>VXBQ01015062.1:692972-862188 GCA_013400175.1 Phainopepla nitens | reverse complement strand
TTTTTTTTTTTTTTATTCAGAGTTACTCATAAATATTCAATCAACATTTTATGCGAACAAATAATTTCTGACATTCTCTGTGCTTCCCAATTGGACAAATGATGGTTAATGAACAGGACAAAAAAAAAAAATTCCCTGTTCACAGAACCACACTGTGGATACAATCATTCCATAAACATTTCTGCAAATAACCACACTCTGCAAGTGCTGAACAATACCAGAGAAGAACCTAAGCTGAAGCTGAATTGCTGATCAGAATCTGAATGAAGGCTGTGGAAGTAATATGGCTCATGTCATCACAGAGGGAGTTAAATATGCTTTCATAGGGACTGAACTTGGTCCAAGAATTCTAAATGAGCCAGTGGATGACTTCAATTAATGGAATGACATAATAAAATTATCAATAAAACTGAAGTAACTATAAAGTGAATTTTCCATCTACTGTATTAACTACCTTCTCTAATAGGTAATAACAGTGTTAAGAATTTGAGAAACAAAAATCTGACCTTCAGAACTTCTGTGTCTGATGAAGTAACAAAAGACAGTGGAGTATTAATCAAAAGAATGTCTAAATTGAACTATCCCACAATTACTACATCATCCATCTCCAAATGCTCTACATGTGCTCCAGTAACTGTTCATTTCGTGCTGAATTTAGATTGTAAGTGACAATTGGTTTTAAAAACTGCTGATTGAACTGCCAATTTGCAATGAGAAGAGACATCTTTAAAATATGGATAACTCTAGTAATAGCTACATAATATCCAACTCTGATCTATTTCAAATTAATGCACTTACAAAATGTGAAATGCTCCCATAGTATTAGATTATGAGACTAGACTGCAGGTACCCAACACAGCCGCTCTGTTTCTCCAAGAGTGTGAAATAAAACCATTTCCAAATTAGCAAAGGAAAGCCCTGCCCTTCTCCTGTGGCTGAACTACATCATCTCATACAAGAAGTGCTCGTTTGCTAAGTGGCTGAGTGAGAGCTTGAAGGGGCAGCTCTGGGCCCCAAGCTCAGGGCAGGAACCAAGCACTGCAGACAGCAGCAGCACCAAAACCACCACACCCTGAGGATTTGGGGGGGTGTGGGCTCCAAAGCCCTTCAGCACCAGCCCACAGCTCTGAACTCAAATCCATAATCTACTGTCAGGCTTATCATCTAGAAGCCCAGCAATAGTTCAACCTCCACATTTTCAAATGTTTTGCTATTTTAACCTGCTGAAATCAATTCGACCAAAACCACCCTTACAGAAAAATTACTTCTTATAGCATACCACAAGGAAAAAAAAAAGAGAAAGTCTGGAAATGTATGTGCATTTTTATTTCCTGGATGAGAACAGTTCTGAACTGTTCTGAATTCAGTATAACAACTCTAATCTCTTCTGAATTAAAAAAGTACATGAGAGCTTTTAATGCTCTGATAATTTTAAATTCTTAGGCACTGCAGTTGCTCTCAACAGTTTGTTTCAATTACATTTTCAATGCAGGCTTTTTTTATTACAGATATTCTGGGCAAATTGCCTTAAAAATGTAAACTAGGGAAGAAAGCTCTTACAGTGACCATGAGAAGCTCAGTAATAATTATTTTAATCTTATAAAATTTTAAAAAGCAATCAAAAGAGGGCATTTCATAGCCTGGATATCAATTAGTTTGATATTCCACTTGTCTTCTGCCTGCACCAGTCTCACCTATTTAACAAAATGCTGAATAAATTGTTTCTGGTCAAACTATAAATGCAGCAGATATATGCTCCTCTCCCTCCATATCAATAACACACATATCAACTGTGGACAAAATAACCAGAAAATATTATAAAGATGGATTTAGTCGTTCAGAAAGGCAACAGAATTCAAGATGAAGAGACTAACCCAAGGCTGAGAGGCAAATGCAACACCTAAAACAATACAGAAAACAGGCAAGGTAATGATAACACAACACACGAAACACAAAGTGAAAATACTTCATAAATTATTAGAACAAAATCTGTGAGGAACCTTCTGTGATGTACAGCATCGTCAACTAACCAGTTCTTCTTTAAAGCAACAAATAAAAACCCTTCCAAAGAAATCACACAGTGAGAAAACCCCCAGTCTAAGCCATGTGGTCCAACAGAGGGGAACAGAGGTCCCAAGTGATTAATCCCACTGTCTCTCCACAGGAGCATCCTCTGTGGCCTCGGGGTGATACTCTGAGCACCCCACAAGCTCCCTCACTACTATTTTTTTGCTGATACAATGCATTATTCTTTTCTGCAATAATGTGATGAAAGCTGAGCTTATCAAGTCTAGGTAAATTACATCACATTTTTTGCCAGGGGAAGTTTCTATTATCTCTGTGGAAATCCTGCTTTGCTAGGCAAAAGCTGAGGAACTGAATGTCTTTGATGGCATTTTCTGAATACCCTTCTGACATTGCTTCTGATCAGCATTTGCAATCTTTCCTCCCATTAAAGGTTAACTTATGCTTCTCTATCTTTTCAGCACATCTTCTAATATATGGAAAATTGCACCAGTACCTCTACTGTAAAATATTAAATAGTTCTTCTATCATAAAAGAGCTCTTATCCATTCTCTGAGATGAGCATTTCCCTTTTACTTAGAAGAATGGATGAGTGAACAGATACAGCATATTACAGACAACTGCTTTTATTCCTGTTACATTTTGTGGTTAGGGATTTTATTTGCTTTTTGAAACATGTGTCTTATGTGGCACTGGACAAGTTATCTTTGACTGTCCTGCTGCATGTACCTGCTTATATGAGTAGTAATTTTTCAATCAGAAAAATGCTTGGCTATTTTGTTTTTTTTTCTTAGAGCCTTCTTGGCTCTAAGTTTTGAAGTAATTCAAGTTCTTAATACTCTTCCTCATAGCACTTAAAAGAATTTAACTACTTTTTGAATTCTTGCTTTTTAACTTCAGCTCAAGTCCTGAAACCTGGATGTCAAGATTAGTGCTTTAGCCAGATCACTAATTTCAGCTTACAGTAGCATTTTCCTTTTTCATTATTCATGCTCACCTTCAGCAGTGATCCTGTACACCAGGGAAGAATATAGATTTCAGAAACATACAGGACATTTTAAAGTTCTTTTTCATTTTAGATTATTCTATTGAAACAAAGGTAAAATTTCTTCAAAACAAAACCATTTCTCCAAGACTACAAAAATCCTATATGATTCCAAATGAGAAAATCAATGCTACTCTTGGGAAAAAAAAGATTATTTTTCAGCTCTCTCATTTCACATGGTTGGAGTTTCAATTCCAAGTGATCAGTTCTCTCAATTCTCACAGGCACATGCTATGTTTTCACACTACATGGTTTCAAACACAGAAATAAATAAGCAGAAATATCCATTCCATTATTTCCAAATTGAGGGATGTAAAATATATTCCCTCTGATCCAGAATAATGCAGTTCTACAGCTTTTTTTTCTCTGCTTTTGTTTTCAACCAGTGAAGTGTAACATACAAAGACTTATCCCAGGTCTGAAAACCTGAAGAAGAAACTGAAGATTTAGAATCTTGGGCTGATTTTTTTGAATTGCAGTGCCTTTTACCCTCTGAACAGAAAATGACATTCATTATGTCTGATACTTTCATAAAATGAAGAGATATGTTGGTCTCTGACCTATTATCATAAAGACTCATATGCAGTGGCAAAATAGAATGTGCAAATCCCTCAGACCCATCAGATCCACACTCACAAGCTAAAAATTCAACACCACTGCTCTTCATTCAATGAAAAAATCTCCTATTTAGGTTGAAAAATACTTTTAAGATTGAATCCAACGGCGAACTTAACGCTGCCACAGCAAGTACAGAAATAATTCACTCATAGCAAATGGCTCAGTATAAAACTGCTCCAAACCCAGAAATCAGATTAACAGATTCTCCCTCTGAAACTTTGCACTGAAGGAAATAATGAGAATTTGTCCAGAATCAAACTTAAGGAAAAAGAATAAAGAAAGAAAATATAATACAATGTACAATGTCTTCATCCAGAACACATCCCCAAGAAGAAAACATTGCACTGCCAGTGCCAGGCCAAGAAGGACTGGTTGGTTTTGGAAACCTTTGAAACATCTCTGTAGCTCCCTGATGTACCTGTCATATATTCTAAAGAGGCTGCAGCTTTGAATTCATAGGTATATATAGAAAAACTCAACTTTGAAAATGATGGCAAAAAACTAAGACCAGATTTTTCTTCCCTTTCAAGCAAGGTCACAATTCCTATTAACTTTATTATCAAAATCAGGATTTATGCACTGAAAGAAATTAGCAGAAATATAAATAGCTTTAATAGGTTACTCAGCAGGAACACCTTATATAAGACATTAATTGCCACAGCAATTTACAGAATATGGTTAAAATAAAAATATAATTTATTAAAGCTGATAACCATGCTTGCCAGGCAGTTTCACTGACTCTATTACTTGGGCATCTACTGAACTGAGCGACCTAAACTGGGAAAATAAAACAAAAAAATCAAAAAAACAAAACAAAAAAACCCAACCAACCAACCAACCAAAAACCCCAACAAAAAACCAAACAAAACCAAAAAGCCAACAACAACAAACCCCAAACCAAAAAAGCCACCAAATCAAATCAAACAAAAAAACCCAACCAAACAAAAAAACAAACCCCACCAAAAACCAAAAAAACCAAAAACACTGCAAAAACAAACAAACAAGCCAAACAAAAAATCTCACCAAAAACAAACAAAAAACCAAATAAAAGCAAACGCCCGAACAAACAAACAAGAAAAACCCACAACAAAACGAATCAACAAAAACAAAAAAACCCTTAAACCAACAAAAAACAAGCCCCAAAAAAGACCCCTCAGCTCCCAGAAATCAAGCATGTACCTTAAAGTTAGTTAGCAGTGCTTAGATCATTCCACAAGCGTTCCTGAACAAGGCAAAGGACAGCCATGAGCTGGCAGACACGGCCCCTGGAAGAAGAGGAGCACAGACCCTGGGGGTCAGACTGCCCAGCCAGGCTGCCTCTCTGCATGGCAATAATGACACTCACTTTGGCTGCAAAAAGAGAGGAGTGTGCAAGTCCCTCAGATCCATCAGATCCACACTCACAAACTAAAAATTCAACCCCACTGATCTTCACCTGCAATGAAAAACTCTCTTATTTAGGCCGGAAAAGACTGCTCAGATCATCCAGCCCAACTGTAAACCTAACGCTGCCACAGCAGCACCTGCTCTGATGTGACTGCTCACTGCAAAGTACCTGCACCAGGACAGAACTGGATGGCTTTTACAGCTCAGGTACAGCCCTCTGTGTGTCTGCCCACATGAAAGGATCATCCTTAAGCAGGTGACTGCCCAGTTCAGCCCAACACATTAGAAAGCAGTGGTGCTGTCAGGTCAGGTTGTACTCAGCTGCTGAACGTGTCTAACATTTGCCTCCAAGACAAACGTGAACAGCAACCCCGAGTTTCTGTGTAACTGAGAGCTGTTAAACAGCTGCTGTGCTCCCTTTAACTGCCAGAAAAAGGCTGCCTGAAAAGTTTTTATTGAAGGCACTTCATCTTCAGGGCAATGATTTTTCAAATCTCAAGGGCCAGTCATTGATCCATCTGCAGGTTTTGTTTTCTTCCTTATGCCCTGACAATCAGCATCTGTTACATGTGGGGCCTTCTGTTAAACTATTTTCTTGCAGAGTCTCAGTTTGCAATGCTTATGTGTTTCATACACACACTTAACAAACTTCTAAGTAACAGAAGACATTTTCTGAAATGTATGAAAACCATGTGTGTATGAACAATCACCATGCTAAGAGGTTTGATCAAAGAAAACATATTTTTATAAAAATACATATGATAAACACTTTAAAAGAAGCATTCATGAACCATACGAAGAGTTTTTAGAAGTTTAGAAGTTTCTGAGAGTTTTTGCAACTGCTCCCAGTACTTCAGACACTGTGCTTAGAATACATTATGCTTTCAGGTCAGAGTCTTGTACAGTGTGAGCTGGCACAGTTTTATGTGTTGGCAGGACTCCCTTCCACTGCCTTCATCAGAGATGCAATAATTCATACCAGGCAGGGCTGTAGTCAATGGTGTCAGTTCTGCAATCTCTTGCAAGAATATGAAATTATATAAATGGGTGTCCCTTCTCACCTGCGTTTCTTTTCTAGTGATTCTCCCCATTTAGTCTTCTGACCCTGGTCCTCAACTTGAATTCCTCAAAATCTAACTGGTTTCTATTGACTTTCACATCACTGGATAAGCTTTGGGGTTTAACTGCTTATAAATTGAGAATTATATGAGCCAGAAGCTATTGAACAAGGGAACAGAACTGCCCATTATCCCCTCAGTCACAAGCAATTTTCAAGGTAAATCTGCACTTAAAATATCACTTCATTGATTGATGGTATTTATTTATTATATAATAAAGTCTCTAACAATGTGGTATTTCATTCTCATAAAAGAGTCTTCTAAACTATCACTCAGGAGCAGTTTTAATGCAAGTGACATGCTGTCATCAGCCTGCCTTCAAGATTGCGGGCCTGGTTAATCAGCAATCTTAAACAACAACAAACATCCAGGCTCAGGCAGATCCCAGAATCAGGGAGCGAATGCAGTCATGGCTGGGGCATGTACTTACTGCAACTATAACAACAACCATCTTTTCCATGCAGAACAGGGGCACAGCAGGAAATAGATTTATCTCCTCTCACTGCCAAGCCACCTCATCTCTCAGTTTTCCTGATTCCCTTTATCATCACTCTGATGGGGAGCTGTTGTGTTTTGCCTCTGAGTTGATCTTGTGTGATTAAAGCAACATGATTTCTACCACCACTAACCAGTGTAGTAAGAGCTTGGTTTAACTCCTGTAGTTAACTACTTTACCATGTTGCATTTACTTTTTTGGCTGCTTCAATAGTTGCAGAAGCTGGGTTTTGTTCAGTTGTGCTAAGCAGCTGCACAGCAGGAGAGGCTTGATGTGACAGGCTAACACAGACACTGAAAGCCCCTTACAAACTGTGGCCAGCAGCATTCCAGAGGTACCAAAACAACCTGATGGCCTGGGTGTGTGCATATCTAACAGCTGCCTGGTACGGTGCTGGCTGGAGCAGCAGCAGCAAATGCTCAGGTGTGATAGGGATGTTCTTGCAGACAGAGTTATGCCAACACTCTGTGTGTGGCTGTACAGATGGAGCAGAAGTGACAGTGCTGGTTTGGGCAGAGACTGTCTAAAGGCAGGAATGGAAAGATTTGATACTTAGGGAGAAATACCCCTCAGCAACAGAGTCAGGGGAGGGTGAGCTACGCAGCTATGCTGTTCTGATGCCAGCACTTAGACAAGGATGCTCTCAACAGAAACCCTAATTATCTGGGCAGTATTTTGTAATGAATTAATTCTTACTGAACTTAAAGGAAGAGCAATTCTTCCCTTAAACTCATGTGAGTGCATGGCAGGATCATCACCTTTTTATTTTTTCCACCGGTCAAACATTCAAGGTGCTCTACTCAGAGAATGGTACCCTAACTCCTGAAGTGTCCAGGTCCTGGGGATGAGGACAAAATACAGCTGTCCTGGAAGGCACCCTCTGAGGATGGAGGAGGGTAGGAAACACACCTCACCATGGATTATAGTTTTCTGTCTTTCCAGGCCAAGGCAAACATTCTGCTTTGAGGAATTCTTTCACATTAGTAGTATCTGACAACTACAAAAATGGACACATTATATTTTGATTTTCCATTCCATCTTAGTATTTAACCACACAGAAGATTTGCATCAGCTTCTCTATCTGTAGAATAGAAGTATGAAATAAACACAGTTATAAAGCACTCCAAGATACTTGCAGGAATGAACTGTGAATATGCCAATGTTAGTTACAGTAGACACAGTGGATTGTGGAAAGGTTTGGAAATCTGAATCATAGAAGTCTTACCGTCACTAACCCTGATTCTATTTAAAATGAAACTGAAACACCACAGGAAGATGTACTGCTGATCATTTCATTGCAATATTTTAGGATATTTCCTTGCCATTTTCTACTGCTTTTAATTATGAAGCTACACATGATGCTTTTAATACTACCTAAAAAAATGGAGCATGGAATTTTAATGTCAGGTAAGCAGTTTCCTTTCTATTGACTTTGATGATTTCTTTCTATATAAAACATTTTAAAAGGAAACAGTAGCTGTTTCAAGGATTGTAAAACAATTCCTTGATGTCAAACACCTTAAAAGCCACTTCTCGTGCAAAAAGATGAAAATTCTAAAACATCTGAAAGCAGTTAGTGGGGAAAAAAAAAGAGGCAGTTATCCAGTTTAGAAGAGGGGCTGTAGTAGTAAGTAATAGCAATTTAACTGCATACGAGGGAGTGGCTCCTGGCAGTCAGATATATTATTGCACATCTAGATGCAAGTGTGCCAAGTGGTGGGAGCAATAAAATTGTAAATGGAATAGCTGCAACAGAAAAACTTTGAATCTGAGCTAAGAATGGCATCACCCAAACACTCAATCAGGCAGTCCTGAATCAGGGCACTAATCTGTTTTGGTAAGGATTGGCAGATGGGAAAAACATGCCCCTTTATATTGTATTTCACCACTACTAGAATAAAATTAACATCTTACCAGTATCTTTTGTGGCTACTGGCAAGATCACTAAGATTAAAAGGAATATTTATACAAATATTTCCAACATGCAAGAGAAGAAGTACATGGCTGGGCTGCAGCCCTGCTTAAGCAAGAGAAGGACCATTGCGGTGGAAATCTCACAGAAGTATCCTGAGTGATGTTTGTTAGTTCTTTCCCTCTTAATACTATAATTCCTAATAGAGAAAAGGTCTAATTCTCTTTTGAAAAAGTTCTCAGTCATTACTGGGATCTTACCTAAACTTGGGGCCTTTTGGATGTTGTTTTTGACATTACTTACAAAATGAAATATGTAGTAATGGGGAGGAGACACAACATTTTAATTATGAAGGAGCAGAGTCCTGTGAAGAAAACTTTTCCCTTGCCTCCTTCCTCTCTGTCATTTGTTTGCTGCTATCTCATTTGTACAGAACTTGAGCTGACATTCAAAGGTAGTTCTTTATCTGGTGAATACCAAACTGTGCTAATTGAAGTGACTTTTGTTATTGTTGTTTGTCTCTCAACTATAATTAAAGTCTCTTGTTGGAATTTACAGGCATGCCTGCAGTGTGTGGCTCTCACAGATGATGTGCCACTAGAGTTATGGTGCCCTCCCAGGGGATGAGGAATAATGGCTCTGGCTCAGGGATGAATTGCACAGTTTCTTTGCAAACACTGAGGATTGTCTTGCAAACCTCCTGCAGGCAAACTGTGGTTCCCACATCATTATGTGACAAATAAGGCACAGGCCGTGCAGTGAGTGAGTCTGATGGATGGGATTTTCAGATATTTCTGGCTTCATCATTCATAATTTACTCAAGCATGATGCCATTAGTGATCAATATTAAAGGTTGTCAGCCAAGGAAGCCAGTGCAGAACAGAGCTGCAGCATGTGCAGCTTGGCAGGGAAGTAGTGAATCGTATCTGCAGCTGACCAAACTCATGTTTCCAGTGCACTGTGAGGTCCGAGCACAGGGGACAAGACCCCCCTGCAGCTCTGTGCTTATTTTTGAGATACCATGAGGATTCATTTGCTGTACAGTCAAATCAGGTAAATGACAACTCCTGGGTAAAACCACATTCCATAACTCCATAGGGTGGAGTGTTATAGGGTCCTTTTGAGAAGCTTAGGTTAAAAAATCATTCAAACTGGAGGGATTTTTCAGTTTCTCCAATCACTCCCACAAGTATATCCATTTCCTTTATGTCATTTTTGCATATGTTATTTTTAAGGTTAAATAATCTGCACATCTGTCTTTGACAAGCTTGTTCTAGGCCATGCAACATTATTTCTCCTGTCAAGATTTGCCTCAAAACCCTTTCACTTAAACCCATGTGCTCAGTTGGGGAAACACATCTTAACCCTCTTAACCCTCTCGTCTGCCAAGTTAGTTAAATCCAGCTGTTATGAAGGAAAATGAAAAGGTTTTGGTAATTTGAGTCTTTGGCACATACTAGAGTAAAAGGACAATAGCAGAGAAAGAAAAAAAGGAGATTTAAAAGAGGGGTTTTCACAAGAACAGGGTTTGGAATTTGACAGAGTTGTGAAGAAGGTGGCAGTACCTTTCTGATTTGTGGAAATGACACAGTAAATATATAAAGTAAAAAAACACGTTGCTTCAGATAATGCATAAATAAACTATGAGTATACCTATGTGCATATGAAAAATGTTTTAAAATGCATTGCTTCATTCATATGACATGCACAGTTAAGGATCAGAAATTAAAGCTTTTATCAGCAAATCTGGGTCAGTGGTGACTCTCATATTCCTTAAATTCTTCCAAAATGAATAAATCAACTTCCTTGTCAAAGCATTATTATACCAGTGCTTCTCAATTTACAGTAGAAATAGTGTTGTCTCTCTATAAAAGAGCTACTGAACATCTTACTGAGGGATTGTTGCAGGAAAACAGTGACAGGTACAAGATGGTTCCTCCCATACAATCTGCTAACAGCAGCAGCAAAGTCAGAGCTCATTAGACAGACTAACCTGTGGTGTCATTCCGTGGCAGATATACATGATTGGGATATTCTCTGTGTCTGGCCCTTGATCAAGGCACAAATCACTTTTCAGGGAATTCTGCAGCTAAAATAAACAGAAAGAAAAAGAAATCAAGCAGGTTTTACATGAGAAAAAGATGGTGGGATTACTTTCTAAATGAAATTCTTCCTTGCAGATAATCTAGCACCACTGATTCCAATAATGCTGCACAAAGTTTCAGGCAGGGTATATTTCAAAAATCCTTCAGAGATAGCAATGATTTTTTCAATACATGTTTTAAAAATATTTAGTCTCTGGTACACACTATACACAGAACCTAATGTATCCTGATGAGAAAGATAGATGAGGTATTAAACAGAATCACTCATGAGAGTCTTCTAATTTCTGGAACTAATTCAAAAAACTGCTTTCAGCTGACAGCTGGAAACTTCAGGGCAATTGTTATGCACCAGCTCCCCTGCTTATTCTGGGCTAACCCATGCACAGCAACGAACAGACTGCAAAGTACTTCACTCTGGTCAGCACAAAGCCCTGTGAAAAACCTGGGCAATGCTGAGACAGAGTTTTCTGAAAGTGAAGTCTTAAATTAACGAGCACAGATAGCTGGGAAGTCTGATCAGAGTGTGAGGACAAAGATGTGGACTGCACACCCATGGACATGTATAAAGGTGTTCAGTGATGTAAGATTGGCTCAGAGAACAGGAGACAATACCTGATGGAGTGGAGATGTGGTTTGCACACAACCTGTGATTAACTGAGCAGTTCTGTCAGCTATGCACAGGGGCCTCTTTTGAGGAGAACAAATTCATATATTTAGAAAAGAAGCCTAGAACTGCACTAGCACATAAGAAGAGTGGACAAGCCAGAGGCTGAAGCCAGGCAGTGCATAAAATTGAAACCATCGACTCATATTTGCAAGACTTCCAACTCCAAACCTAACTCTAAATCCAGTAATAGATAGGGTGCATCTCAACACTAAAGAGAAAATATGCATTAGGTATCAATACTGGCATCACTCTCAAGAATTAAAGCCTTGAAAATTACATAAAATCTTCTCTCTCAAAGCTTTCTATTTCTTATTCATAAAGTAACCACACCCATGACTCAAATCAAAAACAGATGTCCAAGCCCCCCTCTCTATCCAAACAAAGGATAAATATCAGTCTTATTAAATCATGCCTGGGTCTATCACTGTGTTTTCAAGACCACTTCCATAAACTCCAATCCTAATGCTTGTCCTAGAGCTAATGTTATAAACTTTTCCACAACAATTGCCTTTAACAAAGGAAGCAAAAAACCAGAAACAAAACACCCACTGAGCTGTTAACTAAGAATGCTGTTTCAAAATCTGAGGCCCGGATTCTCAGGAACGATCACTTCACAAAATCTAGTGGCTTTGTGGCCACTAACCAACAATTAAACTGAGTAATGAAATTTTAGCCTACCAAGACTTAAGATTTAGAACAACCCAAAATATAACAGTCCATGTGCTGAAACCCAGAAATATTTATCGTTACACTGAATACAACAGCTTTCGGCCCAGTGACATTGCTCTCTTCTAAATAGGAGGGTACTGCACAATTCAGAAAGAAATTTACTTCCCAAATATTTACTCTGCCACCAACCCCAACCCTAGCTATATGCCACAGCATAAGCTAGACCTGAATGAAGCAACTACTTCCCTGCCTCCCATAGAACATGAGGAAATGTAGGATTCACAAAATAAATGTGGGGTGTCTCTGTAGGTGTCTATATCATAACCTTTACTCCCATTCCAACAGCTTTTTCAATTACTCAGGATTTTTTTAAATTGATGATAATTCTGTAGTAGCAGTATCTCTATTTTCTACAAAAAATGAAGCCAGTTGATGAATGGAAGCATTTAGAGAAACAGAAAGAAGCTGACTTGCTTTGAAATATCACACCTTTCTCTGCTCTAAGTTGTGCAAGGAAACAGCAAAGCAGACACAAAAGAAGATTAGACATCCAAGTGATTCTTTTATTAAAAGGACAGGGGCACTTAATCTTGTGTCATACAACAGTGTCATAAAACAGTGAGCCGTGCACTTCACAAAACACTCCCTCTTTATCTGTTGTCATAGTTGTGCACTGCTGCCTTTGTGATGGTACAAACAGGGCCTGCTCCTCACATCTCTCTCAGCTAATGATAATCATGTGCATTATTGGGCAGTATCTAAATCATAGGATCATAGAATGGCTTGGGTTGGAAAACACATTAAAGTTTATCTCATTCCAAGCCCCCTGCCATGGCTAGGACATCTTCCATTAGACCAGGTTACTCAAAGACCCATCCAGCCTGGTCTCGAACATCTTAAGGGACAAAGAGTCCATGATCTCTCTGGGCAATCTCTTCCAATGCCTCACCATCCTTCAAGAATTTCTTCCAAATATCTAATTTAACCCTGCCTTTTTTCAGTTTAAAGCCATTCCCTCTTGTCCTATCACTATACATCCTCATGAAAAGTCCCTCTCCAGCTCTCTTTAGCCCTCTTTAGGTACTGGAAGGTTGTTCTAAGGTCTCCCTGAAGCCTTCTCTTCTCCAGGCTGACCACTGTGTTCAGTATTTCTGTAAAAAACTCTTACTCTTTTTGGTTGATGAAAATCTCTCAGCAGAGTATAAATTCACTGTTGCTGACTTTCATTTTGACTTGCACAATGTGGAGTTGAGTACTTTAGCTTTTCCACTTCCCTTCCTTTATTTATACTGTATTACTACTATATAAAAATACTTTTTTATCCAGAGTCACTTACAAGCAGAACCATGCACTAGTTAGCTGCTATGCCTCCTTATCCTCAGGAAACTCCACTTGATTGGATCCCGGCATCACTGAGGGCAATTCCATGGTGTGTGGCAGAGGCTCCTTGCATACAGGTGTGATTTTGGCATTGCTCTGAATTAGTTTGGAAGGTAACCATTATCTCTTGCACTTAGCAATGACCTAAACCTTTGTTTGAAATGCTTTTCTTGTATGATTGTATGAAATTCCAGCATGGTTATTTTAACTTATCATCACAGGGGCCATTGAACTTCACAGGATGTACAATCCCTTCATTTGCCAAAACAGCAGCTGCTCTGTGGCACCCTCAGGGCTCTTCCAGAGCCATAATGGCCAACTGCACAGCTCAGTTTTCTGAAGACAAACCTTTCACTTGTATGATCTCCTCTCACATTTTCAAATTAGGAATGTATGCCAAAAAAAAATTTAATTCACAGGAACCAATTTTTGTGAAAATGATGGTAGAAGAGAATGTGAAAAGGACATCCTAGGTCTACTACCTTATTATGGGCTGTGTTAATTTACTCTGCTCATCTTCCATGCCACGCACACCTGCCCTCTCTGTCTGGGGCCCTGCCAGTTTCAGAGGGGCAAGAATTGTCTCTGGCTTAATTAGCATCATCTAACTCAAGCATGATTGCAACACAGACAAGGGCACTACTGTTCCACAAATAATGATGAGCCCAAAATGCATGGATTTAGCGGCACTTTCTGTTGGATGCAACGTAACTCTTGAACCTCTCTAGTGATGCTTTATACATGGCTTAGCTATGTGAGATTTGGTTAGCTTGGATTGTTAGTCTTTGACTGTGAAGCCTGTTATAGGGTGGATTAGGATTTCCCTTAGGTGGCTAGAAGTTTAATAAGGGAAACCATCAGCCTTTAACAGTTGGATTTGATGATATTAAAGGTCTTTCCATCCTAAATGATTCCATGATTAGAAATTAGATCTGGCTACAATCTTAAGAAGGTTGCAGGTGAAATACTGAGTCTTTTGTGAATTCCCCTGCTGCTGCAGACCTATGAGCTCCAATGTGTCCATGAGATCACACCTTGAGTATTTCTGTGTGGAATGCAAGCCATGAAGCAAACAAACAACAAAAAATCAGGGAGGAAGGTAATGTGCAAATGACATACCTCAGTGCAAATGACAGCAGAGCAGCTGTCTCTGCCAACTAACCAGTCTAGCATATTATTTAACTAGTGACTCAAAATTGATCTGATTCTTTTACTTTGAGTCAGGTATTGTCTTCATGAATTACTTCCACTATTACACCTTTCTCCCCCATGTGTGTACAATGGGAAATGCAAACAAGATCCTTACCACCCCATAGGCGACGGTATCTGAGTACATTCTCATTTCGGGATACACGCTGACAAGATACCACCTAAAGGTCTTGCACTGGAGCTTTTTCCTTAGAGCCTTCCTCTCTGAAATATCACCAATATCAATTCCGGAGTCCTGCATGTGAAACAAAGGGCAGAAAAGCTGGAGAGACATCAGTGATACACTTTTGTGCAAACTAAAACAGCCAGAATCTCCCTCATTGCAGAATCACAGAATAGACTGAGTTGGCAGGGACCCATCAGGATCATCGAGCCCAGCTCCTGGCACAGCACCATCCCCAAGAGTCAAACATGGTTCTGACCGATGGCAATAACCAGCTTTTGGTTGTGAAGTGAGTCTGTTACCCACACACATCCCAGAAGTGCCCCAGTTAAATATGATACAGGTCACCATGGCAGGGTCTCCTTCACAGTCTGCTTTGGTGAATGGTCAACAGTCTACTCCTGTTGACCCCAGTGGGGTTTAGATCCAGTTTCCAGCAAATATCACTGCTGTTCTCTAATTTCCTGGCACTTTCCAAATCCAAAAGGAATTGGCAGGAAGTAGCAAGTTGCCCTAGAAACATGGGCATTACTGGTGTCCCACTGTGGCCTAATCATTAGTGTATGACACTTTCTGGCCATTTCTGAAGTCTGGGTTACTGCTTGACGGCAAAGAGCAGAAGCTCTGCTCACCTCTCTGAAATAGCACTTATTAAACTTCTTTTGTAAAGTAAAAAGAGAAGTTATTATTTTTGTTAAAAGCAATTGCTGAATATTCTCTCCCGTATTTTTTATCCTCCTTTACATTTCTGGCTAACCTAGTTTCTACTTTTCATAAGAGCATGACTTTCATAAAGGCCCTGTATATAAAAATCAATAATTTATCACATCAAAATCACACAGCAGAAGTTTTTAGAGAGGGATCTAAGTGCAAATCTGTGGCTGCTCTTGACAGGAAGTTAAATGAGACATTTTGCTCCACACTGTGCTCTACGACTTCTGCCTCAGAGCAAAACACAGGATAAATACATTTCCACAGGAAAATCTTATAATCTATCTCCTTAAACAACAGCCTTTACTGGGCCATAAACACCTTTAAGATTTTGTCAGCCATGAGACAAGATTTAAAAAAAAAAACATTGAAAGCACTGAATTTTCTTGGTTACACAACAAAAAGGTATCTGTATAAGTATCTACATTTCTGAGCTGCTGAAGCAACCACTGCATCCCAAAGTCCTGAATTATTATTAATCTGGAACAAGTATATTTTATTATGGAAGCATTTTCTAACTAAAGTAAAATTGACTTCCACATTGGCAAAGTACGCTAAAAAGTAGGAAACTGTGATCTGGTATACAAAGCTCAGACATAACAATTTTAAAAATGGTGACTCCCCTTCTCAAGCCCTACAGCATTTGTAAAACTTTATGAGGAAATACTCCTTAAGCGGCAATTTTTTTCTGAATTTTGCAGCAAGTGACTAATAAAGAGGCTGTAGGGTGCTGAAAGACAATCAGTGGAATCAGTGAACAAATCCTGCTCACTCTGGCTGCACTTGCCAGTGTATCTGCCACTCGTGTGAAGGAAAAGGAAGGTGCCAGCACACAGGCACCACTTCCAGAATTAACAAGGCTTCCTGGCATCAAGTGCTGAATTGGTCCACTGCTTCCCAAATCCTTTTTCATGCAACCCTGAAGGCACCAGTGCCTGTTCCCTCACAGTTTACGCTGTAAGAAAGATCATCAAGGGCCTCAGTAATCACATCCTTTCACACAGCTGGAGAAGAAAAATAGCTCACATGTAGTACACTGGCTTTATCACCACAAATAAGAAAGTGTGTTCCCCAAAGCTGAGAATATGATGGGAAAAAAAAAAAAAACAAAACCAACAAACAAAACCAGAAGCACAGGCAGAACACATGGAAATCACAGTTCTTGATTCTGGGACTTGAAGAATCTTTCCTCTGGGTTTAAAGTGCTTTTCTGAATGTATTTATCCAAGTGTCAAAGATGCAGAAGGCACCATGGCAGTGGAGGTCTATGCGTGAAGCCCTCAGTACTTCAGAGAGAATCCCACAGAGATCCTGAGAGGGCAGGCACAGCACATTGCAAAATGAGTCTGACTCATTTTTATAATATTATTATTATTATTATTATTATTATTATTATTATTATTATTATTATTATTATTATTATTATTATTATTATTATTATTATTATTATTATTATTATTACTATTACTACTATTATTATTATTAGCTCCCAAAGACTAAAAAATCTGGAAACATCGGATTTTTCAGAGATCTGGGAATTCTTCCTTGGAAAAAATCAGGTCCCATGTTTAACATTTTGGAATAACATATGTAATGGAAAGTCCTTTTACCAGTATTCATTAGCTTCCAGATAATGAATTACTCCTGTCATTGTCCAGTTGCAATTTATCTTTGCATTCTTTATGAATTTGATCTCAAATTGCATTCAGATCTCAAATTTGCACAAGATTAAGCAACACCACCATCACATCTGGATGAATATGAAGCAAATCAGTGTATAGTACTGTACATCCTCATTAGCAAAAGGAATTTCTAAGTTTTGCGTTAATGTTATGTTAGCAAGTCAAAAAACTAAAACTTGGATCAATCAATGAAGATAAACCAATGTTCAAGAAAATAATTAACACTATGAAATAGAAACTGAAATTTAAATCTACCAGGCTACTCACAAATAAAATTCATTTGGAATTGCTTTGCAATAAAATAAGTAACCCTATACAGTGCAGAAATGTCTGTATTCTTGTATGGACTGCTGTGCAACTGCTCAAAACAGGGACACATAGGAGGGCAGCTTGGATTCTGTGAACATCAGACTTTCAGAAAAGTCCTTTCCTGTATCAGGTTATACAGGATATTTTTCATGGTCATAGCAAATTATGTGGCTAATGCTGCAACCTAAAAATAGGACAATGACTTCCCCACTTTGTCAAAATTACGTAGTTTTAATCATGAGAGATGCAAGAAGCTACTGAGAGCAGCTGAACCAACATCAGCATTCATGCATTTAGCTGACTTTTTGTTTCTAACATTTTCTTCTAATTAAACTAAAGAAGTACACATTTTATTTATTGACACAGAAATTGCAGCAAAACCAGTTTCTCTGAACTGCTGTCAATCAGAGAGATTTTATTAAAGAAAAACTAATCTGCCCTTTAAGTCTAGTCTGTTTTCTTTTCCTGTAACGATGAGAGTTGTACTCTGAGTTAAACTCCAAATTCAATAGCACCATGCTTCCCAGCTTCTAGGGGGAAACAATCTGTTCACAGAGATTCTGAATAAGCACAGTCCCCTTGCTCTAAGCCCTTTAGCTCACAGCTGTTCACAGATTAAATAGCATTGACCACAGAAAGGAAGAACAACTAAAATCAAACTGAACTCTGATGTTGGCCATCTGACATTAGCTCTTCAATACAAAGGACAAGCAGCACTCATCCATGGAAAAGAAATCAGGACAAGAAGTCCAGTGAGGAGTTGCAGCAAGATTCTGCAGTATTTCATGACACCCACCAGCCACCCTCACTCTGATGTGAAATACTTATCAGACACCCCACACTTGCATCAATAGATGTCAACAGATCTGGCAGATCTCTCCTCAAAAATCTGGTGGAATTATAGCTCTCTGCAATGGTAAATAGGAGACTCAAATTCAAATTAAGATGTTCAATGTAGATTTGATGGGGTTTTTTCCCCATATTTCTGCAGCTACTAGTTTAAAATATCCAAGAAGAGTCATCAGTGAAGAGAATAAACTCAACAAGAAATTAATTTTTAAGTAATCTAAAGACAAAAAAATTATTCTAGAATAAGACACAACTATATATATATGTTTATATGCAATTGTGTATGTACAGGCATACACCTTATGCGTGTATGTGAGACATAAAAACATACATACATACAAACAAATAAAATCCTACCAGAAAAATCAGAATTCAGGGTAGAAGCCAAAACCAAAAGGATCTAAAGCAAAAGCTTGGAAGCCCTGGTCTCTCTCTGGTGACTCACCTCCTGGGGTATGTTCCAGGCCATGTAGACATGGCTCTTGAACTCATCCATCCAGACCTCAGCCACCCTGAGCGCGTTTCTGCGGACATGAGCAGTCAGATCCTCCGTGTATGGTTTGTGTGCTCTTTCGATGTGGGCAACCCTGGAGCAAGGCAGAACCTCAACGCTTCCTCCACACTGCCACACCTGGAAGGGAAAAAAAAGGACATTCTGCTAGTGGCATTTCCCTACACCACTGCTGGCCTCTAGCAAATACACTGGAATTGTCATTACAAAGGAGAATAACCACTCAAGACTTGTTGAACTATAGAGAGGTTGTGAGTGGAGGGTTATTGTCCTGCCTTACCATTAATTATTATTGCTACTTAATCTTACTACAGAGTTTCTACATTACCAGTAGCCTCTCATCACACTCTGCCTGGATGAAATCAGCTGTTCTCAAGGTTATTAATAAAATTATTTATGGGACATTCAAAACAGTAATACCTGGTTCAAGTTTTAAGCCTTGCAAGACTTTTCTCTGAGGTTCTGCACAGTCCATATCAGATCAGAAATGCACTACCCAGAATCTCAAACTAGGCAGCCTGTCTTAACAGGGAAACTAAGCCAACCAGCTTTTTAAGACTGCTGAAGTTTCAGGCTCTATGAATATGAGGAATATAAATGCATCTTATGATTTGCTTTAAACATGGTTGAGAAAGGACCAGGTCTATTCCTTTAAAGAAGGAGTGATGAAAACCAAGACTGCCTAATGAAAATGTTGTGTGAACAATTTAATCAAAAACTACTCATAATAGATTTTTTATGTAGGTTACTCTACCTGTTCAAACAGATGTCAGTTTTGCCCACTATCACAACTGAGCTAAAGTACACAACATTAATCATAATTATTGCTTTTGTTTCTGATTTACTCTTTCTGCTTCCAACAAAAGAGAAAACCACTTTGGCAAATTTAAGAGTCAGCGAAGTACATGAGTTATTTTACTTAGTAGCTCTTTTTCTGTGTATCTTGTATTATGTAAGCTTCCTAACAAGATCAAGGCAGCCCATTCATAATGGTTGAGTGGACATTGCTCAGGTGAAAGCCCAGATGTACTCAAACTGTTTGGTGCTGCTGAACAAGTACCTGGGTGTCCCAGAGGCAGGTGTACTCACTGAGAAGTGACAGAGTTTGCCTTATGATACTGCCAGCAGAGACTCCTGAGGCTTGCTACCTCATACTAAGAGAGCAAAAACTGAGAGCGAGGGTGCTCCTTCCTTGTACAGTCATCCAGGGGATCATATTCTGGTCTCCCTCCTGGAGGCAAGAGATGTGGACTGGCAGAACATCCTGTTCTGGAGCTGATCTCAGGCCCCTCAGATCTGTCCACCCTATAGGCATATGCTCTACTAAGGAGGCACTTTGTTCAGTCATTCATTTCATATATTTAGACATCTGGCTTGAATACAGCATTTAGGCATTTGGCAGCTCCTGAGACCAGAAAGTGTGGCATGAATTCAGAATGTTTACAAAGCTTTTTCTGAGCTGGTGCCTAATTGCATTCAGCATATGCTGGGAGAAGAGATAGAGCCCTGGTTTGCAGAGCTCTGTGGAAAGGGAGCTAACCCATGAACCTGCTGTACAGCCAAAAAGGGAGCTGAAAAGACTTCAGCACATCTCTGTGTCCAAAACTTGGAACACCATTAGAGTAAATGAACATAACCATTATAAAAATCAGGGTAAAACTGAGATGATAATAAATATTTAAAAATAAATATACAATTGATCTGGCACAAGAATAAACAATCTGGAAAAAACATTTGTGTCATCTTTCTAAATATCAATCCAGTTTAACAATCTAACAGCAATAATAGTTTGTCAAACATTTAACTATAAATGGTCCAGCTACATCTCCTAATAAAGATTAAATGTGACGTACCACCAGGCTGTGCTCACACAATTCCTGCTTTCAGTCCAAGTAATTTCTCAGTACAGCATGGACATCCAGCTAGAAATTGTTTCAGAGTTATTGACTCTACACTGCCTAAATTAGTATCATAAGAGACAAGGAAGATGTAGAGGTAGTCATAACTTAGCCCAGGACAGGGCAATTCACAATACACACGCACTGTGTACTGTGCCCAGCCTCTGCTCATTCCAACCAGGGATGGCCTCAAGCCAAGACCAGCAAGTGAACACCAAATCTTTTCTGGGATTTTCAGACTAGGTCTCAATGCCATCTTGACAAGAAGTTGAGCCAAAAAATTCACAGTCTACAATAAGCTGAATTTCCAAGCAAATTTCTAGGAACTGAAATTTTGAAGAGCAGAATCATCTATAATTTTAGCATTGATTCAGTTATCAGGAAACTCTGATTTGACTTTATAATGAAGTGAGATGTTTTCAGAAAACAGCCTGAGATGACCAAGTTTTTAACAGAGTCTTCAAATAAGAATTACCCCCTACCTGAATAAACAATAATTAACCAATTCCAGTGGCCACTCCTTTCTCCCAGACACCATCAGTCTTTGTTCTATTTTCAAAGACTAATTAATTTCTATCAATTAATTAGCTATCAATACAGAATTGCTAAGTTGTGTTAAACAGTTTCAAAACCATATTATTTCCAAGCAAAAATCTCCTAAAATCCACAAAAATTAGCTACAGAACTCAACAAGAAGCATGACCTTAGGTCCAGGCTACGAAACCTTGCCGAGTAGAAGCAGAGGCAATGCTTGAAAAAGGCAGAAAGTACAATCCTGACATGCTCAGCTGGTCACATCTGGGACAAGCCAATGTCCCTTCCCTCTCCCAGTATTCTTTGCTGGTGGGATTACAGTCTGACAAGAAAACTCTTTTATCCAAACATTTCATTGCATTTAGAGAGTGGTGAGTTGCTAAAAAAAAAAAACAAACAACAAAAATAACAAAAAAACCCAGAAATGTAGGTAGCAGGCATTAAAGTGAGACTTTTAAATGACATGAAGCTCTCCTTGAATCTCATGGAAGTCAGGATTCTCAGCTCCCTAAAATATGGAAAAACTCCAGCCAAGGAATGAATAACTTTGCTATTCATACACTAAACAACAGAATTAATTGCTACAAAAAGCATCAGGGTGGGTTTTTTTTAATTCTTCCCTGATTATATTTTAAATAATAGAATTTCTTGCAGTTTCTTTCCCTTCTAGACCAACTGTCCACTTGAATCTGACCACTCCTACCTCCCCCATCTCTTTCACTCATGTACATTAATCCCTGGTGCTCTAACCATTATGTTGGAGCTATTGTAGACAGCTGGATGGTTTTTCAAGAGAAAAACCTTGAGATCGTATAAATATCACAGATTCATACCATCAGAAGTATACAGGAAAGATTAATTAATTACTCTGAAAAAATACCTTCCAGTCAGATACAATTTTTAGATTATTTTTAAATTAATATTTTAATACTAAGAAATATATTTTCTCAAAGTCACTACTCAGAGGGAAGTTGAGAAATCTTTTAGAGTGGCCTGTTCTTCATCTAATAAAATTCCTGTAGACAAGAAGGAATAGCAGTTGAGGGCTTAGTTCCTCGCAGCTTCACACATTTCCCCTGTGGATTTTGCATCTATTTTTTGCTGTCATTAGCATTCTTTATTCAGGCTTTAACCACACTGAATAGCACCCTTCTAATTTTCCAGCACTGCTATTTTATGTGATGGCTATAAATACATACAAAGCAGTAGAGCTTTTTCAAATTATCACCCATGGCTTTAGCAAGAAGTCTAAAGATAAAAGAGCTTCAAAGAATTTTTTTCAACCACATGCAATGGTTTGAAGTAAAATGTTATATCTCTGAGCATACTGTGGCTGCAATCAGTAATACTTAATGGTTAAAGGTTAGTACCTGCTTGTACAAAAATGCAAGGAAAACACTTGATTAATTTCCAAAACCATGGTTAAAAGGAAATGCAGTAACTTTTCCTGTTGCCCATGAAGATAATTTACCTGCAAGAGGCAAGTGGTGGAAATTACCAGCAATAATCTCAATTTCCTGCCGAATCTCAAAATATACATATGCAGTTGTCAAAAATAACATGCTTTCATCACTGTGACACAGTAAATAGTAATTCACATGTCATGCTGTAAAAGCATCAATTGCAAAACTGTACCAATAGGCTTCAGACTTTGCCTTGGAAAGTTTGGAAGTCTGCGTGTCTACGTATCTTTGGAAGTACTTTCCATGATTGCTGGAGCCTCAGCAAGGCAAAGGGTTTATTTTGCTCTGTAGGAATTTCTTGAGGTTCTGGTCCTGCTGGTTTACTTTGCAAAAACAATCTTTGAGGAAAAGAACACAGCAACTGGAGTTTCCCTTTCAAAGAGCTCTGAGCCCACTTCAGTGCGATTTCAATGCTCCTTTCCAAGATGGGCTAAGAAAGGGCTCTTTATTTTTGAATTTTCTGAGGAGGTTCACATATTTGGTACAGCCCCAAGAAGGGCTTAGAGGGATTCCTCTTCTTGAAAGGGCTCCTTGTTCCTCCATCACTACCAAAAGGTAGTAAAATTCCATAAAAAAAATTCAAGGTCCAAAGGGACAGTAGCAATGCCAAGGTGAACACTTACAGAGCTGAAAGACTAAAATCAGAATACCCCATGGCCTAAACGAAGCAAAGCAAAGGAGAGAAGACAGGAACATTAAATGAATACAGAGAATCTACTGGGGGAGGGTGAAGTGTGAGGGGGAAAGAAGGGGAAACTCCCTTTTAAATCTTCAGTTCTTGTGGCTTATGAGGACAATCTGTCCAAGCTGTAACCACTTCACACTGTTAATTTACCGAATGTTCAGTTGCACATCATTAAAACTGTGGCCCTAAATCTGTAAGAATTTATGTTCACCAAGGTTATAGTAGCACCACCGAGCAAACAGAAAACAGGCACACTGGGAGAGCCAGGAGAGCAACTTCAAACCACGGAGAGGACACAGGTGGTGGCACAACAGCTCATCTGAGACTCTCCCTCTGTTGGAGGGCTAGAAGAGCCGAGTGTGGGGCAGTCCAGGGGGATGGCACAAGTGAGGCAGCTGCGGGAGCAGGAACACACCAAGCAGCTTCTTGGAGCAATTTGCCAAATGCTGAAAGCCCTGTCAGCCCTCACTCACTGCCACCGGGCATCCCGCAGCGCTCGCAGAGTGTGTGGCACTCACAGTTCGCTACAAATGCCCAAACCAATCTGGTTACGAGATTTTTAAAGCAAGTTCCATTCACATCTGGAAAATCTCTTTCACTACATTATTTAGTAAACCCTTCCCAATTTCATTTAAATGTATTTGAGTTTGCATATTTAATCAAAACAATCACAACTCTGAAGCTGATTCCTCTCTTGAATATTTAATTTATACTTCATTATAACAAACTATAACACTTCTTCATTAGAAGTTTCTCTTTATCTCTTTAATCACTCAGTGGCTTCTTTATGCTATAGAACCTTAATTTAATAAAAAAATAAACCCTACAAGTCATTGAGCAGTTTATTAGCATGTACTGCATTCATTAAATTTACACAGATCATGCAGTTTCTCCAAGAGCTGATGTGACCTTGTTTGATGCCATCACTTCATTTGGACTGCAAACAAAAACCTTTTAATAATTGAGTGATTTCTCAAAAGGCTGAAGTAATTTCCAGCTTCTGTGAAGGTTGCAAATCACAAAATTAGAAGTACGCATTAAAGATGCCCTGAAGTTAAAAAAACATAGTCAATGTAAATTAATTGCTACTGTGGATACAAACTAATTAGTTACCAGTATCTTTGAAATATATTTTTGGGAACAATTTATTGTAAAAACTACTTCTGAATCTTGTCAGCCTTTGTCATTAGCATTAATTGTTTACCGATAACCAGTAATGAGCTTGATTTTTTACAGACAAGTATGAATAAGCTATTTTCATTCAATACCATAATCATTTTTAATCTGCATTTTTATTTTGGTATCTTGACAAGTGACTGCAGGAAGGACAGAGAGAGCTGTCAGACACAAAGATCACTGAAATCAATGTTCATATTTCTAGTTGCTGTCAGTGGGTTTTAGATCACACCCTGGAAGTTTCTGGATTGTTGTGCACATCTGTTGGGTATCTGTCTCTGTAGAGTTCAAAATTATACCCACTGGATGAAACATGTTAATGTTTATTTAGGTCATATCTCCACTGAATTCAGATAACCTTCACTAAACATTTCTGATAATTACACAATCCTGTCATACTTTCAGGTAAACTTATTTATTTGTATGTAAGAACAGCCTTTTTTCATAACCAAGCTGATATTTTAATATGAAACTGTAAGTAACCTACAAAAACACACCCCCGCAATCTAAAAGGCTTCTTAAAAGGAAAATAAGACTTTAACATAACTAGAGCTACTCTTCTTTTTAAAATGTAAATTATCCCTTAAATCTAAATTTTGATGTCATCATTAATTGCCTCACAGGCCTCATTTTACATTAATTGCAACTTCATAAAACACTCTCATTGAAAACCTAATACATAAAGATTCTTCCCAAATTAAATTGTCATTACTTTTCTTCCTCTTTCGGC
Source organism: Phainopepla nitens (assembly GCA_013400175.1). Lineage (NCBI taxonomy): Eukaryota > Metazoa > Chordata > Aves > Passeriformes > Bombycillidae > Phainopepla > Phainopepla nitens. The sequence goes on along the minus strand of VXBQ01015062.1, from coordinate 836,847 downwards.
TAATTGCTTCATTATGTACTTTTTAAATTGTTTTGTTCTGCAGGGATTAATTTTGCATGTATCTTCATGAGCTGGGAAACTTTTACAGTGTACTGTTAAACTACACGTGGTGTGCTGGTGCTGGGTCAAACTGCAGGAACCATTCTCCACCTGTGTCACTTGGAGATAACACATGTCAAGGGTCACTGAAGGCTTATGGCTCCATTCAGTTCTCTTCCAGACATGTCTATCTCATTGCCAGGCATAGGAAACAACCTACATATCAATCACTACATTGCCAAGTTTAAGTTATGAATAGGAAGGAAAAGAAATCACTTTTTGTCTTAAAAAGCACAAAAGCAGGAGACTGAAGAACAGGATCACTGCTGGTTTAGTCTTCATGCACCAATGTCCTGCACTGGTCATCTTTTACGGTTTTACCTTACTCTCCCTTACCTCAGCTATATTTAGCTTGACCAGTCTTGTTAATCTTGCACTGTGCCAAAAGACCTCATCATAGAATACAATATGCTGAGGTGGGAGGGACCCACAAGGATCATCAAAGTCCAGCTCCTGGCCCTGCACAGGACACCACAAGAGTCACACCCTGTGTCAGAGAGCATTGTCCAAACACTTCCTGAACCCTGCCAAGCTTGGTGCTGTGACCTCTTTCCTGGGGAGCCTGTTCCAGGGCCCAGCCATCCTCTGGGTGAAGAATCTTTTCCTGATATCCAGCCTAAACCTCCTGACTCAGCTTCAGGCCATTCCCTTAGGTCTTGGTGCTGGTCATCACAGAGAAGAAGTCAGGCCTGCCCCTCCTCTTCCCCTCATGAGGAAGTTGTGACTGCAATGAGGTCTCCCCTCAGTCTCCTCCAGGATGAAGAGACCAAAGCCCTCAGCCACTCCTCATATGGCTTCCCCTCCAGACCCTTCATCATCTTCACTGCCCTTCTTTGGATGCTCTCTAAAACTTCAATGTCTTTTTTTATATTGCAGAGCAGGACAATCCCTCCCTTGCCCAGCTGGCGATGCTCGGCCTGATGTCCCCCAGGACAGGGATGTCCCTCCTGGCTCCAGGGCACTGCTGACTCATATTCAGCTTGCCATCAACCAGCACCCCAGAAGCCTTTCCATAGGGCTGTAGCCCAAATTCTATCAGTATTATTAAAGACTGAGGCAAGAGCTCCTGAAGAATTCCTTGTTCAGCCAGGCTGGTCTTTTGCCTCACTCGCCTGACTTACACAACACAAGGCGCTGTCACACATGTAAACGTATCTGGCCTTCACCCCTGTGACCTGAACATGCTGGATCCATCCTGGTGAACCCACCTCAGTCATCTACTCACTTCTGTACCACCACAGCAATCCCTTGCTCTCTCACACTGTCTTCCCCTAATCTGTTAGATTACTAAATCAGTCTTGCTATATTAAAATCACTCAATGAAATTAAATTTTAGAGATAAGCCACAAATATGCAATCTTCCCAGCTTAGGCCATGAAGACTTGGAATACCAGAAGGTACAATGGAAATGACACTATGCTATGACTTGAAAGTGCAGGAAGGTATTAAACATGAGGCTAATAATGCACTAATTAATTTCCATCTCACCCGAGTCCATTGATTTCTAAATGTACATTGAGTTAAACTGTTTTACTTCGTCCCATATCACTATAAATAACAATTTCCTCTCATAAAACATCATGATATCTATATTACTTCCCAGTTAGTAATGTGCAACCACACATGCTGAGTTGGTTAAAAAGCATTTGTGAGAAATCTCCAAGTGGCTCCTCATCCTTCCCTGTAGGGTATAGTGATGCCCTGTGTTAGCTGTTGCTGTAACACTTTCCTTTCCTGTGGGAGCAGCTAATAAAATGTTCTTTCCCCAGAATAGCAAAACCACAAAACCAATCCACTGGTAATGTATAATTACACGTGCTGTAGCTGCAGGTTAGCTGCTGAGGCATTCATGGGCAGAACAGGGGGAAATGCAATTATTCCAATGTATGAGTGACTGAAACCAGAACAAGCCCAAAAAAGTCAGTTTCTGGTAATGTCATGAGTGGCAGGATTTGGAGGCATGACAATTCCTTATTTTATTCTCAATAGAGCCTTTCTTTTTTAACCTGCTGGAATTATAACCCTGTAAATAGAGAATTTTAGTCTGTGTCATCTTGGGATTCAGATGGTTAACACAGTGAGGTACTTTCCGAAACAAAATTAACCTCAGGAATAATCATGTGCATACTGACAGGTGGTTACACAGGGTGCTAGGCAAGGGCTTATGCCATACCTGCACTGCTAAGGAATTTTTTTTGTCGCGGTGAAAGTGTGGGCTATTAAAGGCATTGGCTACATCTTGTAAGAAGTAACATTTGGTCAATCTTTCCAATTTTTTTTCTTTCAGGCTTCAATCTAGAAATAGTCTCTTAATTCAGAAAATGGATAAAAGCAAAATAAACTTGTCTCTACTTAAAGCTTTAATACAAAGTTAAAGAGAAACATTATCTGAAAAAGCAGTATTTAGAAGTTATCTCCAAGTAACAACTAAGAATATTTCTATTTTCAGACTTCTCAGCCCTCTGCCTTTATACATCACCAACCTTGTGCTGTTGTGCAGCACTTGTGATTACATACTAAGGATGTTTTCTGTACAGCAAATCAGTCCCTAGTGGCAAAGGATATTTGCCTTCTTACTGAAAACAAGCGAAAAGCATGGCTTCAAGACTACAACAAGTGATGATCGCTCCAAGTGCAAGAATGGGGAACGTCTTGATTCATTTTCCTGAGGTGTATTTGGGGAAGATCTACATTGCTCAGTGGAGTGCCATGAAGGGAGGCCCAGCAGCAAGGACAGAAAAGGACACCAGACACATGACACATCCCACTGCTCTCTCTTCCTGCAAACAGTTCCACAACACAGCAGCTTGGTGAAAAATCCCGTCACCTTCTTTGTTCATTCCCAGACATTTCTACCTGTTGGCACACCAGCCTGTCAATCTGCCTAACAACACTGTTTTTGAGGCAGCATGGTAAATCACAAACTGATTAACATTAAAATTAATGCTGCATTTAAAAGAAAATAAAAATTTACTGAAGCAGAGGTGTTCAGAGGCAGCAGCTGTGGGGCAGACTACTGTGCTGGCAGGGCCAAAGCACTGGTGAGCTGCTGCAAGAATGAGAACAGGAGCATGGCAAGGAGAAGATGTAACTCAGTGTAGACTATGTGCTGTGAAACTACATACAGAGTTGAACACTGTTGGTGCGGTTTAACATTATTCTCATCTTAAACCCAAAACAGTGCACCAGCTACTAGGAACAAAATTATCTCCACTCCAGCCATGCCCAGGACAACTGTGCAAAGGTTTTCTTTAATAAAATCAGACGTCTATTTATTTACAAGCAATGTAGTCACAGTTCCATGTAATTTATGGCCTGTGTTAGGAACACTGACAGGTAAAATTGCTGGAAACTTCCAGGGAGAGAGGAAAAAGAGCAAAATGTTTCCAGATAAATATGGAGATTTGAGGGCAAGTGTAAATATCTTCACTTGCTTGTGATTAACAAAAAGAACACTATCCCGGGGCAATATTATAAGAAAGATCTCAGGTGAGAAACAATCAGGATACACAGAGACTGTGGCTTGGAAATGGCTGGAATGTAAGGAGCCATCAGTTTCTATGCACCAAATGGAAGAGACTCAACTAACAATGAACACTCATGATCCCAGAAGTATGGGGGTGGAGAGGGTGTTAAAAAACCCTTCAGGATAGGTAAGACCCAAAACACATTAAAAAGCCCCAAACCAAACAAACAAATAACAGAAGTAACTTCTGGAATTTAAAAAACAATAGATCAGAGAGAGGCATGATAGACTTCACATCTGCTTGCTTTGCCACAGAGGGACCCTAATGTATGGAAAATACCCCAAAGAATATTGGGACTATTTTCTGCTTAAATAACTCATTTCTTCATTTCTATTCATTAACTGCATTCCTCTAGTTCTTCACCAACAGAAAAAGCATCAGCTTTACATCAGGTCTGCAGACAAACCACCAGACTAGCAAGAAATGAAGCAATGAATATCACTACACCAATATACTGTACAAAGTAATGTGCCATACTCAGTCTAACTATAAATGCAATTTCCCTCCTGGGTCAGCCGATGTAAAGTCCTGATATACCATTTAGTGGGAACAAGACTCAATCCTTTTCCCTTAAAGAGCTTTTACCTTCTAATAAAATTCCCTCTTACTCACTTAACAGGCCATTATATCCTTCTGAATACGAATTCATCTGCAAGCACAAAGCCTTTGTAACAGAAAGAATTACTCTAAGTCAAAGCATGGATTTGCATTCCATTGACTCTGATGATGACTTAGTCTGGGACTTGAGTCTGGCCCTGAATATTAGTTAAGGCATCCCTAAAAGTGGCGCAAATAACTTCTTGTAATAGATATTTGGGAACTTTATCAAGCATGTAGGCTGCTTTAAAAGACAAAAGGATTGCTACAGGGTTGCTTTTGATGAAAAATCTTCTTCTGATTTCAGCAGGAATTGAAGGAGGCCTTTAAGAAGCCTATTGCAAACTAGACTTGAACCATCCAAAGTAGAATCTGACTGACTGCATCCAATTGATTGCAGAGGAATTGCAGGTTCTTGCATGGCCACAAGAACTGTGTGTGCAGGCACAACCCAGAAGCTGAGCCCAAATGGCACTGAGGAACGCCAGCCTTACAATCACATTCGTTTTCTACTTTAAGGCAGTTACCAACACAGTTCCTGCTTGGTCACATGGGTAAGAATGTGATTCCAATTTGCCCTCCAAATGCAATCTGGTCATTTAAAAGCCCACTTAAGTCCATTCAGTTGGAAATGATTGAACATAAACCAAAAAGAAGCACCGCTCATCCTAACCTGAATTTACAAATATGATGCTGCTTCACAGTAAATGAATCTTTCAAAAATCTCAGTTAAAGTGATTGATCTGCTCAAAGAGGATTCTATCAAGTCTTGCATCAACCAGCCTGCCTTTTTTCTCTTATGGGGCAAATATATAGCTTTGCAAGAAAACGTCTGCTCGAGGAGTAAATAAAGTGTTTCTTCTAAGAATCAAATGCATTCATGTTTTGAACTAATCTGTCAGCTTCTAGCTCAAGGCAAAAGATCTCTATTTATTTAATAATTTATGTTTAGTATTTTACAAATGCTGTTACAAAGCTACAGACAAGGGTAAAAATCTTAGAAGTTAAAATAGTATTCAAAATCAGAGACCAACAGAGCTGAGTAATGAAGCAAATTCTTCAGAATCAAGAGAATAATCCTCCAAAGTCCTGCTCTCTGCAGCCTGTTATGGTTTACCAACAATGGATACTTCAAGTACAATTTCTAATAGTTGGACATTTTCTTGCACTCATGTAACACAAATAACTAGATATTTGTGAAGATGAGGAGGTGACAAAAATAACTCTTGTGTGAGGATAAGCAGGAAAAGTCTCCATGTTGTCAGGGTCTAATTCCTCACAGTAGATTTACATCCTATGGAACAAAATCAGTAATATAAGGACCACATTCTACTTACCATGTTTAAGATAAACAGGTAGCTCAAATGACCCTGATACCTGCTGTTATTTATGCAGTCCAAAATAAACTCTCCAATTCCTCTAGATGTTTGCTCTTGCAAGCATAAAATTTCCCAAGCAGCCCATTTTGGACAGACAAGTGTCTGCTTGTCCATTATCCTGAATGATAACCCTTATCATGTAGCAGAACACTAGAAAAGTCTAGATACTTCTTTAAAAAAAGGAAAATGTCAATGAAAAATGAGGTACAGTGAGTAATATAAAGCCATAGATTGGAGAGCAGCATTTCAAAATGGAAACCTTATTTATTGCACTATTATTGTAATTATAATATAGTTTTTGTAGAACAATGACTATTTTGATTAAGTGATTCATCACTGGCCACACAGTTGAAAGTGACAGAAGTAAACTCGAGATGTCCCAGTGCCCAGCCACCCTGTGGGTGAAAAGCTTTTTCCTGATATCCAACCTAAACCTCCTGTGACACAACTTCAGGCCATTCCCTCGGGTCCTGTCACTGGCCACCAGAGAGAAGAGATCAGTGCCTGCACCTCTACCTCCCCTCATCAGGATGCTGAAGATCGCAATGAGGTCTCCTCTCATTGAGTCTCATATGATGTCAGAAACACTGAGGACTGTAAGAAGAGCTGGTAATAAATAGCTAAAACATCTGTTTATTACAGCTCTGTAATTTGTTTTCATATAGGCAGGACAGAGATCCAAGCCAGCAGAAAGTCTGATAAGGCAGCAGGTATCACGCTACCTTGCACACTACAATCTATTACAGATTAAAGTGTTTTATGTAGGGCAGGCACTGCCTCCCTGGAGACAGACAAGAAGCCATAAGGAAATCAGAGCAGTGTCAGGCCTTATTCCAGTGATCCAGCCTACTCCAAAATTTCAGTTCTGCAGAGATTGTGTCTCTCTGGTCTTGTCTATCAACACACCAACAACCAACTCCTCCAAAGCTAAGTATTGCGGACCAGACAGGGTGCATCTCATGATGCCAACCGAGAGAAAACTCCTCGCACTCACGAGGAAACAATTGCTTTTTTGTCAGCTGTAAAAAGAAAAGAAAAATCAAAGTGACATTAATGTTCAACTCATTGCAACACTGAGCTGCAAAATAGGTTTTTGGGAACAGAAGGCAGCTCTCTGGCCCTCTCTGGCCCTGAGAAGAATGGTGTTACTAAAAGAAGCAGTCTTGTATTTCTCTCTCCCTTTCCTTAAAAAAGTGTTCTAGTATAGCTGAAAGGGGGTCTGTGCTGCACTCGGGCTGAAATAACTCTTTTTTCCACCTGTCAGAGATAAAATAAATTTCAAGAAACCAGAAGTAAAAATGAGTATTTTTTTGTTATATCTTGCTGTCTCAGGAGATAATTCTATATTCTTACAGTGTAAGTCCCTTTTTTTGCTATTGTACAACAGTGTGCTTTTATTCTGGCAACTAAAAGGCTCAAAACACAATGTTACCTTCTCCTTATATTTCATAGCAGTTCTATAACATACCACATCATTTTTCATTACTATTATCTACCTAAGAATTCTGCTCTTATCAAAAACCTGAGAGATTCTCAAAGAGAACAGAACGGTATTTAGCTGTGAAGAGATACAGAAAGAAGTACACAAATCACACACAATACTGCATTACAGTAAACAGGTGAAGAGTATACAGTGGAAAAAGAAAATATATGCACTTTATGAATATCTTAATTCCCTTCTATCTGGAAGGTAGCATAAATGCCTCTATATTCCACTTCGCTCCACAGTGATTTTCCTAATTTAAATAAACCAAGTAATCTAGAAAGGTTTTTCCCATCACACCTGTGAGAAACTATTCTCCTCACTGATTCTGGGATCACAGGTAAGCAGGGAGTTTTAGGTATCAATTCTACAAAATTCTAGCACTGTTGAAAGAACAATCCTAAATTCTGTACTTCGACCCTTGTCCCAGATTAAGTTTTTTAAAGAGAAGTTTTGCTTTTTCCCCCTCCTCTCTCCTCAAATAAATTTACATGTCTGCAGAGCTGTGGATCTCCTCTTCATGCCATCATCCATGTTTTGGACTGCTTTTTGCCTCTGCAATAAGAAGCAAGCTGTATTTTAAATGTAAGCCACCATTATTGGCTAATTATTTTCCTTACCCTGATTCCAAGCTCCACATTCTCTCCTCCATATACTTCCATGCCTTCATCCAGTAATCCAATCTCTTGGAAGTATTCTCTATCTACTATGAAGCATCCAATCAAGGCAGGACTTCTGGAAGAATAAAGCAGCAGCAACCAAAATCAGCAGATAAATGATGAAGAATTTTATTATTCAGACACAGATTGTATTTATCATTGCTATGTAAAATGGTGCAGCAAAACAGATTCTTAAGAAAGTATTTCTCAAAGAGTTTTATTGAGCCTTGTCTTCTAATATTCTTAATTCTAAAGCGAAATGAACACCATTGAAGGCAATTAGAGTCAATTGGACATAAATATTACCAGAGGAGTTAGGATTTCAGTGCTAACAGTGCAAGATCCAGGAGCCCCAGTTTTGTTTCGGAGGCACCAGCCAGTGTAGTCTCTGTCCTTGCTAAATTCTCAAGTCTCTTGTCTGTGGCAATTGCAAATGATACCCACTGATGCACAGTTCTGTGTGTTTAGCCAGACGTCAGGTTCAGCTAGAGCTAAAAAACTTGTGCCTGTAAGTTTACACAAAAAATAAGAGTTTTTCTTGAATAGGACCATCCAGATAAGGTTTACTAAAACAGAATCAAGAAATGTCTGCCTTTACCAGCATGGTGTAACATTAGTCCATCATCCTGAGCCCAATTTAAACCCATGACATAGCTTTACTGGATCAGTAAGCTCTATTTATGTAATGGTTTGAACCAACTGATTTTTACTATGCAGAATCAATTTTCATCAGGTAAGAGTTCTGCCACAGAGGGTACAATTTTACCTTTACGAGATGTGCTGGAGAAGGATACAGAGATATTTAGCCTTTTCATTTTTCTCCTACTTTATAATCCACAATTGCAAGGAACAAATATGTCTTTTCAGATTATTATGTTGGTATCAGGTACTCTGGTAATGACAAGATATTAACTAGCAGTACAGGGGAAATCATCGTGCTTTTACTGAGAACACTCAAGCTACAACTAGTGGCCACATCTGCTTTCAAACAGATCATAGGCTGTCTTAATCACAAATTGTACAGTTCTACAGAAATCTATATATTAATGCCTCTATGTGCTATAGTACCCACACTTTATAACAATGAAAGACTGTTTCTGATGTATTTATTAATGAAGAAAATAGCAGTTAATATCAGTACAAAAGTTATGCTTTATGAAAAGGTACTTTTGCTTTTGTTATTGTTTTCAAGTATTTCTCAGAGCACCTGCTTCCCCCCTTGCTATAATTCTAAAAGCATAATAGAGGCATAACAGAAACCATCCATTAATACATATGGTTTTGTTTGTTGGTGTATTTGTTTTAATTATCCAACACACACATGCAGCATATTTCACTGAATTAGAAAAATGTGCCAGGGAAAGGGCTAGGGAACAAACCTGAAATTCATAAAAGACACTCACTCCCCAGTCCTCATATAAAACAGAGTTCGGAGGTAAAATGGAAAAGTACGTTTGCTCATTACTCTGTGGTGCAATACTTTTAATTTTAAAAATCATAATAATTGTTCTGTATAATTAATCACAGGATCATAGAATGGCTTGGGCTGGAAGGGACTTTAAAGATGATTTCACTCCAAATCCCAGCCATGAGCAGGTACATCTTCAAATAGATCAGGTTGCTCAGAGCCCCATCCAGCCTGGCTATGAACTCTTCCATGGATGGAGCATCCACAACTTCCCAGGGCAATCTGTTCCAGTGCCTCTCCACCCTCCACAGTAAAGAATTTCATCCTAGTATCTAACATAACCCTGCCCTCTATCAGTTTAAAGCCATTCTCTCTTGTCTTATCACTACCTACTTTTGTCTCTTACCAGCTTTCTTGGAACCACCCTTTAGGTACTGGAAGGTACTGTAGATCTCCCTGGAGCCTTTTCTTCTCCAGGCTGAACAACCCCAACCCTCTCAACCTGTCTTCACAGGAACATTTTTATAGTATTAACAGAGTTCATTAACAGTAATAACTATTTCTAATGATGTGAAAATTCTCACCCCTTTTTACATTTGTCTGTGGCAAGCTTGTTAATTTATATCTCCTGCTTTCCAATTCTAGGTCCTGTTCATGGGCCAGTGCAGTTTGGAGAGTGTTAAACCGACAGAACCTGAGAAAAGTGCCTGCCTGTAAAGACAGAGCTACTGGATGAAAAATAGCTGCCAGTGCTTTCTGAGGTTCTGCTTTTCAGGTGGCAAAAACAGTGTTCACACTTTCTTTCTGCAGGGAGCTAGAGCACCGGTACCAGTGGCCTCCTTGGAACGAATGTGTATCTACAAGAAAGGCCTGCAATCTCAGCAGAGCTGCAGAGTGGGTTCAGAGGCTGCTGTGCCCCTCCCAGAGACAAAGGTATTGCTCTGTACCAGCCTAACAACACTCTGGACATGATAAGAGAGGACAGATCCAGACTGTCCCAAGGCAAGGAGCTGATACAGCCTTTGCTCACAGTGTCAGTGACAAAACATTAACTCCTAGGACACAGCACAGCTGTACACCTATGTGACAGCATTATAAAAAATACAGTTGTCAGATCAGCTCTGCTTATATAACATAACTGCAAAGACAATTCCATTTGGCCTGTAAGCACTAAATCAGTAGGCAAGACATTTGGAGAAAGCAGTGCTGCTGAGCAGCCCTGCCTACCATTCCACTTTGGCAGGAAACCTATTTAAAAAGATCTACTGAAAACAAGAGTTTTCTTGATGACTGTGTAGGCATCAAGGACAAATCTGAAAAGGACAGCTCAAGGACATTTAAGTATTAGAACTTTACAGTCAGTAAAACCTATTAGATACCTGAGCCCACTTGCCCCCTGCCATACCTAGGAGAGCATGCCAGTGACACTGAAATTCAGGCCAGTGTTACCTTATTGGAGCAGTTGTGTTCTCCAGCTTCCACCAGGACTTAGGAGGGTTCAGGTACCGGCACCACAGCTCCCAGTCAAACCCCTGTGCTGAGAGGGGATACTCCTCTATTTCAAAATTATCATACTTAATATTATCGAATGATGGAGAAATTACTCTTTTTCTGTTTTCTTTTATCCTGCTGAGCACTGGTTCAGCCCTAAAAAAAAAAAAAACAAAACCAAACAAACTAAATACAATGTTAAGATTACATCAATACAAGTACAGCATTGATGGAAATCATAGAATAGTCTGGTTTGGAAGGAGCCTTTAAAGATTATTTAGTCCACGACCAAATAAACAATACAGCAGCTTATGTGGTATTTTTTAGAATGAGCAAAGTCTAAAGCTGTTATCCATTCAGAGCCCTCTCTGCTCTGAGATGGAGTTTTGACAGTGCAGGATTTGCTCCAAAACAACACACTGCAACATTTTCTCAAGGATGCCCTGTTGTTAACCTTGATTCGAGCTGGTGGAGGGAAGAAATGAGGATCTGCATATCACAGAGCACTTATACCCTTGCTACCAAGTAACGATAACTTCAGGCTCTCAACATTATCAAGGACATCAGGATCAGAGTTAATAATAGATCTATCTTAGAGACAGAATCTCCTGCCTTTTTACCATCATTTTTACTTAAGGAGCAAGGGAGATATTAAATCCAGACTGAACAAGTTAAAATGTATTATTTTAGTTATGTTTACTTCTGCAGAGTGGTCAAATTAACACCTCTTTGTTTATACTGCAGGACATAAAAAGACCATAATATTTTTAATGGAAAGAAGATACATTCGCCCTCATGTGCAAAGGGCTGCATTACTGGAGATTTTTAATGTGCAGTTTTCTAATATGATTTAAATACACTGCAATTACATCAGCAGATATTTTCAATCATAAAAATGGATCTAGATCATATTACACAGCACAAACACATTTTTCCTGCTTGTGTCCATGATTATGACTGAACCTGCATTAAAAACTCAGAATTCTAACTCCCTAAGTGCAAGAGGAATGCCAGACAGTAACTCGACACTAGTGCTTGGAAAAGGTCCCAGGTGAGAGGAATTGAAGGAGGCACATACCAGCCCACGTTGAACTCCACGTGGGCATCGAAGAGAGCGACGACGGGCGCGGTGGCTGCTCTCCAGCCGCTGACCCGGGACCGGATCAGCCCCTCCTGCTTGCTGTGCCGGACAACCTTGATGAAACCAGGCTTGTGGGCATTCACTTCCTCAACGTACTTCTGCAGCTTCTCCTTGAGCTCCTCTGCAAAAGGGAAAGAATTAGGTACCAGCAAGGCATATCAGCTTGACAAGATGTAAAAACCTGTTCCTTCAGCAAAACAGGACTAGCCTTCACACAGCTACCCAGAATTCTCAAAGAGTCAGTAAAAAAGGAGACCAAAAGGAGACCAAAAAGAGAAGGACTAAGGATTATATAGCAATTAAAAAAATTTCAGATGTAACTGTTTAGCCTATATGACTGTCATCAGAATTCTGGCACTGTTTAACAATAACATGCCACAAAAAGAAGTGCCATAGCTGCGTAAGAGCATATTATATTACTGTAACAATAAAAAAAGCACCTGTCTTATATTTCCCGGGGAAAAAAAAGCCAAAGTATTTTGCATTGATCTTCTCTACCAATATTTCAAGAAAAAAAGAGAAGGAAGAATAAAATGCATTATTTTATTTTTCCTCTTCCAGTTTTTCTTTCTCAACTTTGACAACTGGTTTCTGCCTCAACTAAGACATTCAACAACTTTTGCTCTTAGAACAAAGACCAGTAAAAGCTCTGGAGGAGAATCATTCCTAATCAAAATATAACTCTTAGATCAACAGCTATTATATCTCTGGTTTAAAGACCACTGCATGGAAAATTCAGTACATGGAGTATAAATATTGTGTTCACAATTATTATTAACTGAAAGCACTGTTCACTTTATTTTTTATTAGCACTCTTGTGCTCTGTTTACATTATGGTATCACTCAGAATTCCCTTTGGGACAATAAATATCCTTTATTCTGAATCTCTCTACAAATCCAGGAATGTCTTTGCTGTGATGCAGAATAATGCTCCTGTGACAGTAATGCTATACTGGGCACTATGAAATCTGCATTAAAGCTCAATGCTGACTAGTCCTTTCTGTGAAAACTTGAGCAAGCCACTTAACTTCTCCTGAGAAAGAGGTTCCCCAGGGAAGTGGTCACAGCACCGAACCTGCCAGAGTTTCAAGAAGTGCTTGGACAACCCTCTCAGGCACATTCTCATGGGAGTTTTGGGGTATCCTGCATCAAGCCCAAGCAGCTTCTCAAATCATCAGCCTTCCACTCTGGGAGCTTGTCACCTCAAACAGATCTGGCATGCTAGAATGGGTAATGGCACAGAAAATTAAAAGCAAGCACACTTTATGAGCCACGTTAAACATTCATCCTTGGAAAGGAGGTGGGTGTGTCCTCCCTTGAGCTGACAGAGGAACAGGGCTCATCAAGTACAATGACTCCTTAAATTCCTCCCTGTTTGTAAAGACTCTTGGACAGACACCAGGTTTGATGCTGCTGGTTCCTCAGGCTTGCAGGACTGTGCATGCCACGTACCTTTGGGTTAATTAACTCTGCATGAAATGAGAGAATACCACAAAAAAGTCCTGATACTTACAGGTTTTCATAAAAACAAGAATTAAAAAAAATAACTCTGCTGATCATATCCAGCATGACATTTAAACTGCAGCAATATTTTAGGAATTGATTGGATATAGTCCCAGAATTTTCAACATTACATTACCAATATCTACTCAATTTGTTTGTCTATGACTGCATCACCTGGAATAAGCAATATGAACCGCTTATATAGCATAGAGGGCTCCTCTATTTTTTATTAGACTTGCTGCTTATTGATCAATATGCTTTTTCTTCTTCATGAAGTAAAAAACCCCCCGCTTTAATTTCTATCCTGCTTATGCCAAGCCACATGTTCTTACTGCTCACCCCCTAACACACAGATTCGTAGCAAGCACAGGACTATCAAACCAACTACTAGCTAACAGGACATTAAATTGAAAAGAAGACATTTATGTTACTGTAATTCCGTGCACCTAAAAATAGTGCAAACTCATTCTCTATTCCCAAAATGCAACACTGCAGAGGGTGAATATCAAAACACGAAGATCAAAGCTTTGTTCTTGGTGTAAGTGGCTGCTCCCAGCTTTGCAATACCAGGAAGCTTTATTTGCCACAACAACACAGAATCGCCACTGAGGATAAAACGTGTGAAAGGATAGCAGGCTCTAATCAAGGACTCACAAATCAGTAGCCTTGACAGAGTCATTGTTCTCTCAGCCACTCCATTTCAGTAAGTGGGCTATTGTTACTCCTGCCTTACACTTCTCCCAGTGTGGACTGACTTTAGAAGCTTGAGTAAACACAAAATCTATTTCGTAGCTAGGTGTAGAATGGAAAGAGATGGAAATGAAACAGAACCCAAACCTTGGCTTGCCACCAGCATGACTTCAGCTGAACATTACATCTGTGACATTTACTAGGCAGTGCACACTTCTGATTTTCTGGTTACACTGCAGCTCTTTGCAAATGAAGTGAATGGCCTGAGAGCATTTCAGGGGAACCTGGGAGGCTTACCCGTGGTCAATCAGCATGGAAGAACCATCCCCTGAGCTTCAGGATAACCTCAGGTGGTTGAGGAAACTGCTGCTTTTTTGCTTAATCTTCAACAATGGCCCACAAGCAGTCACTTACTCTGGGGCATGTGCACAGGAGACAGAGCAGTATTTTGCATTCAGGCACTTTCTGGCCTTTGTTATTTAAAACAGATCAGCTTTGCTCTGCAAAGGCAGAGTGCTGAGCAAAGCATTATGTGCACCCTTTGTCTTACAAGACCTATTGGGCAGATTCTCCCAAAAGAAAAGATGAGGCTGTGAAAAACATTGATCATTTTCACTCAGTTATAGGACAGAGAAGACGTGTTAATGAAGTTTAGAAAGTCACAGTTTTGGAAAACACTTTAAAGATGCCCTAGCAAGAGAGCTGAGTCAGTTTTTCCCCCATGCATTCCATGTCTTCCTGAGTTTTACATGAGAAATCTGAGTTCAATTTTATTTGACAGTTTTAGAGCACCAAGCCCAACTGGCCTGAACGATAGGACTCTCCCCCCAGAACTATTCATACACTTTGCTATGGCACTGATGGTCTTCAGCAAAATAATTTTAACCCATATTCTTTTCTTTCTTTCCACTTCAAGATATGTTGCCTGAATAATAAACAGTCTTTTTCATTAATTATTGTGCTTCGCAGATTTATGCCACCATAGGGAGAAGACAGGGAATAAGCAAATGTGTCATCTTCAATACACTGTTGATTCAGTGTCTAATTAGGGAAACAAACAGACTTATAAAGATAGATGCATTTGCCTTTCAGTACAGAATCTCTCAAATAAGGACTCAATTTGACTAAGCTGAATGAGGTTCTGCAATTGGCATGAAAGAGCAGCCATACATGGAGTGGGAAAATGGCACTTGGAAATGCTGCACTCTACCACCTGTCTCTATATGGTAGAGATGTCTGGAAAGCACAGCACATCTCTTCTCACAAATGTAAAAAACATAATTAGTATGCCATAATTATGTTTAATATTAACATAATTAAGTTCAAACTCTTCTAAGAGGTTGTTTGTTTATTTTTAACAAATTGACAAAGATTTTGTTTAGCAAGTCCCCCTTGCCAAAGTATGACAAAGCAGTGCTAAAGCATTCACACAACTCTGCCTTCTTAGGAAACAGCAGAAGCTGGGCAAGATGGAGTTAGGATCACGAGGAGTCAGAAGGCATCAGTCGCCAAATTTTCTCCAAAGGAAAACCATCTAACAAATCATGCTTTTCATCTACTTGCATGAAGTGGGCTACCTTTTATAAGTCTCCGTCCCCCCTAACTTGAGAAGTGAGCAGGCTCAATGCTCAGTGCTGTCAGGTGCCTCAGCCCCTTACACCAGTGTCCTACAGTAGCTGTGGGTCTGCCCCCAGACTTCAAATTTCAAAGTGATTGATACAAACAGCCTTGCCATAAATAACAAATTACTGCCTCACAGTCACGGACAAGGAGCTTAAAGAACAGCCAATTAAGGCTAGCTTTCAATAACATTCATACTTTAACATACTCCCACTCTGAGCGCTTGCATGAGCATGCATCTATCAGAACAACCACATTTATGAAGCCCCACACTACACTTGGCTGAGACATGCATTTTACTGGCCTTTTTCGCAGCTGTAAGTTTGCCAACAGAGTTAAAATAACAAATACATAAATATATTAACACTTCTAACACTCTACATTTTCTGAAGCCTAAGAGTCCCTGCTGACTTTGGCCCAGCAATGCAATGCTGCATGTTATGGGCATCTCTGCAAACCTTGTGCTTTTTCTTTAGGGAAATATTTACTTCCCTGTCAAAGGCCCAGAAACTACCATGTCCCTCTTTACCTTGACCCTTGGCACAAACATGGCTTCTTTTACTGTGAAGGGAAAGAATTACTTTTCAATATAGAACTAGGTTTAAATTAAAAATTGGCCTACTTGTGCCAAAAACGGTGGATTGACATGTTATATGAAAGGGGTAAAATCCTGCCAAGTCATCATTTTATCTCGGTGCATTCACTGAGCTGCCTAGAAGGTACACTCTGGTCCCCAGGTAAAGAAAAGCATTGGATATTTCCTTGGATCGTAAAGGACACTTTTAAAGGTAAATCATTACACCTGCAAGATTTGCAAATCAGCACCTGTGAGAACACAGCAGGAGTTTATGCCTGCATTTGGAGCTGAGACCACTGGTCAGCTGGCTTCTGGCAAGGGGCCCAGAGCGTTCCTGAATTCCTTGTGCTGGTCAGAAGGGGACCCACTGCCCTGCAGGAAGGCAAAACAGCCACCTGGCACAGCTCAAGAAGTCGTTTCACCACAAGGGCTGCTGCCACACACTGGGAATATCCGTCTCATCAGGTACATCTTACTTCTGCATGAAAGACCAGTAAATTGGCAAAAAGACAGAATTTGCACAAGCCAATTAATTTTAAAGCAAGATTTTTCCATCTTCTTTATCCAATTATTTTTGGCTCTAAGTCTCAGGAACAGGAAGAGCTGCTTTTCCAACTTTAACATGTATTAACGTAGCTAACTTGCTTTCTGGCAAATAAAGAAAGCCTGTTGTATAACAAGTTTGCTGCAAAACTCCTCCTCTCTTCCCCCCAGGTGCCTCTGTAGGCAACCAGCTTGAACTCATGTAATAACTTGAATTCATGGCACCAGCTAGGCATATAAGAGAACCTGTTTTGCTGCACTTTATCTAATAGGATATGTGGATTATGTCACTTATTTCGTATGCAGCTCAGTGCTCCATCATTTTTATTTTTCTTACCTCTGGTCCCTTATCTTTCATGCTCAAGTGATCACCTCTCATCTCTGTAGCAGAAGCAGATAATTCCAAATGGAAAATATTTATAACCAGGCAGAGGCATGTCATTTGTAATGCACATGTGTACAGAGAATGTCTGCAGCAGAGGGTAACAATGCTCAAGCTGATAAGGAGGGCCTGCTGTGCACACGTATTTAATAACCCTGTGTTATCTGGTAATAGATAAACCACCCAGGGGAAATTACCAATGTGATGCAAGGAATTGATCTGGACAGACATCAGAAACAAAAAAGCAGTGGAATCTTTCTCCTCCGCTCCCATACCTAACTTGTACTGTTGACAGAGATGCATAGTCTAATCTCAGAAGTTCAGGCTATGCACATGTAAAGATAGAGAATGTAATGAACTTTCACAGTCTCAACCTTTGAATTCAGCAAGCCAAAGTCCCAGCTGCTGTCAGACCTCCTCAGGTCCATTAAGATAAATTGCCTACAACAATCTATTCTAGCTCACATCTTGGATTACAAGCCAAGGGTTTCTTTAGCACATGAACACCATCCTTCTCCCACAGTAAAGGCAGGGAAAAGAAATGCATTTCCAGTCTTACCCCTACACATAGACATGTTCTTTTAATTGCCCAGGAGAATCCATACAGAGGAACGGGAAGTTTTCAAAGGGTTTAATAGGGGCTGCTTTGATCCATTCTCAGCTCCTTCACAAACATCTCTCTGCAGGGAAGGAGCTCAGGTGGGCATTTCACTGAATCCTTGTGTAAGGTCCTGGGAACCCCACAGCAGAAGGACTGTATGCCATGTGCATGTGTGGAACATGCAAACACAGCTGAACAGAGAACAGGGACTTGTCAAGGGCTGCCACCAGCTACACAGACACCAGAGGGACAGAGGCTGCCATGTACCTCTTCAGTGCCATACCTAGAATCCTAGAAAGGTACTTAAATTTCAAAGTATCTTTAAATACAGAGCTAATTATATAAACATAATGGTTCCACTCGATGTACAGATTGCTGGATGCTTGAATTAATCTCAGCAAGAACACTGTCCCACTCCAGCTTTCAGTGCATGACTGATTCCTGTTTAGGGGCTGTTATTGGACGGACCATGGCTACAATAATGTGATCACAACAAAGAGAGCAGGAATAAGCACTGTTGCTGAAATCAGATACTCATATCACATCTGATGCAAGAATCACTTCTGATGTTTATTTGGATACAATAGTTTTAGAAAGGGGATGTAAGTGAGAGGCATAACAAGCATCAAGAGCATGCATTAGAGCTGACACATTGATATTATACACTGCTGGAATAACCTCAGCCAAAATTCTGAGTTCATCATTTCATTCCTTGGTGTTCCTGGATTCTGTAAAATGACCTTTAAATGTTAAAAGAAGAGCTTGAGAAGCATTCCAGCTGTCTGCAGTAATCCAAATGGCACCTTTTTTTTCTTTTTCAATATTCAGCATTTAATTCTAATCTATTTCTTGGATGTGTGTGGAAAATGACTATTCAGAAAAGAAACTAAATGCCTGAACAGAGCCAGATCAGATTGTATAAATCAAGAAAAATACAACCTAAAGAGCACATTAGAATTCTCTGTACTTTCATAACCATAAGATGCAGCAAGCTGCTCACTCTACTGTAAACCTGATAAATAATCATGACTCCAAGAAACAGCGTGGCACTTCATGTTGTGATAACAGATTCATAAGGAAAAAAAAAAAAACCTGCCAATTAAAACACACTAGTACAAGTGTAACTATTTTATTTCTGGAGTGGATTCTGAGGAAAATAGTCACATAAGTTGCATTAAAAATGGAATATGCAAATACTCAGTTAGAACTGCAGGAAAAAGAACTGCTAATATTCCTCACTGGATCAAACCTCTGAGAACGGGACTATAAAAGGAAGAGAAAACACAGAAAGCAGTCACAGAACACTTGTTGAAGGAGACCTGTGCAATCCAATCCTTTATTCAAAATAGGTCCAAGTAAACAATATGAAGTAATATTCACTCTTAAATAGTTATTTAAAAGAATGACACAGAGCATTAAAATGTTTTGATTTGAATAAATAGGACTTAGCCTTGCACGCCATGTTGATTTTTATTAAAATCTTAATTGATATCAGAAATTATAATCTAACTTTATATTTGTTCCATAGAATCCCTTCCCTGGGAGCAAACCAACATGCACAAAACCTGATGATACTATGAAAGCATCCTCGAGGGTCAGGACAGCAATAACACTATTTCACAGTGCCTTTTTTTTTTTTTTCTTTAACCTTGCCCAAATATAGAATTACATTTGGTAACTTTTTATTTTGACTGAATGACTCTTACTGTACCAGACAATTCCTACACATCAGATGCAAACTGTTCTGTCCATATTCCAAGCCAGAAGGATTGATTTCTTGTCTACCTGTGGTCACGTTTTGTGTGACCTGCTGTTATCCTTTCCTTTCAAAGGCCGCTTGCAGAAGAATGCAATTCACACAGCAATAGCAACACAGCACCCAATCCACCAGGGAGAAATTCAGCCTGGGCAGGAGGACTCTTTTCAGCAGATGGGATAAATTCACAAAAAAGGACTTGTTTTTATATCAGCAGAACTGCAGTCACACAAGATGTTTCTCAGAATAAAAATAAAAGCAAATTATCCCAATATGAGCAAATTTGGTTGTTATTCTAGTAGCTAATACATCTCTGGAAATACAGTCAAAGTAGATCAGGTAATACCCCTCACAGGTAAAAATTTTACATGGGAAATACTGGAGTCATGGAAGTCCATGAGAACTTCTCAGAAAACACTGTTAAATGTCTGGGGTTCAAATGCAACACTACACAATGATGTCACTGGAAGTGCAAGTTAAAAAATCAATCTCTTAAGAGTCAGCTCTCACATATCCTCTTATCATACAGTCTTGAAAAATTCTGCCAAACACAATTTATTACCTACACAGCCATCAAATCCTGCTCACCTGGCATAAAGGGAAGGACCAGGACCTATCCCATCACCTTCCAAACAAGCAAAGAGCTGCCTCCAGAGTGCACTTCCACTGCAATCCTTCGAGGAGAGTAACCTCAGGGACACAGCCAAGTTCATTTGGGGAAACTTGGGTGGCAGCTACTGTGCTATATAAGTCATGGCTTTTAATTCACATTAATTTTGAAGAACTTGGAAGTTATAACTGCTCATTTTTGAAACTTCCTAAAGTATGGATAAAATCAAAGCAGTTTTTATGCTTGTAAATTCTCCATTCAAATCAGAAATTATCTGGTTTGATTACCATAAGAGCCACAAGGTTTGTTTCCATCTAAAGATAGAAATTGGTTTTTTGGAAGAATCAACTATGAACATTTTCAAATTAAAGAAACAAATTCTGGCTTGCTTCTTTCCTAGCATATTTGCATACTCCTTAGGAGTAACACAGTGCTGGGATGGTGCCATTTGGTAGCTGTGAAAAATCTCTAAATCCAGCACATATGATCACCTAGAACTACTGTATCATCCACTGCTTCCTAAAAATCCTGAACTCCAAGTCTTAAAAGAACATAGTACCATAGAATTTGTATATTTAAATATATTACCATGTAGCAAATTATCCCAAGCCTTTCACCAGTTATTATGGAAAATTTCTCTGTAAGCACTTAATCACAATCAATTATTTCTAAAGATACATCTGGGAGCTAATTTTTATATTACAACTGTTGTTTATGCCCTGCCTTTTTGCATCACAAACATGTGAAGGATAGCAGCAGCAATCCTTATGTTTTCAGGAAAGGAAAAAAAAAATGGCTAGGCATTATAAATAACCCAGGTAGTAACTTGAACTAAAATTCAACATACTTTTCCATTCACAACACAGGAGAACAGCATTGATGTTAGCATCTTATTGCAGTCTGGGAAAGATGTGCCTAAATCCTATTTAATTGGGAGTATGTTATTTTAAAACTAAAGTATGTTAATCTGGCTGCTAGTATGCCTCGCAGCAGGGTGGAAACCTTGCCTGCATAAAACACGCACACACAAGAGCACACACCAATCCTGCCTTTCCTTCTCCTCAGAAGCAATTGGCAGTAGAGCCGATATTTTTTTTTTCCTTATAAGCAGTAGAAGTGTATTTTCAGTGTGCTGAAGTAAGACAGAATCCCAGCAGCTCCAGCACTTGTTCCTGGATTTACACCCGAGTGAGCAGCTGGAGGCTCAGGCGACTGGGCTGCTCCAGGTTTCTGCTTTACTCTGCAGGTGGCTGAAACTTCAGGGAAGGACAGCTCCTGCTCTGGAGAATGGGCAGCAGGCTGGGCTACCAGCTCAAGTTCTGTTTTTGTCAGCAGAAGCAGAGCTGGTTGCACTGGCTGAGAAAGCAGGAGGAAACACCCAGCAGTTCTTGACCTGCCACCGGGCCCGCACAGGTTCCGCTCTCTGCATCGGCCGCGTCTCGGAACCCAGCACTGCTGAGCGCAGCAGCTCCTGCCATGCCAATGGGGAAGGCCACAGGAAATGGACTGACATCACTAACAACACCTGGGCACTGAAATCCCTCAGATCCTGGGAGATGATCTCTCTAAAGAAAAGTTCCACAGGTGAAGATAATGCCTGAATTTTACAAAAACATTTAAAAAGCGTCCTCTTTTTTTTTTTTTTTCATTAAGTATTAGGCAAACAAGAGTTAAGGAAAATTTTCTTGAATTACAGTGCCTCCTGCTAGTATTTAGATATATTACACCAGGTTTGTTCAACATTTGTGTTCTGGTAGAATTCACAATAATTTCAGTTTGTTTCCTTTCTCATTATTTGTTTTTTTGTCATTTAATTTTAGCCCTTTACTTCAAAATTTACCTTCTGAAGCAAGGCTTGAACACCTGTGGTCAAAGCAGAGAGACTCCTGGGACCCATCAGTCATGGCCCATTAAGGACAACACAGGATGTGTGAAACTGACTGTTCATGTGGAAAACTAGGCACATGGGCAATTGTATCCAGGCCGTCCCTCATCACATTTTTCAAGTAGTTTCATTTTCTCAATAAATGTAGCAAATTTAAATAACTTCCATGAGAGCGCCCACCTTAATTTTTACTGATATTATTATTTTTATACACATTAAAATCCTGAATGCTGATGTTTACATAAAATATTACTTGGGAATTTTAAATGTTTTTTCCAGGACATCTTTCTATGAAGGACTGTTAGCATTAAGTACTGCCTGTATCTCATTTAGCTAGCCGTGCTGTAGTCTGCAGCTTTGCAGAAAACCTACCAGACTCCATTTATTATAGCTATCCAAAGGCTTGAAACTACCTCCTATCCAATTCTTCTAGTGTTTGACCTTTCTTCTGTGAATAATGATTTTGCACAGATACTGGCTAATTTCCTTGGACTGGATTTTTATTTGCCATGATTTGCAATTTGATTTGCAGTATATCCACATTTTTCAGAATAGTTACTGCCTGACTTCTCAGATTTAAACCCCTTAGCGTCTTCAAAAGAACGCTTCCTGAACAGCTAAACTTGTAATGAAATTCGACAATTAAATTCTCTCCACCTATAAGCATTAAATTTCTACCTTGCCTGCATACTGCAATATGTTGCATTGAAGACAACTTTGGACTGGGTAATGATCTCATTTTCCTACATAGCATTCATCTCAGTTACCTTCAGAGGGTTTATACAGCTATATTCTCATGTCACAACAGAAGGTTGCTTCCATGAGTACTAAACTCAGAGTTATAATTGATATCCAAACCTTAAAAATCCTGAGCAGCATTTATTCCATAGAGCAATAGCAAGGAGCTTCTTGAGGCGTGTGGCTCTTCCAACTCCAAGGCTGTCACATCACCCTCACTTTCTAAACCTGCCCCAGGTAAAGTTAAAAATGTGTAAATTGTACCCTATATAGCAAACATAGTGATCCTACACACACTGAGAGTGTTAAGTGGCCGAAACAAAGGGCAATTGATTTCTTCCTTATATCTTCCATATATATGATCCAGTATGCTTAAAGCAAGGTTCTGCTTATGGAAACAAGACAAATTACCATTATTTTAATAAATTCTGTTAAGCTGTATAACTTTTTGGTTTCATAGCAGTAGCACATGGATAATCCAGCATTTTCCACTGAGGAGTTTGATATAAACAAAGAATCAAATGCAGCCACTTGCATTCTGCACAGTATTTCTACCTGAGAGGTTTATAGATTCCTCAGAAGACCTGCTTGCAAAGCTGTTGTCAAAGGAACTGGCAGGGTTTGCTACCTGAGCTACAATAGCAGCTAATGTGAAGAATCTGAACCAAATGCTGCAATTCCAATTAGGGACTCAAATCAGGAAAATAATTAAC
This sequence comes from Phainopepla nitens, assembly GCA_013400175.1. Taxonomy (NCBI): domain Eukaryota; kingdom Metazoa; phylum Chordata; class Aves; order Passeriformes; family Bombycillidae; genus Phainopepla; species Phainopepla nitens. The sequence goes on along the minus strand of VXBQ01015062.1, from coordinate 813,445 downwards.
TCCAGTAAACATAAGAAGACAAAATAACCATAAGAAGACAAAACATCTGAAGAGGTAAACAAAAAGTGGTCACAGTTCAAATAATACAAATTAGAGACCAGTCAAAGTTCCTGTCTTTCACCACAGACAATCAGGGCGATTAAAACACAGAGAACCAGTAGTTTTCCTAACACTTCTTTGAAAAACATGGCAGGTGAGTTTTTTTCTTTTTTCTATTACCATCCAGAAGAACAAAAAGCTCAAACCTACAGGAAAAGCAAGCAACTTTCTGAAAAGCAGAAAGACTACCAGCTCCTAACAAGAAGTTATTCTCAGTCTTTTTGCTAAGCTGCACATAAAAGCTTACGTCAAGAGTTCCTTTTTTTATTTGCTATGTGAGTGAATCGTCTTGGTAGCTAAAAAGCAAACACTGTATGTGTTAATTGGAAGCATTTGTGAAAACTAATTAAAATTGCTGTGCTGCAGTCATGCTTCTGAAAAGGTTTTTGTATCAAATCCTAACAAAGATTTGTTCATCTTTACATGCCTTGTTTAATCCCTTCAGGTGGATAAACAAAGAACGTATCAGTCATATCTTCGTAAAGAGAAGGAGTCAATCTAAAGACATTAATTAAGGAGCATGGTACAAGTTATCCCTGGATAAAACTCAGTGGGATCCATGTCCCTTCAATACTGAACCATGCCTCCACTGTTTCCATGTGACCATTCCCTAATGAATTCGTCTCCCCCATCCTTTTGCTCTCATCAAGACTATCCTTCCGTAATGATGCAAAATGGACCTGATATTTCATCTGCACTAGCACTGGCAAATTCCTCCAAAACCAGGTGGGATCAAATGTAGGTAAAATTCATGAGTAGTTGGTTGGATAAGCTATGTCTCCATTTCCTCTTGCCTGGGTCCACACATAACATCTATCCTTATCAAACAATACCTTATTTTTCTCCACCCATCTGCTACTTCCATTTTGGAACCCATTGATCCCATCGGCTTGACTTGCACTGTAATGAACAAAACCAGCAGGAGTAGCAGGGCCCACCTCTTGAAGGCTCTTCACTGAAATCCTGTCATTCTCTTCACTAAAATCCAGTCATTTCATCCCCTTTGTGTTTCACTACTGCATGACCCACCACCATTAAAACCTCTCTGTCTGAAAGCCTAAAATATCCATGATCTCAGTGTTATCAGGCATACATGACTGGGATTTGCCACTCAGCAAGTAAAGACATCCTGTGAGGACAGGCACCACAGCCTCCAAGGACAGAGCCACGGCAGCTCCCAGCACGTGGAGCGCTGTGCAGATGTGTCACCTCCAGCTCTGGGAGCAGCCTGGCTGAGCTCCTCGGGCCATGGTACCAGGAGCTGAGCTCCTCGGGCCATGGTAGCAGGCGCTGAGCTCCTCGGGCCATGGTACCAGGAGCAGCCTGGCTGAGCTCCTTGGGCCATGGTACCAGGAGCAGCCTGGCTGAGCTCCTTGGGCCATGGTACCAGGAGCAGCCTGGCTGAGCTCCTTGGGCCATGGTACCAGGAGCAGCCTGGCTGAGCTCCTTGGGCCATGGTACCAGGAGCAGCCTGGCTGAGCTCCTTGGGCCTTGGTACCAGGAGCAGCCTGGCTGAGCTCCTTGGGCCATGGTACCAAACCCCCATACCTGGTTCATGCACAGTTACCTCAGGTCTGCCGTCTTGCAACTGCAGTTCAATGCCAATATGGCATTCTTAAAATTCTACTAACTATTCTCTTTGAATCTGCATTTTAATAACCACAGTCTTTTAGTCAAATGAGAGGTTGCTCTGAAGCTCAATCCTTTTAATTGTTGAAGAGAAGGCACATTTACAATTCCTTAGCATCTGGCCATCACAAATAATTCTATGAATTAAGATGACTGGTGAGAACTATTCAGCATCTGAATTAAACAAATACAGTCAGTGAGGCTCAGCTGGGCTCATAAATCAAAAGTGATTATGTTCCCATGCCAAAATGCAGTCAACATTTTTTTACATTTTAAACTTTTATTTCTGGCTTAAATTTCCAGTCACCTTAAAACTTTTAAAGTAGTGTAACAAAGATATTACTAAGACTGAACATGGTCTTGGGTGACTTGCTCTAGCTGATCCAGCTTTGAGCAGGTGGGTGGCACTAGAAGGTCTTCAGGGGTCACTTCTCACCTCAGCCACACTGACTGTGACATCTGCCTTGGAGAGGACGCATTCATTTCTTCTGATGCACACCTATCTTCTGATAAAATAAACAGGCAGATACTGTTAGAAGGCAGAACAAATTACAGCACTGAGGAGAGGGTTTGAGAGCAATACAGGAACTGGGATGTGAGTGATTTAGCCCTTCTGTGAGCTTGCAACACTCAGTCATAATTTTAAAGAATTTGATTTTAATAACAATAGTTTTTCAATTTCATAGATAAAAGAAAACCCTGCCAAGAAACTAAGCATTTTCCTACAGTTTCTGTGACACTTTGAGGTCAAGGTTTTTGAAATAGATGTCTGAAGCTTGACTCCTTAGCCCTTGCTAAGGTCATTGAGTAGAAGCTTCCTGATTTTCACAGACCTGCAGAGACTAAACACTACAGCATCCAGCTGAACAAACGGGCTCACCAGTACTGAAATAATGGGACTGAGTCTGTTTCATTGCTTATGAAACTCTGCCTATAGTGACTAAGTAAAGTTATAAAACACTTCCACTTTAAATCTATGTAACACAGTTAATAAATACCAATCAAGCTGTAGCTGTTCTGTGTCACAAGTCTTCCAACACCAACAGTTTGCTAAAGAAATTGAGCTTTGCAATTATGTGTTTGCAGATGGTAAATGAGAAAGCATTAATGCAAAGGATTCTGGTGATCTTATGCACCACAGGCTGTTATGCACAGAACAAGCTGTGAGCCTTTTTATGTGTATTCTCCATATGTAATTCAAACAGACTGCAGAGCCTGATGGTTTTTCTTTCGTACACAGGGATGTCTGTTTAAAAGTACATCTCAAATACATTTTTAATGTGGACACAGTCAATGGTGACCAACTACTTTGAATATTATAATGAATATTATAAATATATTATAATATTATATGAGAGATACTTAAGATATCTCGAGCTCTGCCTGTTGACAGAAGAGCATTCACAGAACTGCTAAGGGCTTTCAGAGAATCTTATTTTTTCATATTTGTCCAGGCCTCACAAAATGTTGAGGTCAGAAATTACTTACAGTAGAAGGAAAATAAACCTACCAAATACAGGGAGAACTTTCTACTGCTAAGGTTGCAACTCTGCCACCTTCCCTTCAACAGGAACAACAGCTNGGTTTCTTTGAAGATGAAATTCCGCCCTGAAAAGCCACATGCTGACTAATCAGTGAACGTTCATGAACTTCACCTTACTGCTCTTCTGTTAAAAGGCCAAAAATAGTTTGACAAATATACCATCAGACTGCAGCACTAAACAGATTTTGAAAGATCATCTGGTCGTCCTTCTTGCCCCAACACAGAGAGAGGCTTGTTCCAATTAATCCTGACAGAAGTTTGTCTCATCTCTTTTTAAGTTTACTCAGCAAATATTGTCCCATGCTCTTTATAGCTGGATCAAATGAAGCACACTCTAAAGACAAATATATTAACAGTAAACCTAAGTCTGTTGTCTGGCAGAGTTAAAAAGCACAAACCCCAAACCTGCAGTGATTAAGTCTAGATATTTGCATTTGAAACAATAAAAATAACTTACTTCAGGCTAACCACTTACAAGAGCCATGAGCCCCAAAACCAAAAAAACTGGCATAAAAGACCTAAAACTCTTTCTGCAACTCTCCACTGACAAGAATACCTTTTCCTCATAAATCTCCAGACCAAGAGCTACTCTTGAGTAACAAAGCCCCTTTGAACATTCATAAATATAGCATATTTTTGATGGCAAATTCATTGTAGTAACTTTGTTTTTCAAGCTGGCATTTCAGGATGCCCCTGGGACAGGGAAAATGGAATGACAGATTGCACTATCTCCATCGCCAAGCTGCAAGAGAATCCCCCCACGAGCAATACTGGATAGTCACTCCAGCAGCCTGGGGGGAGATGATAGCTTTAACAATTTGGCAAGACACAGAGCTGGCTCTAAACCCTACACAGTCATCAGTAACATTTAAAAAACAGCTTTTATACAGAATAAGGAAAAACCATCCAAATTTGCTCACTGCCAAATCACTTGAACACGATCAAAAAAAAAGAGCAAAGAACTACTTTGAGAAAAAACACTTCAAGTATGAAATTGCAGGAGGAATACAGGGAAGGTGTTAGGATGTAAAGTTATCAATTTCAATAAAAGAAGGAAAAATAAGTAATTTAAGTCTTAAAAGCTAAATCAGGAAAACATCAAATACATCAAATCCCACCAGGGACATAACTGATTCAAGGAAAAGTATTTTACAGTACTTTAAAGAAAAAATAAAATCAAAATTTATTAAAGTCAGCTGATTAAGAATGAAACTCATCTACCATCTCAGACAATAAGTGTACAACCATCTTGTGATTTGCACTGAACTCCCTTCAGAAAGAAATTAATTTAGTTATTTAACGTATTTTCGATGTTGAAAGGAATAATAAGATGACAGGAAATTGCCTAATGAATATTCCAGACAGTTGACACAGTACATACAGTTCCCTGGATTTTAAAATTTTTTTCTATGTGTATATCAAATCTGTGATGAATTATCAGCCTGTTTATGGAAGCCAAGAGATTGAAGTCATTGTTCGTGAATTCTGGTACCATATGATACAAATAATTTCACTGAATGTAATGGCAACAAGGAGGATGGGATCCATCATGCATCTAATTGCTGAACAGCACCTCAACCAAGGAATACCTCCCTGTTTCCATGTGGGAGCTTACAAAAGAACATAAATCACACAAGTAATCAGGCTTACAACAGACACAACTGGCTGCATGATTAGGTGCTCAGTCCATAATGCACAAAACAGGACAGTTACGAGGGTTACATACTTGTCAAAAGGGGACTAAATTTTCAGAGAGATTTTCTTGAGCAGACTTGTTCCCATTTTAGCATCTGTGCCAGTAACAGCACATCAGCAAAAGAGTCTACTGAAAGAAATGCCGAGTAAACACTTTGAGAAGCCTGGGATCTGGTGCCAGGGACAGACCTGAGCGAGCAGTGTAATTCCTCAAGTCTTCCCCAGTGGAGCTGTGACTTGGCATACATTGGAGAGGCATTTATTTCCTACAGAGAAAGGCAGAAACGTGCTGCATGGCCACAGCACCGACCTGCTGCCACTCCTGCCTGTCCTGGGAAGGCTCACCCATTCCAAGCAGATTCAGCCCTAGCACTCCTGGTCCTGCTCTGCAGGCCGTTCTGCGCACTTCACTCATAGAAAAAAAGTTTTGTCTCCTGGGGAAGGTGAAACAGTTGGAATCAGAATTGTGTTAAAGTATGTCTTGCAGAAAATTTACAGAGAAATTGGACTAATTTTTCCAGAAGAATGCCAGACAGGGCATTGGTGGTGCCTCATCCTACCAAACAGACATGGAACTATCAGGCAGCTGTGTAGGCTCTCTCAGGATTGCTGTACAGTACTTAAAGTGACAGGCCAAATATCTGTTCACTACTCCCTACCAAACTGGCTATTTATTCTCTATAATTTGTGTATTTCTCAGCTGTCACTAGTCAAGTCCCTTCTGGGATGCTACTGAGCCTCTGGACTGAAGCTTAGTCAACACGAGTTCTGCTGGTAATAGGAAAATGCAGGCAGTTTACTCCTCAATTTCAACAGTATCTTTAATCAAATTATCCAAAACTCATAGAGACTGACCTTCCATTTCTAAAAGGACCCATTAAAGAATAGAAACATTTATTTTATACTTACTGGTGCTTTTATAGGTCTTTCTCAGTCAGGAAACCACTGAACAAGTAACTGATTACACAGGTAACTGCAAGTGGCATCACATTTTAAAAATATAGTACAAAGGCAGAGAAAACACTTTTCCCCTGCCACAGCCAGTCATATAAATCACAGGAATTCCTGCTGTAATGGGTATGTATGGCACAGGCAGAAATGCAGTTTCACACTGATAGGAATCTTTAAAAATGACCAGAATCAGAAATCCACTTAGTCCAACTGGAGATGGGCAGGTAGGGGAAGTTAAGCCTGCAGAAAGCCTGGATCTGATAACCAGAGGAACATGCTGCGATTAAAAGTTTCTGAGTGTGGAAACTTAACTGAAATAAAATCCACCTCCTGCACACAGATTTGCTCACTCAGGTTGTATCTGGTCTAAGATAAGTGATCGTTGTTCTGTACTAAATGAATCATCCCACTGCTGCTCTGTTAGGATGGGGAAAGACAGCCAGAGCAGCAGTGAAACAGAGTCCATCCAGAGAGTTTAGCATTTTCTAGAAAATATTCTATGTGTACTCTAAACCACAGGGTGCACACAACACTGCAACACCATAAAAATTCATCCGATTTTTGAAATATGTTTTGTAATACATCAGAGCCAAGTCTTGATGAAGAAGATCCTGAGAGCGATAAATCACCCACTGCTGTTTTTCATCTTTCTTTGATAACTTTGATAATCCAAACCCAGGAAGTCAAGCAAACTATTGAACATGCATCTTCTTTTATAGTTCTACTAAAAAATTCCTCTACTTTCTTTCTTGCTGACCTGAAGTTGATTGAGCTATTATGCAGTAATCCACAGTTGATTAAACTCAGTTTGATATACTCTGAAGCAACAGGCATATTTTTCTAGGGTACGTTCCATTATAAGGAAAGCTGATTAGACTCTTTTTTTTTTTTTCATTTTACTTCATCTAAGTAATTTCTCTCAGTGTTTCAAGTTTAGGGCGATAAAATTATGGTTAGTTTAACAGATCATTTTATAAATTCACCTTCCCTAAAGTTTTTATTTTTAGATATTTTAAAAGATGCCTTACTTCCTTATTTTTGTGTGTGACTAAAAGAGTGATAAAAAGAACAAATACTGGACATGGCTGATGTGTGCAGAGCTTGCAGTATGAATTACAGAACTCTGGGAGTGACTCAGGCTCAGTTTTGCAATCCTTCTCCTGGTACACTCTGTTGGCTCTCAGATGAGCACTCTGAGGAGCTGAAACTTCTGGTGAGAGCTGATAGGATCACAGAAGTTCCAGTTACATCACCTTGGGAAGACAACACTTTCTTTCAGTGATGAACCACTTCTAATTTGAGGAGATAGGCTGTGTGAGCTGACCTGTTTCCTTCATTTGGTGGTAACCCTCTCTGGACTAATCATACAACTTTATGGATAATATTTTTCTATGTCACACAAAAGAACTTATGTCACACTGTAGAACACAGCCTATTAATGAAAAATTAAGTCCTAAGAGTCAGCACCTTTCAAGACTGGTCCACAAATTAGAAACAAAATCTAAAAGCTTCAGACATTTGGTAAAGATGGAGTACTGACATAAAGATTAATTAAGCTATAGAAAAAAATAAAACAAACCCTAAAACTTTTTAAGTAGCGGAATAACCCTCTTTTTTCCCTTTTGCTTTCAAAAATAATTTTCACCTGAGAGCTTTCATGTATCTAATCTTCTTTAGATTTAGCATCACGCTTAGTTTAATCTCAGCATCATTCTGGGAAAGGCAGCACACCAGCACCAAGAACTGTCTGTGATGGAAGCTCGAACACTAAAATTATTGTACCATTCTCACCTCAGGGACTATGACTGAATATGTGCAAAACCAACAGAAAATCCCATTCTTCAGCATGCAGTAAAACAGTAATTTTTACTGCTTTAGACTGGATTTACTGATCTGTCTCCCGCAGAAGGGCTCCTGCCCACATGACATCCTGAAACTCTGCAGAGTGTTCCAGGCTGCAGTATTTCCATCTGAGAGGAACACTGAGCAGTTCTCCTGCTCAGTGTATTTGCAAGGATATGAGCTACCAACATTCCCTGCCATCAAACTCTTCCCTCCTACTCCCAGCAGAGCTCCTACTGGGGCATACAGTTAGAGAGGCACTTAGATTTCAGGAGAAGAGTGGAGCAGTGAAAGTTTAGTTGGAGTTACGGAAATACCGCTCAGGGTCAACTGAGTATCAAGCAACCTGTAAAATACTTCTGTATCACTGTGCAACAACTGATCTTTTCAGGTTTGTAGGGTAAAACTAAAGTACAAATTTTCTTATTTCATCTGAAATTTCTCTTCCTATGATTTATGTGATCATTCAGTGTTCACATGTGATGATGTTCCTTTTAACAAGCCATTGAAGTTTCCTGTAATTTCATTATTTTGTCATGTTCTTCTCCTCTTGGGAGACATAATTGCTGAAGCAAGGAGACAGACTAAGTGAAAATTTCCACTGCATACTTCAGATAGCTCTAGCAGTGTGTAGATCTAGACCAAAAAAAGAAAAAGAAGAAAAAAAAATAAAAGGCAAAATAACCTTGATTGATTCTCTTGTCCTTAGTCAGTCTTTGGGTTCCCCAGGAGAACGGAATTCTGCACAGTCTTTGCTTCTCAGTCAAACAAATCTCCCTTTCTTTTAACCAACCTACCTTTTTTTTTTCCTTTGACTATGCTATAGCTGAATTTTTCTGGTGAAAAAGTTTTTCTAAAGTCTCTTTTCTCGCACTGGACTAATGCTCTAAGCTCAGATGCCATAAGATTTATTCCTAGAACAGGAACCTTCAGAATCTAACAGGTCTCCCTCTCGAACACAAGGCATACCAGCGGCTGTCATGGCACAGCTTCATTCAGTTCCTGCCCTTTTACAGAACACTGTGCAGCACAAATAGCATTAATAAAAATTAAAGCTAATTGAGGAACACATTTTTTCTTTGCCTGTGAGATATTAACCATACACACATTACACAACTTTTGCCTCAGTATTCCTTGAGTTTTGTCTATTTGTGTGTGGGGGAAATTGGTAAAGAGCAAAAACATTTATTTAGAAACAGAGACACCGGATGAGAGAACACACAAAACCAGACCCAGTGCTACCCAGTTTCACTTGCATGTTCCAAACTGGTTGTCCAAGCCTATGAACTACCAACAAAGAAGTTTCAAGGGCAGAAATACCACTGAAATGTATTCCTAGACATTTCATATAAGAAGCAGACCATGGGGAGATGTTTCAAACTTCTTGTCCATACAGCAATAATAACACTACAAGGCAGGGAATCACAGTCACTTACTTGACACAGGAATGTAAATACATTTTTCAAGTACTGACAGTGCAGTTATTCATGATAATAAAAAACAGAAATCATTGTTTATGTGCTGGCAGAGAAGTTGTCAGCTTGTTTATTTGCTGGCAAATGAGTTGCAACTTGTTTCTCATTTTAGAAGACCTTGTTGTTCTCTTTCCACTTCATGTACATGAGTAAAGCTTCAGATTAGGAGCAATAAGTCGGGAAGAATAATTATTTCATAGCCTGTAAGACTGATAGACCATCTATTTAGCCACAGAAATATCTTTAGGCTTCCTTAAATGATTAGCTATGCAGATTTTTTTTTCACCTTCATAAAACATTAATGCTGTTAACATCTCATTTCTTATTTATTTTTTTTACTTTACTTTTCCAATTATTTCTATTTCTACTGTATGCAAATCTGTTGGTATTTGTAGTGCTTGAAAAGATCGCTTCAAATAGAAGGTGGCAGCTTTTGAAACATTAAACAATGATTAGACAGGCAGTGGGCCAAAAGAGCATGTCAGTGAGGAGCAAAGGAACAATGCAGCAGCCGACACTGAGCTATCTGGAGAGAACTGAAAGCACTTAGCAATTCCATCAAGGTTTTCCCTGCTGCCAAAGAAAACAACAATGATTCATGCTGCCATATTATTTAGCATTCATCATGATTCTGAATTACCCAGTGGAAAGTTCACACTGCAGTGCAGACAAACCCCTTTAAATGTAATGAAAGGCAAATTGTCCTTTGAGTTGGTACCCAAAAACATCTACCATTGCTCTCTGATTATGTTTGAAAGGAAACTAATATTAATTTTTTTTTTATAAATCATCAGTTTATTCACAACCTCCATTGCAAAATTCCCTAGGGATGTAGCAGGAGAATCCTGTGGAAGTCCCCAAACAGAGGTTGTCACCTATCAGACTGCCAGGAGAGCAAGACCTGCCCAGTCATGTAGGAAATTGGCCGCACAACTTACCCAAAACCTAAGAGACCCTAGATAATTGTGAAAATCAAAAAGAACATGAAGGGTATTTATATTTTCAGCACATAACCTGTATCTCTATCCATACTAACTTAAACCCTCAGACTCCCACAACAGAGTTCTGCTACATGGTGTTAACAACAACTGTGGTCATGGAGGCACAATGAAAACAAAACTTTTGTTTCCAAATAAACCAGGTGAGGAAAAACAAGCGAGAATTCTCACTCTCTCACAGCCTAACCCCTAAGTCCTCATTTTTCCCTTGTTAACTGCATCATCATAAATGAAAATTTTAGCTTTTATTCACCTTAATCACATTTTTCATAAAATTTTAAACTGAGCTTCCCCAAAGTTTTCCCAGGCTGCTAGTTGAAGGACACTACTTTAAATAGGTTGCTTTTCCAGGGTAAAAGGAAGGAACACCATTTTAGTAACATCCCCAGAAATCACTAGCAGTGAACAAGTGAAGTCGAGTAATTTAAAATTTGGCCAACAAATATACTTTGAGAACACTTTCAAAAAAACTCAATGCCAAGCATATCTACAGAAAAGCAGGCCAAAAGAAAAGCCAACATAAAATGACTGTTTTTTTAGAATTCACATATCCTTTGTTAAAACATTCTGTACTTGAACTTCAGACTTACAGTAGGTTCCACAATGCCTTTTAAATATCTAGCAATGCCTATAAATGTGCCTTTGTGTGGTGACCAAAGATTAACTGGTAATTTATTAATATATTTTGCTAACTGATTTTTATAATTTAGTGATATGCTTGAACACTCTCAAATACTTCCTTAGGCAAATCTCTTATGATGTCTTGGACCCTTCAGCACATCAAGAATTTTGTGGTTCTATCACAAAGAAACTGAAGTGTTTGAAATTATCAGCTCTGGCAGGAAGTTTTACCACTACTTAAAGTTAAGAACTCAGCACTGGTTTTATGAAAGTTATCTTTTTATTCATTTTTCTTTTTAAGAAAAGTATGCTTGTGTTGAGAAGAAAAGGTAAATTTTAATGACGTTCATTTAAAAGGCAATTTTCATTTCTTAACTTTCTATAGGACAAAATCCTTTAACTCCCTTGTCTGACATTACAGAGTATTTTCCCACACCCTGTCAAACACTTTCAATTATAAGTGCCATTCTTTTGATAAGGAAAGAGAAAGAAATCCTTTAAGAAGTCATTCAGGCTCATAAGAGCTTACATTACTAGCATATTTCAAATACAATTTCTATCGAAAACGTCATGGGAAAAGATGTCAAAAGGAAAGTATCTGATCAAAGCACACTATCTTACTGACATCAACAGATATTGGCACTTTCCTCATGAGCTCTACACAAATGTTTGTCACTGCACCAAATCTGTACCTGTGGCTGCTACTTGAATTTACTGACATGTGCTTGAGAATATTATCAACAGAAACCATTCAAGCATTTTTGAAGGCAAAACAATCTGAGAAAATGTGAGAGGGGAAAACATGGGGAAAGGAAAAGGTTTTTCAATCAAGCAATTTCTCATAGCTCTCTAGAGATTAATTTTAAGGCTAAATTCACAGTGATGGTACTGAGAAGTGCACCAAGGCAGTATTTATGTGCTGGCATTCTCAGAGTCAGGATGCCAGCAGCTCAGAGCACCTCCAAAGCACAGAGAGTGAATTCCTCATTACTACCAGAAGAGCTTTAACCAAGTATGCTCTCAGTGAATGTGATTGCAACCTTTATGTGTGGTCACATTCAGCTTCTGAATCACACCTGACACAGGTGATGCTATTTTCTGTAAGTTAACCCAAATCATTCTTCCAGAATACCCCAAAGTTCCAGTGTGCAGCTATTAATCATCATCTAGAAACTGGAACTGTAATTTATTAATCCCTTTCAGGCTTTGCTATGAGCAGGAACATGACGGCACATATGAGTGTGCCCACACTAAGGGCTGTGTCATGAGAGGATAGCAGGACAGGCATGGGGATGAAGAATAAGAACCCCCTGAGTGTGCACTGCACTGCCTGCCTGTCATTCAGGGCACACAGCAGGTGTGGAACAGGAGTTCAGCATGACCTGGCACACTGGCATTCAAGGTAAAACAGAGCCACTGTGAAACAAGGCCAGTCCTCTCAGACTTAGTGTGCTGAATCTGATACAGAAAAAAGGTATTTATCACACTGCTGCACTGCAAGTGGATCAGAACTGAACAAGCTAAATTACCTCATGGATGGAATAAAAGATAAGATGACCATACATTAACTTTTAGCCACTGCTGGCTAGGGAAGATTCAATTCATAGCATTATCTGAATGCTTGAGTCATAAAGTATGATGTCAGGAGACTGCAATAAAAGCTCTGTGCCCTGCACAGCTGCCCCCTGATGTGGACAGAGGGTCTGTTATCAGCTGACACACACATTGAAATGTTGCTTTCCCAGCCACACCAACAGACTGAACTATGGTGTACTGCAGATGATTAAAATAACTGTTCTGCTGAAAGGCCACTTTGTCACTGCCAACACCTTTGGAGCACATAGAGCTTCCACAGAGGAAAATGGTCCCACAGTGCTGGAACTCTCCTAATTGCCCAGACAAGGAAAGCTAAGGACCTTCCACTGGAGTTATAAAGAAAGGAGACTGTGATGGTTCCCAGTATAAATCTCCATGCTGGTTATCAAACAGCTTTCACACAACTATAATGATGAGGCCACAAACACCAGAGCCTTGCCCCCAGCAAGGGATGCTATTCCTGCCCCCTCATGTGATGGAATGCAAGTCCTTGAGTCTGATGGACCGTGGAGCTCAGGCATGGGGGAGTTAGGAAAGCTGAATGAAAAGTATACTTCATAACTGTTCTTAAATGAAAGCAAAAGAGAATGGAAAAACATGTAATAAAGGAGGCAATAGAGAGAGAAAGGAAGAAAGCGGGAAATGATAAAAATATGCCCAAAAAGGAAGGAACAGACTATTACTGGGGGTGGAGGAAGGCAGGGAGGGATGGTTCAGGCAGGAATTTAATTACTGTGGCTAAAAGCAAGGGAAAGCTGAATGCTGAGATGGGGGAGATGGAGGAATGCAGTTTGTGAGAAAGTGCAGCAAATAGTGGGATTGAGGAGATAGCAAGAAGCACAGGTACCCTGGAATTTGAGAAAATTTAAAATGGAGACCCCAGCTGAAGGACACAAGCTCACAAAGATAGATGAGTTGTAGGGAATGGGGGTGAGGAAGTGAGCATTCAAAAAGGGCAGACTGCAAGGGTAGAAGGAGTCCAAGGAAAGTGGACTGAGACAATAAAGACCAAGGAACTAGACCACCTCTGGATGAAAAGAAGAAGGAATGAACACAGGAGGAGAAAAAGGTGTTAAGAGTAATAAATAAAAATAAAAAAAACCCAAACCAAACCAATACACAGGGGGAAGAATAATTGGGATGAATGACCTTATTCATCAGCAGTGTGCTTCTCTTCTCTGTTTCTCACTTCATTTTGATATCCTACTCCACAACCTCTCCCCTTTAAAGCAGGAATCAAATTCATTGTCACAAGGACTGACAAGAGGAGACAACAGTCTACAGCCAGTCTAGGACATCATCTTCAGGACCCAATAACCTCATAAAATTTTTACAGTCTATTTACATTAGTGGTTCACATTTTTTTCCACCAGAGTTTTGAACTGCATGGCCAGGACAGTCTCTCACACCCCTGAATAAGAAGAACATTACGCTTTAACTTCTGGTGGCAGCTGGAACAGATGGCCAGAGGAAAAGGCTTTGCTCTGGTTATTTCCTTCTTCCATCTTTTCAGGTGCATCCACAGTAGCTGGCACACCTCACTGCAGTCCCAGCAGCCACATGCAGCAGCAGACATATGCTCAAAGAATTGCCTTCATTAATTCAAGTTGTAACGCTAAATGTTACTAAAGTAAAATGCAGCGTTTGTAACAACAGCCAACATTGTTCTCAAACCCACAATGGGAACAAGTTTCCTGCTCTGTACATAAATATATGCTTTTCAGCATCTGATTCCCAACCAGCACGGCACAGCCTCTTTTCATGTCAACCCTGTCAACGCTTCTGAGAGCTTGCTTGTGTAAAGACCATGCAATAATGATTTCAGCATCAAGACCTTTAACTAATGCAGAGAATCAATCTAGGCAGATGAAGTAAAGCCTTCCCGATGCATAAACCACAGCCCAAAAATGAATGCAGTTTTGGATGAAGTTGGCCTATTTCCTTGCTTTCAGATGTCTCTGTCTTGGAACTTTCCTGACATTCAGGTACGAGACGAACAAGAATCCAAACAGAAAGAAAGCAAGACCAAAGGTTTTCCCTAGGAGATTGTTACCAATAGGTTTTTCATAGTTTCATAGTATGATCTACAAGTAAGTCATCTTCAAATTATGCTGTGCTATGAAATCTAGCATGCATTTGAATAGTAGTCTTGAGGTTATTCATCACTTCTTTTGTAAAGAAAAAAAAAAATCAAACAATCTTCTATTCCCAAATATCTCTTAAGAATTACAAAAGAAATATACCTTTTTAATGGATGCTTTTTAGAAAGTTTCTTTTCAGTCACTGTTTTGAGGGCAACCTCTCACAGGTGATTGCACCTGACCAACTTTTTACCAGTCTGTGCTGATTCAACACTGCAAGATGTAAAATTCACATCCTGTGATATCCAGCATTATTAGTGCAGGTCAATAGCTGTATTCATGGAAATCTCAGGACAAAATGAGAATCATTACACTGACAATGTAGGAATATTTCATTCACAAGTAATGCTTCAAGGAAAAGGAAGGAACCTTGCAAAATCTGAGCCTCTACTGCAATATTATTAACTGTAATGTGAAATAAAAATGTCCTAGAGCATGACAATTACTGCCATAGTATTCAATTTAGCAAGGCATACTCTGGACACACTAATGCCCACTGCCTCCCCACGAAGCTGAACTCATCATGGCTCACAACTAGCTTTTTAATAGCGATTTCAAATCTGAAAAAACTTTCCAGAGGTACTTTGTAATGCAGTTGTGCTCAATGCCAGCAAAAAGACTCAAAAGCCAAGCCAGGGCTCCGGTGGCACAGAAGGTCACCACCCTGTCCCCAGAGGGTAGGATGTCACAGGACAAATAAAGCACAATGCCAGTAGTCTCCAGCTCAGGCAATGCTTCTAAATATGTTTCTGAGATCAAATTAACCACCAGCAGTCATGGGTGTGGTCACTTACATTTTTTTAAGGCTCTTCTCTGAAAATAAAAATAAAATTCTGCTGCTTTTGAAGGGGAAAAAATGTAAATTATTATATCGCCAGATTGTAAACTTATATGTACATTATCTCTGCAAAGCAAACAGCACTACTGAGGAGAACAGGAAAGATTCTGATCTAACACTTAAAAATACAGCAAAACCTCTGAAATCTGTGCAATTGCTTAGTCACCAAAATGACTAAGACTCAAATGAGACAAATAAACTATACTGATACTTGGCTGTTTTAATAAAACACTTGTTGTCATTATACAGTACACAGGTAGTCACTGAAAAGTGTCTTTTTTTATCCTTCAATTAAGTTAAATTCTACTACTAATGTACCTATCAGCATATATAAAACTATTCAGAGCAATCTTCATCAGAATCCCACCAGAAAAGATGGTATGGTGAAATACACACATTAAGCCATGCAAACGGCTTTATTAAATAAAGATCAAAATTTTAGGACCTGCAAAATCTATTTTCTGCTTTTAAATGGTACGCATTTGCATTTTCACGCACTTGCAGTTTTCTAACTCCAAACATTTATTTTTAAAAAGGGAAACTTCACAAAGAGATTAATTGAGGTCTCCTGAAACATAACTGGAAACTTGAGAAACTGCACCGAGGTTTAGGGAAAGTCATAGATAATTTGCTTGACATACCTTGAAGTACAAGAAATAAAATACTATAGCACATATTGTTCAAGAGAAATGTACAGATTTTGGCTCTATACTTGAATTAATGGTTTCTGAAATCAGCCTTCTGAATTTAAAAAAAAAAAAAAAATCTACTTATTGCACTGCTCTTTTCCAAAATACAGGTCTACAGAAATTTGGGATTCATTAAAACGTGCCCATTTGGACTCTGCCAGGTTTCTGGTCTCACTTTTTCTTTCTAGTCACTTCCCACAGTGTGATGCTTCCTGCCTGTGAAGCCCATGGCTGTGGCACCATAGAAAGGCATCGTGCATCAAATTAAGAGAAGCTGCCATTCCTGACAAAAGCCTGAGAGTAAAAATACCGCTTATAATTAGGATTCTGACAGATGCCAGTGAGAAGCAGAGCTGAAGCCCACTGCAAGCACAAACCAAGTGTCTGTCCCCTCAGGTAACATTACAGGGAAACCCAGAATAACCCACTTACCTTACAAGCAGCAACACTTGCAAGCTAAAGAGCTACTAACAAAAACATAGAATGACACTAAATATAAAGGATTCATCTCAGCAATGCTAGAAGGGAGAAAAATGGAAAATAGAATATTGTAAAAGGAAAAGTAAGCTTTAAAATAAATATTTCAAGATTTAAACTAATAGTAGGAAAGCCCATAAATCATCTTTACAATCGCTCCTGTTCCAAACACCCATTTGCTCCAAATATATGCCTATTACCAGGTCTTCAGCATACATTATGGAATAAAGAGGACTGTAGAAATCTAATTTACTACTGCAGGGAAGAGATGCCAGAGAAAGGGCTAGAGTAGCATAAAATCCTGTAGAGGGTTGAATTTTTCTGTGAGACTAACTATAGCTCTGCACAGTGTGATTTGGTATAAAATGACATGTAACACCAAGCCAAGGCAGCCAAACCAAAGGTTACCTTCCTCTCAATTTCTGTCTCCCTGCTTGGGGCCAGGAACCCAAGGATTTAAGGCACTGGAGGGTAAGAAAGGCAAGCCTGAATAGAAGGCACAGCAAATCATAAAAATGTTATACAGTACGATACCAATACTGGTACTAACAAAAAATGTGGCTGGACATGTTTTCCTGAAACATAAAGTTCCTGTGATTTCTGATCTATTTCGGGTATGAAATAATGAAAAAGAATAATGTTGACAAGTCTGTAGAGCACAGTGCAAAGAGTGTTTGTTAGTGAACTCATCCCAGTGATGACAGGCTCTGAGAAACACTGGTATTTCTGACATTGCTCTGCACTGTGCCCACTAAAATAACTGCCTGTCAACTATACAATATCAGACTCAAACTCTAGAAGCCACTTTTTTTCCACCAGACTATTTCTCTTCTTTTATGTCTGCTTTGTGGCCAGTATATCAATGTCCAGAGACCTCAGGCCCTGCAGCACCAGCAGCTACTCAGATTCTTTAGATTCCTGTTCCTGAAAGGTGCAGGAGTGGATTCACACAATCTCAGCCAACTCCACCAGTCAAAGCTGTATTTCAATGTTGTGTTCTTTCCTATAAAATTGCCAGGTGTTGCATAAGGGAAAGGACAAAACTTAAGGCATAGGCCTATACCAAGTTGCTGATTTTTGTGTGCACTTCAGAGTCAGGACAGCAGTTTTTCCTTTGTTCATAAGTCAGCAGAAGAGGATGTGATGACATGCACAGCCTGGGGTGGGGAACTTATTTACTTGCTTCTAAGTATGTTTCTTCTCTGTACAATTCCGAGACACATTTGTGATCAGCAGCAAGTCACAGGATTTAGCTACAGGGATATAGCCAGATAACAGATATAGCCAGATAACAGCATTTGTGATAGCAAGTATAAAAGAAGCCCTTTGTTTAGCTTTTTCCTTCAACAGGATAAATTCAGATTCTTCTTGTATTTTAACAGTTCAGAATTAACCCTCCCAGCAGAGAAGATTTTTTTCTTTAAGTTCAGAATTCTGTGCTTATTAAAATTTCATCACTAAAGTTGCTAGGATATAAGACTTGTAAATAGTGCCCAGCATGGCCTCACTGACACACACCCTGGCAAGCACTGAACCACCAGAGATGGGCAACAGAGATCTGTTGCTTCAGATCATGGAGAGCAACATCTGAGCAGAGACAGCAGAGAAGCAGCAAGGTAAGTGCTGCTAATGAGGAAAGGAGAACTGAAAATCTAAAGCCTAAGAAACACAGAAAGCCATTTTATGCAAAACAGAGTAAACATGTGAAATCATACAGTGGAAACAGGAGAAGCACAGAAACCATATGAGCTTGAAAACACTCTGAAGCACTAAAACTTGCTAGGGCTAAGCTACTGTTACATTCAAAATTCTGCCTACCAGAAACCTCTAACATTCTATCTTCTGTAAACACTTTTAAATATGCCCCATTTGTGCAGAGTTCAAGACAGCCCAGCAAGAGAGTGGGATGAAGAAGGGAGAAAACCCACTGAAAACATTTGAAAGGCCAAAAAGATGAGCAAGAGCCAGAATACAAGGTTTCTCTTGTACAATCCAGCCTCAGGGCAGGGAGGGGGAAGAACCAAAATCTCTTACCATTGTTACTGTTATCATCAACTAGGATGATCTCCTTGAGCAGGTGAGCAGGAGTGCGGTCAATGGCTGAGTGGATGGAGCGCAGGATCACCGAGAGCGCCTCGTTAACGAATATGAACACAATGCTGACCTCGGGAAGACTCTCAGGAAACGTGAGGTTTCGGCACCTGAAGGGAGAGGTCGACGAAAAGAAAGCATGTAAATTGTTGGCAGTCACAATGCAAACAAAAACAGTTTCAGAGAAATCTATCCCCAGTTGAAGGAAATGCATTAAAAGATACAGCTCCAAAGAACATCCTGCTACTAAAGCTAAGACAGATGATGCAGCCAGAAAAAACAGTGAAAAATTTACCTGTAAGCACAGTCAAGAAGTTTAATCAGAAACAGCAATACTCTCATAACCTAGTGCATTTTTCTTTCCTTTTTCAAAAACAGGTATTTCAGCCACATTCCAAATTGCTTATGCAAACAGCAGTATGGAAGGGCTGCACACAACTTTAAAGCTTAAGTGTTTTACTGGGGTTGTTTTCACCTCCTTCTTTCCAAAAAGGATTCAAATCTTTCAATTATATAAATAGAAAGTTCTTTTACCACTTTACCTTTTTAAACTGTCAGCAAAATATTTGCTTTTTTAATAAAGACACAACTTAATTGAGTAAAAGGAATTAATTATTTTTCTGTGAAACTTTTAGTATTTTAATGCAATGCTTCTGAACAATTAATTCTACCTTTTTCTCAGCTCTGAAATGATTTACTAGGATGAAATTAGGCACAGGCTGACTCAGCAGCATTTTTAGATAGACTTTGTAGATGGAAACGATTGATGTTAATGCTTTTCTCTACCTCCTGACAACACTGAGTGGTTATCCTCTCCAGATGCCAGGGTTCACAACATCCAGGAACCCCTGAAAACTGTGGAAAGCATAACTAACAACCAATGTTTTGCATACAGAAAGCATGGATGCATTCAGTCTTGTTACATCATGCTTGAATATAACTCCTTAACTAAATCTGTTCTTCAGTTCAGAGAGAAAAATTCTTTTAGGACTTTGTATTTTAATTTGTGTAGCAAATAAACAGAGAAGTATCACAAAAGCATTCCTCTTAATGTGCCTGATGTTGTACACAAATTAAGTTCAGCCAAGGTGATTAATTTACTTCTATGCTTTCACAGGTTCTGAAAAAAGTCAGTGCATAGGACACATGACACTCAAACCAACTGAGATAGCATAATATTCAAAATTCAGCTGGTCAACCAATTTTCTAAATTCAGTCATTGGTTTGAAATTGATGGAAATCACATTAAAGAAGCCGTTTAATATTTTAGGTACTTTTCTCTCTGTCACCATGTGAAAGAATTAGATGGACATATAAAACAGAAAACATAGTCTGGAAAAAGTAGTAACAGTTTGAGTCTTAAAAAGTGTACAGTATATTTTTAATAAGCTGGTTCATATACCTTTTAGAAAAAAACCATGAAACCTCATTGTCACAGAGATGTACAGCTTTTTGTTCGGTGGCATCAATATCAGAGGGAAATAATTAAAATGGTGTTTGGATTTACTGATTCCCACTTGTAGCTTGATCTTCTGTAGCATAACAAACCAAAACTTTCTTTCCCAAATCAGTTTGTATTTCTACTGGTGCGCTAATCCTCTATTTATTGGTAAGACAGCTCTCCGCATCAGAACAGAAAGTTTTCTTTAAAGCATCCAGGAGTGGATTTTATGCAAAATAAAGCACTACAGTAAGAGGCATGGGGAGCTGCCTTTTCTTCCACAAGACAATTAGTGCAAGGCAGCACTGTTTTTCTCTTTTAGCCAGTAGTGCAGGAGTTAAAACCTTCAGCCAGGACAGAGGGAGCATGAGTTCAATCTTCCCTGATCTCCCCAGAGAGCCAACTACTAGCCAGCTTGGTGTGATTATTTTCAGTCCCCCTTTTCAGGGTCATTCCACTTTCTGTGGAGCAATTAAACTAAGCTGGAGTGATACCAAGTTTCTCTAACCTCGTGTTTAGGGCAAATCCCTTGGAGGAAGGACCTGCAGCACATGTTCAAATGCATTGTGCATTTTAAACCATAAACTCCACTCTTCATGGCTATGTCCAATCTTCTAGATTATAGTGCTACAAAAATTCTTGTGATCAGTTTTTTCTTTCTTTTGCAAGCTAATATTTATCATTTCCTTTTTACTAGTTACAATTTAGCTGAAGAAACAAAGGCATTTTCATAGAGCCTGCAAGTCAGGTGTCAGGGCAATTTACTGGGATGCCATAAAATCACAGGACGGATGAGGGTGGAATGGGCCTCAGAAAGTCATCCTGTCCAACTCCTTGCTCAGGAGAGTCTCCTAGAGCCAGCTGCCCAGGACCAGCATTTTCCCTATCCAGACAGGATTGGGATGCCTCCAAAGGTGGAGACTCTACAACCTGTGATTCAGACTGTGCCCATTGCCCCTGGTCCCGACACTGGGCAGCACTGAGAAAAGCCTGGCTCTGCCTCTTTGCAGACTCCCTTCAGATACTTACCTTGATGACATCCTCTCTAAGCTTCCTCTTTTCTAGGCAAAACAGTCCCAACTCTAGAGACACACGCTGGTTTCACATCTTCTTAAGGAGAAAAGATACTTTCCACACCTGCCTCCTGTACCCCAGAGTGAGTATTTTAACCTCTGAAACTGCTCCTTAAAAGAAGATCACCTTCTGTGGTGCACAATCTCTAAAAGTCCTGCCCAGATGACCAAGTAGTTGAAGCAGGCATAAATTTACTCGGGCTAAGCACTGTCAAACCTGAGGCTAATCTTTGGCAAATGTGAGTTTTAGGTACCATCAGGTTTAAGTGGCATCTGACAAAAGGATTTCCAATGTGCATATTTCAGGCTCAAAGTGACTGGGAGGCCTCTGTACTTATAATCACATTAGAATTCTTAGATAGTAACACTCAATTTTTTCCAAAAGATGCTAAAACCATTACAGATCCAGGTCCTTGAAGAACAGACCTGTTCATGCCAAATGGTGTGCATGCATCCGAGTTTTGAAAATATTGCTTCAAATAGACTATGAACTAGTTAACAGGTTTAAACCTACTAAAATAATCTTCAGTATTACCCTTTAAAGAACCTACAGTGCTTGTTATTTTAGTGACATGCATGTAGCCAAAATGAACAGATATAAAATGGTCCAAAAAACAAATCTACAGCCAATCTTCTAGCTGCCTACCTTAGGCACAGTAATACTTGTTATCTTCAGCCATAACAATGTACAAAGAAGATAATATGAAACACTAGCAAGAAATGAAACTATCTGGTAACATATGGTACCTATTAAGGAATTAAGAAAAACTGATGGATTTTTGAAAATAGTTTGAATGGCAATAAAAATATACTGAAAATAGTTCAAAGTTGCTTCCTTAAATACTGATATATTTTTCTCCTGTCAATTCAGCTAAGCTTGAGATAAATATAAAATACACTATTGCAAGAAACTAGTGACAAATTATATCCCAAAAAGGTTCTAGATGACAAAACAGCCCCCAATACACTGCTGCCCTGCCATAAATCCATGCATAAACTGAAATGTTCAAACAAAATTTCTGCTTCTGATGAGTCTTCCATCCATTTAAAAGAAATTATTTGGATTGACTTTCCCACCTGCATTCATTTACATCTTATATATTTGCAATTTTTATCACTCTGGACAAAATTTTTCATTGCTGGCAACTTGTACAGACAAGAGCAAAGCTTTTAATCCTGTGAATGTAATTTGATTCCCTTTTTGCACCACTGTGCCTTAAAAGATAACTACAGATGACATGAGTGAATAGAATTAGACTCCTGTTTTGTCTAATTTCTTTAGTCTTTTCAGAAGAAGACTAATTTTCAATGAGGGTACATTTCTGAACTAAGTTCATGTTTTTTGGCTTTTTTGGTTTTTTTCCCATTCAGAGTTATCTTTACTTCCAGCTCCAATTCACTTATTTTTCAGTTTGTCTGTAGTTTTTAAAAAACACTTTTTCCTTTCTACATTGTTTTTCATATCAGCTGATGACAATAAAAATTGCCTGCTTTTTAAAATTATTATTTAAACAAATCAGAATTAACCCAGCCCCCATTAATTCTGCACACAATGTAGAGCACTTGTGCATTTTCACAAGTATGTCTGTCATCATCTTTATCCCAAGTTTTATGAGGAATAAAATTCCACAGCGATAGGAATGAACAAAAAATAGCTACAGGGAGAGAGGGGGTGTGTGTATAAGTGCCTAAAATCGGCTGAAGGGGGAAGAGGAGAGGAAGCTGCACGGATGGAGATCTCAGCTCCACGAGCTCGGAGAAGGGAGCGGTTTTGTGGTAACCACAAGGTCAGGTGCCAAGGCCCGACCTGCCCCTCACATGGGGAGGCTCCCCCACACAAACAAACAAACAAACAAATCCACCAGGCACACAGCGCGTTCCAGGGAGACACTGAAGTTAAAGTACGGATTCCAAACGGCATCTGGAGCTGCAATAGTGAATATCACTTCAACAAAGCTAAAAATTACCTCAAGCAACCCACTCGGCTCAATTACATTGGGCTAATAGCACCAAAGTAGCAGTTGTCATGGTTACCAGAAATTTAGAGAAACTCCTGGCGTTCTATTTCAAGCACAGCTCTGGTAAATGGAGGGCAGCATACATTATGAGGCTTCTTTCAAATATTTGTCCACAAGACAACTCTATTCCTCTATGCGTTGTGATAATTCAATTTAGCCAGTCATTAGCCATTAAAATTAGTTTAGCATAACTATGCATCAAAGCAGCAAACCAAAAATTATTTCCTGCGCTAACAACTTATCTCTGAGACCTTCTACAAATACGTATATACATTATGAACACAAATTATTTTCTGCAAACTGAAAAACTTTCACCAAGGGTATCACATCAAACAATAGCAAAATACATGGTTTTGTTCAGAAAAAAAAATATAACATATATTCCACTTTTTTCTTTTCTCTTTTGTTTAACACAAGATGCAATAAGGATGTTACTAAAAATGTTTGGGGTTCAAGTGTTGTTTTAGGAACATACATGGGAGTAAGTTTTAGTTCCAACAGCGTAAGAATTTCTCAGAAGCACAAGCAGAAACAGAACTGTACTTTCTTCAAGAACTGGTAACATTTTGTCCACAGCTAAAATGGCAAACAGAAGTTCAAAATATATGAGAGTAAAAAAAAATAATTCTGGCATAAATGAAATAAGTAGCACTAAAACTCTGGCAAAAGAACTGACTATTGTAAGAACTCCTGCACAACTATTTATGTATTGATGTTTATAATTTCATTCTGTAGTCATACTTCATTTTTTCCTTTTGCTATTATCAGTATTTTAAGTGCTAATTGAGGTATGCTAACCAGGTTGACATTGAACAGCATATAAAAAGTTCCTTCTTTCCTGACCAAGTGTACATCATCATTAACTTGGGTTATTAGAGCAGCCTGAAGACTGCAGCAGATTTGGTACCACTGCCAGGGATATTAAACCCTTCTAGAGCAGCCATTTTCCCAACAGGAAAGCCAAAGCTCAGCTCAGAATCCCAGGGGGTGGCTGCTCAGGCAGTACACACCCCTGCCGGGAACCACTCTGAGGGCAAAGGTGAGATAAGAAAAAGAAGAATCAGAGGTAGAGAGATAAGTAAAAGGGAGCATGAAATATGACAGAATTAAACATTAGGTATTTCACAAGAATGCTGAATACTATGGTAATTTTAGGACTTCTTCCAAAACAATACATTACAGGCTTTTGTGGTCTTTTTAAATGACTCCTTTGAAACATCAAAACCAACAAGCAATATTAATTTTCTCTCTCACCAGCAGCAACAAAAGAACTTGGTCAGAAACTAACAAGGAGCCATATCCACCACTAACATAAAGACAGCAGAACAGAACAGGTTTACAGGGACATGTGAGGGCAAAGGTTTATGGAATGCAAGTCTGGAGGAGCTGGATTTTGGGGAGAAGTAGAGATTACATACAAATGCCCAGCCTGAAGCTCACTATTTGAAATCGTATGTTTTTCTTATATCAGTTTCAATAAAGGAAAAAAAATATACAAGTCTGAGGCATGCTACATCCAGGATTGTGTTCACCACCATAAGACTGATGGACATTTTGAACAGGTGTACACACATAAACAACTTTTGTCCCAAACCATATCACTCCTTAACCAGTCAATGCTTGATTTTTCTTCCTTGTAGTCCCATCTGCACTCAGGGCACCTCTGGCCTCCTCTGTTTGTGCCCACAAACCTAATTTTATCACAAACCGTATTTTTGCTGTCTTCAAGGCTTCTACCGTTGCCCCTTGCCAAACTGAGCCTCGAAATAATCAGTTTGGGAGTGGTCAATTGTTTGAAAGAAGAAGTGCTTACAAAATAGCCAAAGCCCTTCTCTGCGCAGGAAACAGGAGCTCTCCTCTGCACTTTTCTAGATGCCAAACTTTTGTGCCAGGAAAAGGGCAAACCTGCTGCAAGCCACATGCTATACCATGCTATTTGACAATCTCCAACGAATTAAAACATCTGAGCTTTAAATGCTTCTTTTGCCTTCCACCATTCCTGCCTTTGCTTCTTCCTTTTGCTTCTTTGCTTTCTTCCAGTCAGTTACACTGACTGAAAAGGCTTGTTTGCATTTACTGGCCAGGGTTCTTTGTATCAGACAGTCTATGGAGGAGCCAAACCCTTTGAAACAGCTCCTCTGCTGGGATCCTGCTGTGAACCTTCTTTCCTGCTATGCCTCCCTGGCACATCACATAATCAAAGCAGAATATTACCTCCCTCTCCCACATGTGCTTCAGCACAATGGATCAGACAACAAACATTTACACACCAACAAAGTAGACTCTTAAATGCATCCACTCAAAAGGAGTTTGGGAGACAGCTTCAGGACCCCTAAACAACCTGACTTGCTATAATGAATTTCTGCATGAGCTTGCTTCATTCACATTTCACTCATAACAAGCTTTGTGGGCACTGCCTGCCCTACTAAAAGTAATGAGCACAACAGAATTACAACTAACACAGAACTATTATCCTCTGTTCCTGCACACAGCAAGGGCAACACTGCCTACCTCAGTGCTTCCAAGCTCATTAGAGCCAAAAGCTATTTGTCAGTCTGTGATGTAGATAGGTTATGGGCTAACAGATGCACAGAAGGGTGAGGAACAGCACAACACCCAAATTCAGCAGCACAAAATCAGGCCCTGGCAGAGACAGTACTCCACAATAAACCCTGTACTGTCTACTGAGTACTGCAAAAACTGAGCCTACTTCAGGAGGCTAAAGTATCCAGGGAAGTTAATCTCTTATTTACTTGTAAGAGATCATTTTGGACTGGGCTGGGGACACCCTGTATAAGCACAAATACTCACAGTGAAAAGGAACTAAATTCAGAACAGGACAGGAGGCTCATGGCTGTACAGAGGATCAGAAACCACTCTGCAGCACCTAAAGCATGAGGAGGTCCTTCTGAAGGGCATGACGACTGCCACAGCTTGACCCAGTTGTGCTCTGCTGGATGTTTCCATCCAATTTGATAATCTTTTTCTAGAGAGGCCAGAGTTCAGAGGTTTGGACAGAGTGCACTGCCCTAACTGCTAAATGTGTTCCACTGCCTCTTCATGCCACTGACTCTGAAGGACTGGGCAAGGCTGGATTTTTGCCCTCTCCTCCATCTGTGTTGCAGCTCAGCAATCTCTAATTGTCCTCTGCTTTTGTCGAGGCATTTAATGTTGACAATCTCAACCCTAGAAAATGCTGCATGTTATAATCTGGTGTTATTACATATGTGGAATGGCCTTCCTCTCTGCAGAACCTTGAAAAGACATGCTGAGCTCCCCCACCAAGATGTTGATGTGAATTCTCACAGCACTGCAGGCAGAAAGGTCAACACTGAGTCATACCAGTATGATATAAAAGGGGTAATATCACAATTTTGGCAGATCACTTAATTCTCCTGTTCTCAGCTGGGACTAACAATGTATGAACTTTCTTAGGTTTCAGTTGCAAATATTGTTGTCTTCCCAAATTCCTGTACTTCATACAATAGGTTCTGAATACAGATGACAGACCACCACTGGAGCCCAGACAGAACTGTGTGAGCTCTATTCCTTTATCTACCTGTCACAAGGTTTTGCTGGGATTCCAGTCACACTGACCACTGCAGAATCACTGCTAAATCCAGGCTAATGAGCTTAGTTAGACTATGGAAAGGTGACTGCCTTGGTCTCATGGCACTTGCTGCATGCTCTCTTCACACCATGCTGTCCCTGGCTTTCTGTACTGCTTGTGCCCAGTGCCTGCCCAAGGATCACTTCAATACACCTATACAGACTTGGGAAGTAATTTCTTGCACTTAGCTTAAAAACCAGGTGCTAGAAATCTCCAAAACTGATTATTACACTGGAAACATACTCTCACAGGGTAGACTTTTTCTTCCCCAAAACATTCATGCATGTGCTCTCACACAAATGAGAATTTGTCTTTCAGGAGCAAGAATTCTTTTTTCAACAACAGGACTTTGAGAACAGCTGTAGCTCTGCACTCCACAGGGTGCTGTAGATACAGCAAACAGTTTGCTTATTGCCAGACAACAGAGTTCATTCCCCTCAGGGTCAGAACTTACTACATCCCAGGGTAAGAGTCCCTGCCTGCTCCCCAGCCTAAGGGGTGCAGGGAACCTGCCTGAGCTACCATTACTAAGGCATTATTTTGTATGTCTGTCATGTTTCTGGCAGACAGCAAAGGATCAGAACTTGCACAGGAATTAGGATCATGTTTCATTTCTAACCAGCGTTTCTTTTAAAATACTAATCTTAATTTATTTTCAGGTACAGTAACATTCATTTTCTTCATATTTTTAATTTTTAAAACACATAGTTATAAAAAATTTATATTTAAATCACTCAGAAGAGTAATTTCAAACAAGCTGTAAGAACAGAAAAAATTCTATCATTGATGTCTAGTTAAAAAGATTTTTTTTTTTCCCCTCTGGATTAGTTTACAATTAATAAACAAAAAAGAGACTATCCCTACCAGCACTGCTAAACTGGTTTAACCAAAACACAAAAACAATTGCACGATCTTTGATTTCCTTAAAGTTAGTACTTCAGCAAATCTGCAACAAAAATGTTTCTACAATGCAATATATAATAATAAATAGCAGAGGTACTGCTAAAGTGCTGCCTGGGATGGTGTTCATATATTTTTGCTATCATCAATTTAATATGCAGCATCAACGTAATGTGCAGCAAAATGACTACTGCTTTAGTTATTAAAATATTTGGTTAGAATAAGTAAGATCACGTTTCATTCACTAAGTACCCAGCCTATTTAATGATCTCTTTTTTTAATGAGCTGCAAGAAAAAGCAGTTTTCCATCCACCCATTTCTCCATCTCTAGAGCTGCTGTTTGTTCAAAGCATCAGATGTATCCCCAAGGCTTCAAAGAAGTTGAGCCTTAACTGTCTCTGTGAACAGTGCTGCCCAAGCAGGCCCCAGAGGCACTGAGGGAAGGCTGTTCCCTCCCTTGGTCCCCTCCCCGAGCCATGGTGGAATAACCCTGGATGCGTTCACCCTACCTGGCACGCGTGGTGGCCAGCAGAGGCCTGCCCAGGGAGGGAAGGTCCCTGGGCTTGCAGTGCTTGGCTCAAAGGTGTTTCTCACCACTGAACCTCACCAGCTTCACTTGCCTTAACCAGGCAGTTCTGTGCTTTCAAAGAAAGCAGTTCTTATTTAGCCAGATTACCTGATAAAACTGAAAATTAGTATTAAAAGGTTCTTCTACAGAAAAAAAGACACCTGCTATCTAATATGAATTGTAGGTGAGATGAAGCTTCCAACGGATGCTAAAGAAATGTTAATGACTACTTAGTGGGACTTTAACTGGACTGACTTAGGGCACAGCACTGCTTCAGAAGACAATTGAAAGGTACAGCCTTCATCTACTTGATAGAAATTACTCATGTTGGCTGTTATCTGTACCCGACCCACGAGGTGGGCCCTTCAGGCGAACAAGGGCCAGCAGGCCATGGAGGGAGGGCCCTGCAGGGGGACAAGAGCCGGCAAGCCATGCAGGGGGACAAGGCCCTGCAGGCCATGCAGGGGGACAAGGCCCGGCAGGCCATGCAGGGAGGGCCCTGCAGGGGGACAAGGGCCAGTAGGCCATGCAGGGAGGGCCATGCAGGGGGACAAGGCCCTGCAGGCCATGCAGGGAGGGGCCAGCAGGCCATGCAGGGAGGGAGGGAGCCCCGCACTCACGCGCTGGGCCGCAGGTCCGGCAGGGCCCGGTCCAGCGGCAGGCGGTCGCTCAGGTAGGCGTTGTAGCCGTAGTACTGGAACTGCTTCAGGGCCAGCCGTCTGTGCTCGGGGCTCAGCTCCTGCCCCCAGTGAGCAAAGAGAGACGAGTCCGTGAACGCTTCTGCAGGGTTGTCTTCCAGTTTTGGTGGAGCTTCTATGAGAGACAAAGACAAAAGGAAACAATAAGCATTTGCTATTTTAAAAAGCCTAACTTAGCTCCACTTGCTGCCTGCAAGTCATCCCATGACATGCCCTCATGTACTCTCACGTCGGTGTAACTATTAGCACGTAAGGCTCAGAATGTAATAATCAAATAAAGTTAGGTATAAGCAATTATTTTTTTATCACAATCTGACTAAAGGCCAGGACTGATAAATCTAAATTAATTAAATTTCTGAAGGAGCCTTATCAGAAAATAATGTTACTTTTGTTTTATATACTAAGATGAAATATTTAATTTCAGCATGGATTACCTTGCTAGGAAAAGACTGAGGTTTTGAAGGGGAAAAACAAAGCATCTGTACATAATGCACAAAATGGTGGCCAAAGTCCACATGTAAAATAAATTCTTTAAAACTACATATTCAACACAGAGAAAATTCACTGTACTAGGTATCCATGTTTAAATAGCAAACCAACTTCAGTCATGCAATAACTTTATGCTCCAGTTTACCAATCCAGCCTATTTGAATTTTTAGTCCATATTTAGGTGCCTGTGATGATGCTATTAAGATCATCCCTTGGTAGTATTTGCATGATTAGAAAAGTTTTTCATTTCACAACGCCACATTTCCTGCTGCTATGCCAAACAGAGAGGAGGGAGAAAAGATATACCTAGAAGTCAATTTACGAAGAGCTGCAGTACAATGAAATCACAGCATTCCTTCTCAATGAATGAATTACTTTAGTTGCTCAGAAAGTCTGTTCAAGGTGACTTGTGAGCTCTCTGTGACAGGCACATCACAGCTGACCACAAAATCTAACCAAGAGAATCCCTTGTTTCTGTAAACACTTTGCAATCCACAGCACACCAGTAAATCAAGATCAAATGCCCTACTCGGCTCTAATTTGTCAATATAAACTAGAGCCACGCAAAGAAAAAATATCTTCTTTTTCTGGAAGTTATTATTTATCAACAGTCACATCAACAGTGACCCAACCAAATGAAGAAGAACTCTTCTTTCCAAAGGGCTGTACTTACAAACACAGATACTTATGAAAATTAAAGTGAATCTTTTGAAAATCTGTCAACTGTCCCCAAAGTCCTCCTCAGCACTCAGAGTCACTTACAGGCTTGAGAGCTGACTTAATCTTCATGGAAACACCTAAAGACAACAGTTTATATACTACCAGAATATGCCATCAGAATCTTTACTTCCAAAGAATGACAGGAAGTATCCTTTGATCTCCTACTAAAAAGAACCCAAATTGCAAAAACATAAATTGAGAAGACTAGGTTATTTGATTTGTTCAAGATGTTCTCCTTCTTTTCCCTGACAACACTGACAGGAAACTAATGGTGCTTGCTTCCTACACTGTTCCAACCTCTGTAAATATGAAATGTTTCTGTACTTGTCAAAGCACTATCTCCCAGCCTGAATTTGGGAATCAGCTCCAACTCTTCAAAGATGAAAGACAAACTAAACCCCTAGTCAAAGGAGGAAACTACTCTGACAGGCCCTGCTACCACACAGATAAATGTCTGAGACAGGTGCTTGGCAACTGTGCAAGCTGATAAACTTAGATCATTTTAGAGGGTCCTAACTTGAAAAACGCAGAATAGCATTTGAATACCAGTTCAAAAATCCCAGCAGAATGGGAGGTTGCAGATGTCTCTGTCTTTTCATGGGTGAAGAGTTATCCTAGAAACAGCTGCCTCCACAGACTCACACAGATGAATTTTAGCTCATGATTTTGTGGGCAAGAGTATAGTGATCTGTGAATCTCTTGCTGTTTTCTAATTGAAAAAGTGCTCTAATTGAAAAGTGTAATGCAGGTTCTATCTCAGTTTAAGATTTTCCTGTAATGGATATCTGTGAATTTAGTTTACAAGCTCTACTAAACCACTTACCAAATGTAGTAAACATTGCTACAGCAAACATGTTATTTCAATACATTGCTCTACAGGAAAAAAACAAACAAACAAACAAAAAAACAACCACCAAAACACCCAAACATTAGCAGGAACTTTCAATTACAATTCCAACCAATGGAATTAAGCATGCATCTCTGAGGACAAAGCCTTTCTTTCTTTATTTGGCTGAAAACCCTTGGGGGAAGCAACTTGCTTCAGCTAGTCTCTCACAAGAAATAAAAGTAATGATTACAGGCTCTCAGCTGCTTTTTGACTATTCAACAAGTGCATCTGATGCCTTGGCCTCTGTAAACAGGTCATGGCCTGAGGTGTCAAAGCCAGGTCCCCTTCCCACTCCTGCAGGCACAGCGCGATGGTGGGGAGCCAAGGCTCAAAGGTGACCCATGAGCAGTACTGCCTGAAGCAATACAAGGGAGGCACATTCATCTACTCAGCCACTACAGAAAAGGAAATATCAGCTCCATTTTTCCTGGGGGAAGAAAGCCTGCTACCTGCAGCATGCCACTGCCAATGTCATCAGGAGCTCCTCCCTGCAGTAACTTTACACACCAGGCAAAGCTGTACCCAGACACGCCTGGCATTAACTCCTGGCACACTGACACCCTGCAGCTAAATCAATTAGTAGCAGAGATTTAATACACAGATGTCAGCTGCAGGCTGACAGGCTGCATACCTGGGCCAAAGAAGCCGCCTTCCAGAAGACTGGCTGATCATGGCACGAGGCTGGAGTTGGTC
The DNA here is from genome assembly GCA_013400175.1 of Phainopepla nitens. Classification (NCBI taxonomy): domain Eukaryota; kingdom Metazoa; phylum Chordata; class Aves; order Passeriformes; family Bombycillidae; genus Phainopepla; species Phainopepla nitens. The sequence continues at coordinate 781,661 of VXBQ01015062.1, read as the reverse complement.
ACACACTGCTTACCTGAGCCAAAAACCCCAGCATTTGTTTTCCAAAATCATCTCTGCCTCTTTAGCCCATAATCACATTTCCTAGTTATGCAATTAATGTTTATATAAATCTATTGCTTCATCAGATCTCACTGACCAGCCGCCAAGATAGAAATTCACTCTCCTCTTCCTACTGCTCATTGTATCAAATAAGTCAGAGACACCAAATCAAAAGACACCACTGAGATAATAAGGGATAGACATTTTGTTGTCTGTTTGCTGCTTTGTTCTACAACCTCTGAAGAAAGCAAATATTTCATTTATTACCAATTACTACAGATCATTTAATTAATAACTTTGATTTCATCTCCATGAAAGCCTTTGAAGTTCATTAAGAGAGACTCATTTTTTTAGCTCCAATCAGATTTCAACATTTCTTCCTAAGAAAAGTTACCATGAACAGGTTCACAATTAAGAGAAAGGATCAAGTCAGAAAAGGGTTGCAAAAATAGTTTCAGAGACAGATTCAAACATGCAGTTTGTTATCACAAGTACCTAAGTTTCATTTTGGTCTATCCCTTATTTGACTGTAGGTGTATTCACAAAAGCAGCAGTGTTTAACATCAAAGTTTTGCCATTGTGAGAATGTCTTCCATGGAAACAGAACTGCTCTACAAAGCCTGCAGTGTAACCTTATCTGCTGATTTCATTAAATGCCAGTAACAAGAAGGTAGATACAATAAGACAGCAAAAACACCCTGTCTGCAAAAATACCTTTATGTCAGCTAAAGACATGCAGAAGGCATCAATATCTGCACTAAATGATACATGCTCAGGTGGAACAGGCTGCTCACAAAAGGAACAAGCTGGAAATGATGCCATAAAGCAGGAGGAAAGGCTTTGATCAGTGCTCCCCCAAGTTCTCCAGTGCCTGACCCTTTGATTTCCCAGCCCAGAGAGGATGGAACAGGCCATGATTACAGAGCTGATGCCACAATTGTGCCTTGCCTCACAGTGCAAGATGGACTCATGATGTGCATCTAAGGCAAAACAAAGCTCAGCTCTCTCATGAGGCCTAATGGCCTCAAAATCCAGCTCTGGCTCCCAGCACTCAAAAAATCTATACTCTCTTTCCTTCAGGCAGTAGCCTTTCAGCTTTCTATGGAAGAAAGGATCTTTTCATCCTTTTCCTCTGCAAGTGCCCTTCATCTGTCAGGCAATCCATTCCCTCTCTACCCTCTTGCCAGAGGCCATTTGGTGGGACAGGTAAAAATCCCAGACTGGCACTGGGTCACAGAGCCATGATACAGTGTTTAGAAGTGTGAAACTTTCCTCTAAACTTTGTCACATAGCAAGATACACAGAGGAAAATCCCACTTCTAAAATCTATTGTAATTCATGAAAACACCTTATCAGCATTCTCAAAAATTGCGGTTTGACAATTCCTGTCAAGCAAGGCTGCTCCCATGCAGGACCCTGCTATAAATCCTGTATCAGATGAGTGAACCTCTAAATCAAAACATCCTTGTTTGCATGGCATGGTGAAATACCGACAAGCAACAGCAGAAGCAGTTCACCAAGATGCACCACTGCATCAGCCATGGAGAAAAGTATACTCAGAAGACAGAAACTGAAAGTTACAGTAACAGACCTTCGCTCAAAAAAGTTATTTTACTTTTTCTCCCAGCTCTCCAAAAAATCACAATACTGCTGGCAAGGTGTCAGCATTAATATAGCTTTGTGCTGAAAACAGAACTTCACTGTTTTGAATATTCAAGTAAAGTTAATTCTTCCTGGCATCCTAGTCTTGTTCCCACAGAAATTACTTTAGCAGAAATGCTCCTAAGAAAAAATGTAGTATCTAAGTGGGTTAAATTCTGCTACTACTGCTAACTTACAGCTTAGTAAGTCATACGGAAGTTTCCAGGGTTCCTCAGAGAGGCTGACAGAGCCTGTCAGACTCTGTCTGCATAGATGACAGAGCAGCAGAGCCCTAATCTTAAGGAAAATTAAACCTGATCTGAACTACATATAAAATACACAACCACCCTGAGATGATTCAGCTCCATATCCAGTCTTTGCATACCCAGCACACTCTAGAGTTAGTGTAAACACCAGACAGATCACACAGACAGGGAATGGGAGAAAAAAAAAACCCAACAAAAGAAAGGTGATCTTCTCCTCAACAGCTGTCAAGAAGTCATGATAAAACTATGAATAGCATAAAATTGGACAAAACTTTGAAGATTAAACTGTGTATGACAGCATATATAGAAGGAAATGCCAAAAACTCTCTCAATTTTTATTTTTTTTTAGAACTTGAAATACAATTTAAATGCTATTAATTTAGATACTACCTTTATTGCATTTTTCACAGCCAATACACATGCATAAAGGTATAAGTCATTGGAATGCTACTAACATATATTTTCATTTGTTTTTTTGGCATTTTTTCTGATAAATAATCCCATGCTTATGGTGCATATTAGGGCAGAAATTCAGTCTAGTTCTGCTGCTTAGCATCCAACAAGGACAGACGTTCATGTACAGAAGGTGGATGTTTCCTGGCCTGGCAGACTTTGATAACCCAACAGCTCCTAAAAGGTCGTGGCACAAAAGTTACTTTACACCCAAGAAAGATGTCTGGAGATGACTCAAAACGTGCTCAGCGCTAGAGGGCAGTGTAAGAAACAGGAAAATATGGGTCTTAAGGGAAATCTGAGAGTTTTGAGACTTCTGAAGAACTTGTTAAAGAGTTCTCAGAACTACAGGTACCAAACCTATAAACTGCTAATTAATCAGCAAATTCCATGATATTGGTTACTTCCTATAAGAAATAACCAGGGTAAGAAAATGCACAGGAGAAAAATTAAATGTTTATTATATTATCAAGTTAATGCTAAACTATTTGATGTGGTGCACACAAGCAACACTTAATAGGAACAAGGTCTTGGTAAGGGCTCTATATTTCTTCTGTATGCACTCCATCTGGCCTATTCTGATCTGAAAACACTATAAATCCTGGCCACTGTTGTTCCTATTAGATGTGTTCTCATTACCAGCCTAATAAATTCCCTTTCAGCCATAACTGTGCCATGGATATGAATCAGATCAGACAGGTCCATGCATCATTTTGGCAAAGTTAACATAAAGTTACTACAAGCCTGGACAACTTGAAAACAGGGTAAAAGCTTCTAATTCTAATGGAATGGGATTACCTAAGGAAATAACAAATTTGCAAGTACAATCCATTTCCTCCCAGATGAAGACACAGAACTCTCTGACAGGTACCAATACTGCACTTTTAAGGTTTTCTGTATCCATTGACAACAATATTTTGTTAGGGACCAAATTTGTTTTCTCCAATGTGCAAAAAAGGCATATCTTCAAAAAATACACTATAAAGATATTAAAGACTAAGGAGTGCCAAGTTCCAAGTCTTCAGACTTTCTAAAACACAATTTTCAGTTTGTCCTAAGCAATATCTCTCTGCATTTCTACTTGGAAACCAGATTTTAAGACAGCAAGAATTCATTTCAAGCAACACATAATTTCTTAACTACAGACCTCCAAGATAAGGAGTGGTCATAATGACTATTTATTGACTGTAACTTAAAGGATTATCAGTTTCATTAAAAGAAGTACATTTTTAATGGCAAAGTTATTTTCCTAATTTCAAATAATTCTGTACTTAGGCATTAACTTAAACCTAGGCAAACATACCACAATTTTTGGAATAACAAGTCTAAAAATACAATAATAATCTGCCAAAAATTGCCTGAAGATTGATTTGGTGAATTTATTCAGTTGTGATACACAAATCTCAGTATCACAAACTGCAGTGTAAGTACCTGAACCAGCAGTGGTAGCCACAATGGAAAGAGAAGAATGGGATGGGCACAATTACCTCTCCAGTTTTTCAGACAAGCAGACTGACAGCCTTGTTTCAGGTCATGGTTCTGATTAGGAGGAATAAACTCCCCTGCATTGCTGATTAGATCAGATTGTCAAGGAAAACGCTAAACCCATTTAAACCCAAAATCTCTGATCTGTGCCATTTTGTGAGAATTATTGCACTGGCCTAACATGTTTCCTGTCTTGGATGAAAAAGACATCATGTTATCATCACACATAACTACCATTCTTTGAATTATTTGTGATAATATTTTCAAAATGCCCAGGAAATTTTATGGTAGTGAGCCCCGTAGAAATGAAAAGAAGGTACAAATTACACCCCAGTTTTGCAAAACCAACAGTTTTTCATTAGGTTTGTTGCTTACAATGAGTATTTTTTCCAGGTAAGAGTGGAATACAACAGAAATTCACAGATGAGAGACCAGTTTGCATCCGGAAACAGAGCTGTGCCAAAAATTGAGATTGATTGCTTCTACTCGATGCTCAGGCACAAAGCTGAATTTCTAATGACAACTTTCCTCACTTCCTTATCACCATGAAAGAAATAAGTGGAAACAGAGGAGATTTGCCTATAAAGAGCACTTGGCAAAGGCAGCAGAATAACCCAGGCTCCCCATTAGGGCTTGGGGTCAGAGATCTCTCAAAGACACAGCGCAGCAATTTCCAGTGCAAGAAAGAAGATAAAAAGGTTCAGAATATTCCACTGATTGTAACTGCACGTGTTCCTAAATTTAGGCATCTGCTAAAGGGCTTACTAAAAAAGGAAACTCATCTGCATTTAATGAATAGCAGACCACATTTTTCTTCGGGATTAGTGGAGTTTGCATCTGTGCAGCTGAGAGGCTTTAAAAGCTCGGTGTGTTTTATATCACAAGCCTGAATCTATGTCACCTGGAGTAAACATGAAAGGTGCTTAACTATTTTGAAAACTATTTTGCCAGGAGCTGTCAGGCTGTGACACAGCTAATTAGTCCTATACATACAGCTTTTCCTTTCATACAGAGCTGAGTAGTCACACCAAAAGGAAAATTCACACAAGGAAACAGAACTCACTCTCTTCTACAGTCACCCAATTCCAACCCAAAATAGGCTTCCTCTTTCAGTAATCACACAAAATGAGATTTTTCTCTGCTTGCCAGGCTGTACTGAGCTCCCTCAGATTAGTTCTACTTCAACAACTTCCATTCAGTTCTTTCACTCTTCTAAGGAATTTTGTTTTGGCCACTTCTTCACGAACACACAAGTTTTAGCGAGTAACAGCTCCCTCACTCAAGACATCCTCTTCTCTTTTCCTAAGAGCTTCCAACATCAGACATTGTAAGTTGCTCCACCCCTTCCACCACCGTGTTCTCACCAGCACCTCAGTGCACAAACACTTAGCTAAGTGGGCTCTGCTTGACAGGGGTCCTGCTTAAAAAGTACTTCTCAAACACTTGCAGGCCTTATTGCACAGTGGAGCTACTTCACACTTCCATGAATTTTCCTAAGCTACCCCAAGAGATAGAGATGAGTTTCAGTCTTAAAAGGAACCTGAAGAATTATGAAGAAGAACAGGGCTGCTCTGAAGAGCCAGCATGCTCTTCTGTAAAAGCATCCTCCTTTCTCAGGTGCCACTGCCCTTGGCACGCTTAAAGCACTGGGTGCCGACAAATGCAGCAGCAGGGAACAGGTACATTTTAAAGGTTTGCAGACTACACTTCAGTTAAAAAAAAAAAACAACGTAACATAGCTTCTCCTCTTGGCAGAAAAACATGAACAGCAAATTAAAAGCACTCTCCCATCTTTGATACCGAGTAGAAGATTTGTGCTAATGTTAACGTCAATAATACAGTGAGCCTATCAAGATGTCAAGAATTCTCCTTGAAATAGTAGGAAAAATTAAAGAAATGCAATCAAATTACATTCTCTGGTTTCACAGGTATTTGGGTAAATAATGTAAGATGGTACTTGACCTTAATTTTGGAAATAAGACAGTAAGTCAAAAACATGCTGACAACAAATCATGCGGCCAAGCAGCAGTCTGCATCAACAGAAGGCGAAGAGGAACTTCTAGACTGTACCCAGCAAACACTTTGGTTTGCTACTATTCTCAGCTCCCTATCTATCCTAAAACCAGGAACTTGGAGAAATATCTATTACCTGAGAATTTTCCTCTACTGTCTTAATTTAAGAGCTGCAGAAAAAATGGCTTCAAACTCAGGGCATTCTGCATTTCCTTTGCAACTTTAAAAAGCAGACTAACTTAAAAAAATATCTTTTTGAAATTGCTTAAAGTTGACTGTTCCTCTGCTTCGGTTGTGTGAAGAATGGGACATCTCGCCGGTTGGTTATTTCTGCTTTGGTTTTTTGGGTTTTCTTGTCTCTCTTTTTTTTTTTTTTTTGAAGTCATCCTAGTCCTGTCAGAATTTTAATAAAAACAAAGAGATAAGAAAACCCCAACAAACCAAGAAAAAAAATACCTCAAACCCAAAATACAGCTAGATTAGAGAATGAAACAAACCTATAGCTTAAATTACAGTTTTAAACAGAAATAAGAAGCAAGAGGAAAAATGAGGAAGCCAAGAAAAACTGGAATTACTGCCAAAATAGGAAATAAAATGAAAATAATGGAAAATTCAATTTATTATGCAAGATACAATGGGCAATTTAGTGTGTAATTTCTCATCATAAGACTACAGATTTCCCTGCTGATCCCTGTGACTTCAGTGTGAGAAGCATTATTGAAAAGGTCTGAGATTCACAAATCAACCTCTTGCAAATGTGCTAAATCAACACAGAAGAAGGGAAGTAGAAACATCTATGGTTTTTAATTTATTACCTTTCCTGCAACATAAACCAAAGTTATATTTTGGTGAAATTCAGACATCTTTTTTCTTCCTATCCTCACCCCACACCTGATGATGAGCTCCTGGTAAACTCACAAAACAAAAGGTTGAGGGGAAAAAAGCTCCATCCCTTACTGGCACATGTTTTGGAATCATGGAAAAATTTTTTTTTTTTTTTTTTTTTTAATAACCCTGTATATCACACATCCTGAAGAGAAAATCAACTTGTTCATTTTGTCTAAGACAAAAATCAAGACTCTTTGTTAAGAATGGTTCCAGCCCTCACCAGCACAGCATCCCAATTTAATGCAGGTCAGAGGAGCACTGTGCCTCCTGCACTGCACCTGCAGGAACATCCCTGTCTCACTGAGGTACCACTGAGCCACTGTGTGCAGAGGTAACAGCTACAGCAAGGATGCACTGGCATCCATAGCAAAGCTGCTTAAGTCACTGGGAAGAAAGGAGTTCCTAATGGTGAAGATCTAGAAGAGCATTTAAAATATTCTACTATAGGTAAAATTCTCATCTAAGCAATATTAAAATGGACAGGAAGAGAGGCTGCTTTATTTTTTTTTTAAAAGCTGCTGAAGGATCTCACAGTTACATTTTATGTGCATTAAACAGAGGAGAGCACTTAGGAGATATCTGATATACACATAATCCCAGAGAGGTGCTTACTAATCCTAGCTGCTTTAAACTGAAACAGAATTATCCAGGAGTGTTAGCAAACATCAGCAAAACGGCTAAAAAAAAATAAAAAACAGACTTTCACCAGTTTTGTAGAATATCCTTAGTACTAGACAGAGACCTTATTATTTATTATCATTACTTGTAGTAGAGACTATTTAGGATACCAGAAGAATATATTCTAATAAAACAGCTGAGAATTGTGAGATATTCAATTTTGAATTTATATAATGCTTTCAGGAATTGTTAAGCATGATAACAGTTTTCATTAATCCTGAGGTTATGTCCAAAATGAGCAGTGTTTTTTTTCATTTGCACCGCCTGCCCTGCGGGTGTTTGAAATACGCAGAGCTGGTGAATTAATTACTGATCAGTCACTGGGGTGGGATGGGCTAATCAAGGTCTATTTGAAAAAGAAAAGAATGAAAAAATCACTTTACCATAAGAGTCAGGATATTAACTGCATAGTAGTAGTGAAAGAAGAAGTTCTAGAAGAAACCAGCTCTGAACAGAACACTGGGGAGAAGCTGATGTCCCTTTAGAATAACTGTTCATCAATAAAACCAATGATTTTCTATATTCAAAGTGCAAGTAATTTTCTCTAACAGCAAATGAAATTTCTTAACAGTTTGTTTCCAATTAATCTTCACTCCTGGAGAAAAGCTGCCCTTTAATACTTTGACACTTAAACACAGTTGGCAGTCAAGTAAAGGTAACAGCAGAAAAGGCTCCAGGAATTTTGTAAACAAATCTTAGCATGAGGCAGTATCAGAGAATTAAATGTTTTACCTGGAAAATGGAATATTTTCATTCAATAAAAAGAAATAATTTTGAGATGAATTGAAGCAAATAAGAGAGCAGGAGGGGGCATAGCTTCTTCCACGAGCAGAGCCACAATCTACCTGGGATTTTGTAATGCCTCTACTTCCCTGTCCACCTGACTAAAATGCACCTGTGCAATCTCTCCCTGTGTCTCCCTGTCCAATGATCATTGTCTGAGAGGTCAGCAAGTGCACAAGAGTTGGAGATTTAACTCCCAGGTTGTTTTTGCATGTTAAGTTCACTTACCAGAAAAATACATAATCTGCATTTTTGGAGTTTAACGCTCCCACATAGCAAGTTTTGGGTGGGCTACCAAGGGCCAGAAAACTTGCCAATCCTTATCCAGACACCCCTGAAAGAAACAGACACTGATACCAAGAGAACTCTTACACTAGTTTGGCTCCATCCTAGTTTTGGAAGAGTGGCCAGCTGAAAGGTTCAGCAGAGCACTGTTTCTGCTGTTACTGGCATCTCTCTGCAGCTGCATCTCTGCCAGTGTAGGAGTCTAAAAAAACAGGCAAGGAAATACTGATGAGATCTTGCTCATCCCATATGATTTACATGAGAGTAGGTTGATCAAAATCAGAGAATTGAGCAAAATCTTGTATGGTTTCTTCTCCAATAAACGTTGTTACGGGAGGTTCTGTCCCTTCAGACATTTGCACTGATAACACTTCTTTGTTTATGCACTTCCCTGCCAAAGACCTAGCAAGCTGTGAAGGAAGAGGTGTCTGTTTTCCCATCACCACTTTTTTGGCTTCATATACCACCAGCTTCTTTAGTTCTCCAATACTCCAAGAAGTGGAACCACAGATATCAGATTTCAACTTATTTAGATCCTCAGCATCACCTAGAGTCAATGGAAGATTTGTCACTGGCATTTTCCTGTATAGTCTCTGGTCTAATTTTATAAAATAAGCCAAACTGTCCGCAGCCAGCACCACATCCTTTGGCCTCCTGTGGAGGATCATGGTTGAACTGGGAAGTTAGACTAAGACTAAGACTGTTTTTCTCCTCTTGCTGCTCACAGTACCCTTCAGCAGTGGTAAAGGAAAAAGAGGATTTAGTTTTCTTCCTCAAATAATTCCTTGATTATCTCTTCACAGCTGAGCTCTCGCTTTCCCCGTGGAGCTCATTTTGCCATTGTAGAACAGGAATAGCAGTGCATCCCCTGCCTTGCAGGAGTATTAAAACAAAGCTATACTTCAGAGCTGCTCGGCACCAGCCATCATTGAAATGCTTGCAAAACAAATAAAAGTCTTCTTTCTTCTCATTAGCAAAGACATTAAGATCAGCCACTTCTCACAAATTCCTCTGCATCAGCAGACAGGCTGCACCACCCCCAATCTTCAACTGCTCGCTGTCCCTGTCCCACAAGAAGTTAATTCTGACAGTGTTGGCTTTGCTGTTTCCAAGCCACCAGGCTCCAACACTCCCTGCATTACAAGGAGCAGATGTTTATGTTACAGTTCCATTTCCTTAACTAGTACCAGAGGATTTGTTTTGTGTGAAAGGAGGTTTACTAGATTTTTCCAACCTCTTTGGAGTGTGGCCTGTGAGGAATATTAGATATTTCAGTAGCACCATCTTCCCTGAAAAGAGTCACGTGGACTCAGATATTCCATGTCTTACAACCTATAAAAATCTGGTTGTGTGAACTACAATTGTTACTAAGAGGGTTTCCACTCCCAACTGACCTAATCACACAGCAGATCGGAATATACTGCACACAAATAATTTTGTTCAGGCAAAATGCTTTCTTTAAACTGTATCTTTTAGCCTTAACAACATGTGCACTTCTTTGCTTAATTACACAGCCTGCTTTACCCCTCTCTTTTCCTATTCCCATTTTTGGTTTTTCTTGCTCATAGGTATGCAAACCGTCTGTGTAGTTAACATGGTCTAAGAACTATCTGCAAATCTGTTCCCTGAAAGTGACACTGTCAAAGCTGTGAGGTCAAACAGTACCAACTACTAAGTGTTATGATTTATTCTTATGATGCTAGAGCATTCAAAACTTCTCTGAAGCATTCCTGAAGAGATAGTTAAATTTTATTCTCATAACAGTTGCACAGTGAAGAAACATATGCTTATTTTATCACTTTTTTTTCTTTCTTTTTTTTTTTTTTTAATTTAAGTGTTTGGGATAATTAAAGAAACTCTAGGAAATTAACATTCTCCATTTACATGTAGAGGAAGGTTCCAGAGTCAAAAGATACATCCTTGGCCCACAAAACACCAAAGCACGTTCAGAGTCTCTGAAAGTGTCTATCTTCAGATTTTCACACTGTTTTCTCTTAGACTGTATTTTGGAAATCTAGTCTAGAGATTTACATTAAATTCTCCAGGTTATTTTTTAAATTAAATTAGTAAATGTACAAGGGTGTATACCTGAGATGCTACTTATACAGTCATACTACCAGCCAGAACTTCAGTAAACAGTACTGTGATACTGCAGGAGAAACACTGACATAATCTGACTTTGAATACTACTGATGTAAAGAACACATGCAGGTTTTCAACCACAAACACGTGTTGCAACTGGAGCACAGACATATTTTTGATCAAAGCTAAAACCCGTCTCCTAAAAAGAGTCCCCTTTTCCATGTCTTGGGGGGGAAAAAAAGAATCCCTAATTTAAATACACTCAACAGACTCCCAAGGAGTTTCTTATCAAAGGTATTTTCTTCTGGTAGCTCTCACACACTGATGTTCACAGCTTCCAACGCTTAAAAAAAGCTATATTCTATAAATCTTCAAACTTCTTCAAAACTTCTATTTCTGATTATTAACATTAATCTCAGCATAACCCTCAGTATTAGAATATCTCTTAATATATTTCTTACAATATATTTTTGCCAGTGTAGGGAATGGTAGAAGCAGAGGACAGGTAAGAGCAAGAAGAGGAAGCACCTTCATTACATTCCCTCCAACCAGCAATGCAGAGCTACTGTGTGGAAAACAGGAAATTATGCAGGGGTATTTAAGTCAATGTAAATCTCTTTTCTCTTTGAGTCAAAGGACACTTTACATACCACAGTGTTGCTCCTTCTTGTTTTTTCTGCAATGACTACTCAGATCTTCCTACTGGGGACCAACTCAACCCTTGCCAATGTTTATTTTAGATACCAATTTCAAAATCACACTTTTGAAGTCCTTAAGGACTTCAAGTCATTAAGGATCACAGTCCTTGAAGAAGAAGATAAAACATAAAGGAGCATTGAAACAGTAATTCCAGCATTATTTTAACATTTAAAGAAATTGAGTTATTCTTTCATGAATTTCAGTTAATTGAACAGCTTTATATAAAGTATATTCAAACTACAGGACTTACGGACTTACAAAATTATGATATATCTTTCCAAGAGGTAACAAGACATACTGACAGAAGAAAATAACACTGCAAACTAAGGAGGGATAACCCAAAACTTTGTTTCACTTGTGACTGGCTGAAGGATGACTGTGTCTTGCCAATGCTTAACTAGATTTCTAAGGTCAACCTTTTACCACCATCATCTATTTGTCTTTTAGCCATACTCAACAAAGAAAATTAATTAGTTTGGATTTATGCAAGCTTCTTCACAGAATTTCAATGTATAAACATAGAATTCTATTTTTTAATTTAATATTTCTCATTAGAAAAGACCAGGAGAGTGATGAATGAGATTTTGTCATATTTGTCACATAATTCCATTTGATGTCATTCCTCTTTCAGTGATTTCCATCTGCATAATTAAATAGTTCATTAACATATTACAGCCACTGAATCTGAAAGAGCTGGTAAGGATCATGTTTCAGAATCTGTTAGCATCCACATGCTATGATCTTGTTCTTCCCATCTTGCATCTGAACCACTTCCAGCTGATGAACGCGGGGGGAAAGTGTTATTAAAATTAAAACAGTAGGGCAGAAGACTTGCACTGTAAAAAGCAACACCCCAAATTTTCAGGAGGATGTTTCCAACCAACAGAAATAGGTTTCTGTGCAGCTTTTAGTAATACTTTCCATGTGCATTATTTAAAAAAAATCATACAGGTTAAGTTGTTGGGGTTTTTTGATTCTCATCTTTTCAAATATTTAAAAGAATGCCTTCTCCTGCAAGGGAAATAGCTCTGCCTTTGCATCTAAAATCATTGGTATTTCTTTCATCTCCGATGCTGCCCAGATCTTACTATAAACATTAAATAAAAACAGTCTTTACATTGGAGTCAAGATTATAAGCACAGTTAACTGAGCATAAAAACACATATGAATACCTCAGCCAGGAAACCAAGCTGCATTTTCTGCCCCCATCTCATTTTTCCCCTCTTCCTCCTCAGAGTAGCTTCCAAACAAGTCAGTGTAAGAAGCTGAAATATTTATCCTATAAGACTGTGAAAATCTAGCTCTGGAGGACTTAATATCCCACAAGGACATTTGCAATTTTCTTGTAATTGCTGTTGATTCTCCATGATAAATCCAAGCAAAGTCAGGACTCTTTCCCAAGGTCAGGGAGGCCACTGTACATTATTATTAAGATTAATTCTTATTTACACACAGTCATATCTGATAATATATTCCCTCAGATCAAGAAAGCAAACGACTCTGTAGCTGGTAAAAAAACCCCAAAACTGTCTGCAATTTCTCTGTTTTCACAAAGAGCAACCTGATCCCCAGTCTTCATCTTAGCGACAAAAACAAAATCACGAGGGCCACATGAAACTCCAGTTTCTATTTAAATAAAGAGTCTTTGATACCCAAACTTACAATTTTCACAGCTTATTTTGTATTCAGTGCTTAATGAAAAATGGATTCAGATATGTTTTCTCACAACAGTCATAGAATAATGGGGTTTTTGGTTAAAAACTGTTTCTTAGAATCATAGAACATTTCATCTCATGTTGGAAGAGACCCGTAAGGATCACCAAGTCCAGCTCCCTGCCCCTGGCAGGACTGTTAAAACTAAACCATGTGACTGAGAGCATTGTCCAGGTGCTCCCTGAGCTGTGGCAGCCCCAAGGCTGCACGACCCCTTCCCTGGGAAGCCTGTCCAGTGCCCAGCCATGTCCGTGCTGAGCTTACAGCAAGCGACACTGCCAATGTGCAGCTTGTAATGAATTGTGCCTATGTCTGAGTCTGGGACGTGCAGAGAAACGTCGCTGCCAGACTGCCTTTCCTGCATCCTGCAGGCTGCCAGGACCCACTGAATGTCTGCTTCTGGGTGATTCGTGTTTCCACCAACACTGAACATCAGCTGGTTCTGAATGTGTAAAAGAAAGGAACATCCAATAGGAAGCTACCAGGGAGCTTGTTCTGGGCAAAGACTGTAACAAAGACACTAAAGAAAAAAGATACGGATGAGAGCCACCAGAAATACTGAGGCTTATTATGGGGAAAAAAATCCCCATTTTTGAGGGTACATGTATTGGAAGTCTATTATATACCAATTTAAACACATATTAATTTATGCTTTACTGATTAGGTATATCATAATCTATCATGGTATTCTAATATTTCAGAAAATTTTGCTAGTTACATTTAAATTGTTACTCGGAAAAGTAAAGGGTAGATACAGCAGAGCATTCCCACAATTTCTACAAGGAAAACATTAATCAGTTAAAATTCACTGAAGCAAATATATTCAGGCAAGCTTTTAGCTTATGTGTAGATGAGATTAATTACTTGGATGAAATTTCAAAAACTTTTAGAAAGATCATTACTCTTTCTGTGAAATTAAATACTAAACTCCTCTCTTAATAAATGGAAGTCTTCACGAAAAGCCAATGAAAAACTATTGAATGAGAATTTAGATTAGCCTTGAGAATTCTGTCTTCAAGTTAGGGAAGCCGTTTGCATTCCTGACAGCCACCAGCCCTATCAAGCTCATTACTTAACGAGGTCAATCCAGCCTGGAAAACCAACTGGCAACTCAGAAGAAACAGCTTTTAAGTCAAGAATGCTCTCTGGTGACACACTACTGATAATGGTTTTTATGTCAATGGCTATGAGAGGTGCAAAACGTGCAAAAGCCAGAGATTTTTATCTGCAAGGTCAGACTATCAGATGTGCACGGCACTCCCCAGAACACAAAGGGAAACGTTCCTTGATTTCAGTAGTCTCGAGTACAATTATCTGTCCCCTACCTTGCAAAAATTAAAGTGATCTACAAAAGAAAGTATTAAAAGGATTTTCCATGCGTTTGACTATTCTATTTAAGCTCCTTTTTAAGAGCCCAAAAAGCAACTTGTGAAATTATGGTCCCCCATAGCGAGCAATTTGGCGATGGTGCTGACACATCAGCTTACTAATTAGCACATACTCCCCAATTGCAGCTATGCTTTGCTTCTTTTTAAAAGTCTTTGTCAATAGAAATCTCTCAATAGCTCTGTGACTTTCTTGATGCACAGTTAAAACCTTTACTGTATTTACTACCTATGCTGAAGGCAATTCATGACAGTAAGCTTTCCAAAGAGTATTAATGTTAGTTTATATTGCTCAAGCCCAACTCTGACTACAAAATTTTATTTGATGGACATTAAAAAGAAATCCATAAGTAAGCTAAACTCCTCTGCAGAAGGTATGTTGTTACTTTCCTGTAGAGTTTCAAGCAAATATATTTCCTTTTCAAAAGCAGAAAAGCTGTTTTTCTTGTCCTGACATTTCAGCGAAAACTTCCCCCTTTTTCTCCCCAGTTCTGAATATGTTAGTAGGAAGCCTATTCTCCCACATGTGCTACAGAAACCTCATCCCACTGATCCCCCAGCTACTCCTCAGTTTGCAGATATGCTTTACAGTCACAATACTTATTTATAAACCTCCTTCTCCCATGTGAACTTCTGTCCTCCACCTGAAGCTCATCTCTTTACAAACACTGCTCTGCAACAATCATCTCTGGGGCACATATCACTATTTAGACTGGCTTTCTCATGGTTCTTTTCCTTGATTCTCCTGCCAGGTGTCCAGCTTCCTTTGGAATGATGCCATTCTCCTCTGAAGAGATTGGGATCTCATTTTGGTACCTGTACTTGCTTTGTACTTCACTCAAAGACATAGTGGATGTAATTTATCTGAAAAGAGTCAGAGGAGATTTCACAAAAACAATACAGGAAGATGATAAATCCTTTGTTCCAAGGTCAGAGGGACTCTCAGACTAATCCAGCTTAAAGAGATCATTTTAGGTCAAAGAGAAGCCAAGAGTCAGTGTGTAAATTAAGGCAGAGAAACACATTGGCTTCTCTTTCCCCTCAGGCTCTGTCTGCTGCAAGTGCTGTATCCCCCAAAGGAGCCACCAGAGCAAACAGCTCTGGTGGTGTGAGAAGGTTCAGCTCTTGTGCAGATTCCTGCCATTGGCAGCTCCTCCTTCCAGGAACCAGAGTGCCTTCATTTCCACCGTACCACGAGGACAAGGACAGGTGCACCAATGTGCTGTCAGGGTACCAGTTCTGCCCAGTGTACCAGAATAGTTTGTTTTCACACGTGGACAGAGCTTTCAGGGTACCATTCTGAAAACATTGTTAAAATTCTCTGCCAAATCCCACAGGACATGCTGAACAAGACCCAGTATTGAATAAAAAGCAGTAGTAAGAGCACTTGGTTGCATTTTATGGGATCAGCTACTGATTGTGCTTACTTGCAAAAAGTTTTAAAATTTACTACTTTTTCTGATTCAGAAGATGGGAAATTATCCATATTTTATTATCTGCTTACATTTTTGCATAGCCATCACTCTGACTAGCAAACAAAAGCTTTCAAGAAGGTACTATCCAACTAAAAAAAGACCAACAAGCTGAGAAAAAGTGACAACAGAATGAATATTTTCCATGAGATACACCTGGTTCATGAAGCTGATCACATCAATTTGGCAGAAGGATGGAAGAAGCAGCCAATGCAGACAGATAACCTATTACCTCTTCCAAATAATCTTGAAGGTCAACCAAATATCCACAGTGATTTTGAGGTATTTTGATAGCTGGGTGATCTTCCTACAGGGAGCAAGAGCAGTGAGCTGAGCAGCAGGAGGTCCTGACACAAGCATTTAACAAGCAGCCTTGTTTTCAGAGGAGATCACTAATTGACATGAGTGCAACCTGTGTAAGTCAGATTTGCTGGGCTGCATTCAGCTTGTAATCCTTTCAACCATAATAATAATAATAATAATAATACAAGTTTAGTGCTTTACCAAAACATTTCCACTTCCACACACAAAGCTGAAGTCACTCCTTAGCTGCAGCATTATTAAAACCTCACTGTTCAGTGACTTGGTCAGGAATGCATTTTGGCAAGTGCTCTAAGGAACAACAGATTCCAATGTTGTCTTAGAATCTGAAGTATCAGGGCAGATGTTCCTGGTTTCTCTTCATCAGACATACACGTCTGCTGCCTCTGTACAGCTGAGCTGTGCTTGTGCTCCTAATGACACCCACTGGGAGCTGGGAATGCACAGCCTCAGCCAGTATTCCCTACAGCAAAACAAAGACATTGACTTTCCAGTTCAGGCAATAGCAACAGGTTGCCTCAGCTTCTTGCCCAGTTTCATCTTCAGCAAGACATTTGCATCTTTACAGTTATTAACCTCATCACTCCATGGTATAAAATACCACTTTATTTTTCATTTGTAATAGAAAGCTCTCTATGTTTCTAATATTTAAGCTTGTGGTTCTTTAGTGGTTAAAGCATCATCTATCAGGTGCTCAGATAAAGAAAAAGAGTGCTTTATTCTGTTCAAGATTTATTGTTAAAAACTACAGGTATGTTTGGCATGTGAGTCCCACACTCTAACTGATCAAAACACAGAAGTGTCACCAGCCTCAAGCAGTAGAAAACGTCTTCCAAAAACTGAAATCTGCAGTTGCTGCTGAACTGGCTCATGATTAGCATGTGGCATTGGCATTAAGACAAGAAATTTAAACCCTTTAAATAAATAATGCCTTTAATAGGGTCTAGAGAAGGGATTTTTGGAATTAAGTTTTTTCTTGTTCTTATTATTTATGATGAAACACTAGCCTGGGACCAGAAATAGAGAAAAAATGCTGAAAGAGTAAATGAGATACAGCAACTGAAATGAAAGAGCCTCAAGCATAATGCAGCACTACCTACCCAAAAGCTCTCTTCTCAACCTGTGGGACTCTGCAAGGCTGTCAAAGCAAAATTTAACACCTTTAAGAAAAATCCAGGAGTACCCACCATACTTGATAATGAGGTTTTGAGTTGAGACAATATGTATTTATACATTTTTTGTAAATGCTGTAGTTGTTTAAAGCATTGTCAGCTGCAGTTTTCAAAAGATCAAATGGAATAATAATAATAAAAAAAACCTCAAGAAAGATTACTGTTATCATACAGTTTACAAAATGGAAAGTGGGCTATGAGTAGAGGAGGTTATAAATTTTACAGTGTTTTTTGATTTTACACACTGAAGAATAACTTCAATCAGACTACTTGCCTGCAAGGAACAGAAACTCTGGCTCTGCTTCTTGACAGCCACAGATGGTAATGGGCAGCCTCAGCTCAGTAAGCCATCCTACAAATGGATTCCTGCAATATTGACCCAGCCACGGCACCTATGAGCTGCAGCCCACCCCAGATTGCCTGGCCTTGAGCAGTAAATGCTGGGCTTGGCCCTAGATCACTGAAAATTCCTACTCAGCCAGCCTCAGAGACAGCATGGTGCTGGTTTGTTACACCCAAGTGGGATTCCAGCCCCACTCATGGCATAACTGCGCACTCCCCACCCTCACTTCTCAAAATACCTTCCTAGCTATCATATACACATCTTTTAAACTTCTCAGTATCTAAAGCATAACACTTAAATAACTTCCCATCCTCAGGAGAACACACAGAATTTCCTGCTGTGATTTTTTTTAGACCATACCCTAGAAATAGCGATTCGAGTGCACTTCAAACAAGACAGTTTTGCTTAATAAGGACCACACTGCACACACAGCCTTGCATTCTGCTCCAGCTGTACTTCACCAAGGCCTCTCTGCTCAAGGAAATAGATTTAAGGTATGCCCTTTCCCAAAGCAGTTCATTATCAAAACAGATCAACACTCCAAAATAACAGAAGCAGGACTAAGCTTGCAGAAATGCCACTGGAAGCTGAGCAGCTCTGAAGGTGCTTCCATTCTCTCCCTATCTGTGTTTTTTTGGTTTTGTCTTTTTGGTTTTTAATAACAGTTCACAACTCCAGACAGGTTGACAACTTATTGAAAAGGATTTCTCTTCAGAAAAGATCTCATCATTGACTGTGTACCATCTTTATTACATTGGTAGTGTCATTTAATGCTCAATAAATTTGCAGCCCTTCAGTGGAGCTCTGCCTTACAGTTAAACTCAGTCTTCTCATTTTCCTTTGATACTTGACATTTTCCAGGGACCAGGAGTTAGTTCCAGATCTGGCACTTAATTATCATGCAAGCCACTTGCTTATACTCCTTCCCACTGGCAAGATGAAGCAAGAAGAAGGGGCAGAAAAAAATTCCTAAGGGTCTTTCACAAAATTTCACAGTTGTTTTTCTCTCAACACACAAAACCAAACCGTGTCATTCCACTGAGCTGCAGTTTGTAACTTCCCCAAGAACAATCACTGCAAAGTGAGCAAGTAGTGACACCTCCCAGCTAAATCTTCTGGCACAAGCTCATCATGAGACTCGATGGGGAAGGGTCAGAGGATGCTGCTGATTGACACTCTCTCTCAAAGTGGGGTGATGGGAGAACTCAGTTAAAAATTCCTGCACAGAAGCAACTCAGTGAGGTGGGAAAGGAAAGCACCAGTGCATAAAGGCCAGTAGGGTTCTGAGAGAAAGGACTTCTACACTCCAGTTCAGAAACCTTTTACCCCAGGGGAACTGTTCAGATGATTTTCAACTGGCAGCAGAACCCACTCAAGCAGAGCACTTCACAGGGGTTTGCAGCAGGGCTAAAGTGCAAAGCACTTCGAATTCACTAAGCTATGACAAAAAAAGAGAATTTGGTTGATTCACCTGAACTGGGAGCTGATTCCAGAAGACTTTTTTATTTGTTATTGGTAACAGCTGACAGAATTAAGTCCCAGAAGCAATTCCTTTCAACTGTTTTTATTTTCTAAGTAACAAAAATTAATTACGACCGAGTAATTTGATCTACAGCAGATTTTCAGAGAAGCCAAAGAGCATAAATGCCTGAAACGAGGATCTGACCCCTTCAGAGGGCTGTGAAAGCACCACATCTCTACTGGTAACTCTTTGTTAACACAGGCATACAAAAGTTACAAACTGGAAAACCACGCCTGTGGGTTCTCATCTGCTGGGAACCACCACTTCTCCAGCACCAGAAACAGCCTAATTCCCAATAATTCTACCGCTAATGTGACCCCTTCACACCACAGATGACAGTGAGTGAAGAGTGAAATGTGACAGCGGACATACTCCTTGGGGTCAGCTCCACTCCAAGTTGGAAATGGAGCATATGGAGTGCTTCACATGCGTGCAATGTATGATACATGGAAAAACCCATTCTTGTTGCTTTTAGCTTTCTCTTTCTTACTAATGTTGCTTTTAGCCACAAACACTTAAATAACAACTCCAGCTTTCCTTAAGAAAATAACTTTTCAACCACTCTGACTGCAAAACAAATCTGCAAGTCCTAAAATGAGGTTAAAAAAAATTGAAATGCATCATGGAAACTCAGTATTTTTAAATTATACCTTTCTTGGTCAATTCTGTGATTCAGGTATTTGAGTTTAAAATGCTTAGACTTGATGCTGTATTTCCTAATCACAGTATTTCATTTTGGCATACAATGAGCTTACACTTTAATATCAAATTCTATGTTGTAAAGAAATAAAATTTAACTATATTCCTTCCAGAATCCACTTTTAGCTTTTAGCACAGTACTCAGCATTAATGTGCTATTACTGGGATATAAAGCAGTCTCTTTCTTCCTTTGAGAGACTGTAATTCATTTTCTGAAACAAGAGCAGGAATGTAACAAACAAGTTTTGCATACTGCAAACATTACGTGTCATTCTGACTATTTACTCATTTGTCCATGATGGATTCGCTTCAAAAAAATGTTCCCAAATTCGCTATGTCTCCATAATTGCCTCATTCCCTGCTCTTCCCCAGCAGTGCCAGCTCTCTCTTTAGCCACATCTCCCACCTCAGGATCAGCACAGAGGACATTCTATGGCAAGATCAAGACTGCAATAATCTTTTTCTTCTCTCTGCCAGGCCCCATTCCATTTTAGTCAATACCTGTGTGCTCACAAAGCATTTGACAAGAACACGGTGACTTTCCACCTGGTTCTCTGTCGTTTGTGGTGCAGTAGGACAAACAGTTCTAGACAGGTGGGACAGACTGTCTTTGAGGAGATAACATTCTATTAGTGACTCACACCATCTGGGCAAGAAAAACAAAGGTATCTCACTGGATTTCAGCTTTGCTCCAGACTCTCCACAGCTTTCTGGCTTAAAGAGTTCCTTGCATTTGTGTAATGTGGTGTGATACAGAGTCACCAGTGGCCAGGGCTGACAAGAGGAAATGGTCTCAAGTTGGGCCACAGGAGATTCAGGCTGGATATTAGGAAAAACTACTTCACTGAAAGAGTGGCTGAGCATTGGAGCAAGCACCCCAGGGAAGTGGGGGAGCCACCATCCCTGGAGGGGTTCAGAGAATGAGTGGACGTGGCCCTTCACGATGTGGTTTAGTGAGCACAGTGCTACTCTGTCAAAGGTTGGACCTGATACTCCTGGCTGTCCTTTCCAAATGTAACGATTCTATGATTCCCAAATTCAAACAGCTCCAACAAAACAACAGGATGTTTCCCAGCATTCCAATACAAGCAATGGGAGCAAGTAACAGCTGGCCTGAGATGGAGAGAGCAGCACTAAAGGCTGCCCAAGCAGCCCTCAGTGATGTGCTTTTGCTGTCAGAAATACAAGCACTCCACCAGAGACACCCAGTCTGTAAACAAGGCAGTATTTCACCCTGCACTTCTCGTGATTCATATCCATCAGCTCGCTCAACTGCTCCAGATTTTTCTCTGAGGTTCTACACAATATGCCTTTTTTTTTTTCTTTCTGGACTAGATACATTGGGGAAAAAAGGTGGCCATTGCATAATTCATCCAGAATCCCCTACCATTACACAGCTTAGCTCAAGATATGATAAAATGCCTCACTTTGATCATTTTCAGAAACAGAATTGACCCTAAAACACAGGAGAAGATACCAAACCACTGGGATGGCATACTGTTAATAAAGTGTTCATTTTAATTACCTTTCATTTTCCCTTATGAAAGAAATGATCAGCAGACATATCTTGCAAGAAGACAAAATAATTCTTCATTAAAAAGATCTTCTATGGATTTAATATTTTCTAGCATATATAACAAGGCATTGTGGTAGATTTATATTTGAAGCACAATAATCACAGAGATGAAGAGTACAAATAGATATTCATTGACACTCCTTATGGATAATAACATTACTTATTTTACTGATTCATCTTGCTCTCATGCAAGGGGATTTCTTAATGCTAAAATTTAACATTTTATCAAAAGATATATTCAAGTAATCAAAAAAATTTCCCTATAAATGTCTAGAATTTCAACTACATACCTGGCAGTTCAGATTTCATTTTAACTCAGTTTTGTTGCTCTCCACAGGATCATAGCCAAGTGCTAAATTTCATATCGCATACCCAGTTTTCTGAGGCAGACTTCATAGGGAAATCCAGCATTCCTCAATTTTTTAATTTTATAAATTGTTATGGACTATGCAGCTTGGATTGGTTTTCCTGATTTGACTATCCTCCCCAGGGACTACATAACTGAAACAAACCTTCAGGCTACATTTATGTAGCCTCCGTTTTCCTTTTCTAAATGCCAAGTCTCTGATTAATTTGATTCTACCCAAAATGTGGACATGAAACAAAGACTGTTTAATCCACCACACACACCAAAAAAAGCTTAAATAAAATAGAAATGTAAGCCATTAATATTCCTGAAGTGAAAGGCACATCTGTGGAGTTTCTTTTTTCATGCAATATTTAAAGCAGTCTCACAAATAAATAAGCTGCTATTCTACCTGTAACTCTGGCCTATCAGAAAATTTTAAATTATTGTAAGACAACAATGAGTCACCAGAAAGAACTAAATCTCTTGCTGAAATACATTCAGTCATGTCACTCTGTTAAGGGTGAATCCTGAGCTCCAGAAGTTAAATTTTCAACGGTGCCAAAAAGATATTTAAACCTTCAACTGAACTGAAAAAGAAAAGTCACAGATTCAAAGTCTCATCCCACATGAGCACCTTGGCTACTGATTGGTTACCACAGGAAGAATCAAACTAAGTCTCCAGTCCCTTTTTAATGGTAAATGGCAAAAATTTTTTGGAAGTCATTAAACGAAAAACCCTACAATCTCTGAAAGTGCCTGATAATGACAAAATTGACTTCTACATAGCTCTGCTCAAACAATTAACAACATTCAAAGGGAGGTGTGTTAGCAGATGCCTCTATATCCATTTTAAAATAATGTTTAGCTCAGTGAAATAAATCTCTTTAATCAGCAATGCTTTAAAAGCTAAATTACAGCTAGAGTATGTAAGGAAGAGATAAAGCTCTCTGAACAAGAATCAAAATTAATATAAAGAAATTAAGTTATAATTGCTTGAGGAGAGGGAACTAACTATCTAACTTTATGAGATAGTTACAAAAGGCAAATCCCAGTAGTTGCACAGAACTCTTGCTGAGAGCCTGGTTTTCTTCTAATCTCAAATTTTCTGAGGACCCAAAACAGAGTTTCTGTAAATTTTATGGCAACATATAAAATCTGATCACTCCAGGTTAAACTTGATAGAATTACTTAATTTTGAAATTATTATCTACTTTTCAAAGCATTGAAAATGCTGCTACAAGGTGCTCATGAGCAGCATAAATCAATTTAGGAAGTCTGTTTAACAGCAGCACCTTTCCAATTACCCAGGAGAAGCAGCAAGGCTCTCCACTTTTATGGATGTTATTTTAGAGGTCCAACTAACCTATTTTACAGAATTTTCAAGGTAATGAAGCTCAAAGAAAATAATCCTTTTTATTATGTAAACACATTTGCTTCTCATAAACGCAACCAACTAAAGAAATAAATAAAGCAAGATATGCAAAAGATTCTTAAGATTTGGATGTTACATACTTCTCCATTACTGACAGAGCACTAATGCCACATCCTCTAGTTCAAATTAAATCAGGTATCCTCATCCTCACACAGGAGCAGTAAGGGAAAAGCAATCTGCAAATTTTCAGCTTATTACTGGGTGGCAGCCCAGCACCTGCCAGCTGCTGGTGTTAACACCAGATGGTGTGACTTGTGTAACACCAGGATGTGTAACTTGTGTCATTTAGGACATGCTCCTCCTTGAAAGGTACACAGATCTTCATCTAAGCATACCACAACAGGTTTATTCTTTGTCTGTAATACAGCTCGAATGTGTATTCATGGATGACTGTTTACAATTTTTATTGGATATGTACTGCCTTGGTCCTTTGTCTTACTAAGAGTTTGTAAAGCTCAAAAGTCCCTGATCTGAACATCACAGTGTTGAATCCTAGAGGATGACTGGATCCAAATCCCACTGACCACATGAGGAAATTTCTTAGGAGGTGTTGAGTCCTGAGAGCAATGCAAGGTGTGAATGCATAAGCTCTCTGCAGGTAAAAGCCCACCAGGTACCATCTCTGGATTCTGTGAATTACCAGCTGACACCCTGCTGACACTTGAGGCAGGATTTGTCACCACAGTCATGCCCTACAAAGCTTGGCTCCTCAGGCAAATCCTGAGTTGCACCTTGCAGCCCAGCTGTGCACCAGCACCCTGAACTCAAGATTCCATTCAATGCAGGCTTCACTTCTGTTTGAGAAACGAATTTCTATTCAGGCAGCCTGGCTGCTGCCTTTGCAGCTTCACACAACAGCTCTTCTTCTGCTTTCTGAACGCACCTAGTCTTGTTCTGCCAGCAGCTTCACAGTTCCATGAGCAAAGAAATTAATCCAGGCCACAATGCCATTATTCAGAGCCACAACTCACACAGCCTTCTTACCAGCAGGGCAACACTGCAATCCCACAGCACTGACCACGACCACAAAGCCCCATTCAGCTGATCTGCCAAAGCAAATCCCAATTGCACTGGTTAGACACCAAGCCCATGGCCTGCAGTCTGAGAGAACACCCCCACACAGAGCCAAAATTAAACTTCTGGGGAACAGCAGCTGGGAGAGAACTAATAGAATGTCAGTGTCATTGCAGAAGCTTATTCAGACTGTGCTGTATCACAGGAGCTAGCTGGACCTTAAATCCCAGCCAGAAAGTTGGGGAAAGGAAGATACTGAGAGTGAACATTCAAGTGAATCAAGGGTCTGCATTCAGTTCTTCTAAAATTTGACTGTTTAGCTTCAAAGGAATCTGTAATCTCAAGAAATCAGAATAGAAAGTGTTCTCAAAACCTTTCAGAAAAAAAACCCCACAACCTCATTTTCAGTCAGCATGAACAGTACAGATACATTCATATGGATTAAAGTATCTACAGAACAAGAAAAGGGGAACAGATTTTCAAAACACTGCTTCTATGATAAAGTAGATATTTGTAAATTTATACCTGGAGAGACAGGTACTTTCACAAATTAATTTGTGAAAGCTACTGAAATAGCTTTTGTTTCTCTGCGTAACCACATATTTCTTTCACTAGTGTTTTTTTCTTTTCCCATTTTGAATCTCTTTTCTTTCTTCCTCCTCTTTCCCAAATGTCAAAACAGAAAGGGAGATTTCTCTGCCATTTGAGAAAGAGACAATATGGGAATAAACTTCGGACAGCATGAATTAAACTTGTAGGTTTTCTTTGACATATTTCTAGATAAAATATTAAAAAGCACAAGAAAAGTATCTTTGAGCTGAAAAGGAAGGGAAAACACTTGAACTACAATAAAGCAAAAACATGATTACTTCATTTTCTTTTCCCATAAACTCAGCAGATAATTGGCATTACCGATTTAAAAGTTTAAAATTGTACATTTTCCTGTGTTTATTACTGCAGTAATCCATTTGAAGGAGTCTGCCTAATTTTAAGTAAAACATACAAAGTCTGGCCTTGTTTTTGTTTTCTGCAAGGAACTGGAGATATCTATGACAGTAGCCTGAGGACTCTGTAACTTTCACACAACTGTACTTCTGCACTTCTGCCCAGCATCTAAATCCACATGAGGAAGATCCTAAGGAACTCTGATAATGAGTAGCATGCCTGTCACACAAAGTACACTTATCAGTACTTAAAGCAGTATGACAGTCTACTGGAAAGCTTATTTATTTCAGTTTCAAAACTGCAACTCAAAACTTGATGAAAAAACTTCTAAACTTACTTTCCTTCTCCCTCCATAAATTTGAAGAAATTAATTTGCACGAGTTTTAGGTTCTTGACGATGCTGACCAAAATCTTCCGTGTGATACAAAGCACATGGTGCAAGTGTGCCATGGTAACAGTGCCCTGTGAGATGATTCAGTAAAGGAACAGGTGCCTCTGCTTTACCTGTTTACTGCTATTTTCCTGCCCAGCAAACTCCATCAGTGCCAGGGCAGTGCAACCTGTGTCGTGTAGCTCATTGCACAGGCTGCTCTAGACCCACAGTACACATGGATTCACCAGCAGAAGAGACTTCCAGGTTCACTGAGAGGTTGTTTTCACTCTGGGGTGGTAACCACCTCCACAATTCCCTGAAGTACTAATTGCTGAATGCCAGGAGAATATTTCAGGGTAGTACAACACATTTCAACACTTTTTTTTCTTTCCACCATATGCACTGTCTGCTGCCAGAGACAGGACAACACAGCAGAAAAACCTTCCTGTGAGTAGCTCTATGTTCATGATATAATACACACATTATAGCATGCATTATGCACTATACCGGGCAGGGCTCATTACACAACACATCTATTATATAACACACTGACAGTTTCTGAGGCAGGTAATTCTGCAATGTAACTTATTAACCAAAATCCAAGCAGCAAACTCTGATCCTCTGAAATGTGTGTGATTAGGCATTTGTAAAAAGTAAGAGATAAAAAGAAAATTGGGAAGAGAAACTTGATCTGCTTCTGCTTGGTAATCAACGCTTTTTTGACTCCAAGTGTCAGATATGCAAAAGCTGTCACTGAAGTCCCAGAACAATATTTTCATCAAGAGAAGGTCTGGCCAGAGAAACACAAGCCCCTTTGTTTCTCACGTAATGCTGGTCACGCAGAAACTAAACACGTCACTTGTAAGTATTTGCAGGACTTAATTCAGGAAAGTAACCTTCTAGTTTTGTGCAGTGGCCTGAAAGAGGCTAAATAAAAATGCACATGCTTCCACCACGTTATCTGAAGTGGGAGAGCTGTTGGCGTGGAATGTTGCAGAAACTAGTTACTATACTGAATTAAAAGTAGTAGTACCTCTGTTATTCTGAATTTCAGTGAGAGGGAAAGGATTACCTATTCATAACAGTGAGATATTCTTTGATGGGAGCCTTAGTAACATAGCAAAACAAGCAAATCTCTTTCCACATGATCTCTTTCCAGTTTTACACAAGACATCCTTTTGGATCTCTGTCTTGGTGAGCCTCTGCCAGAAGGTGAAAGCATGACAGGTCTTAAAGAGGGTAATTAATACAACACTTGGTTGGGCCTTACATTCTTTGTAAGGTAAAATGTAAGGGCATGTCAGAAAAAGAGGTCAGCTGTAATCAGGGAGCGAGGAACTAATCTGCAGTGTGAGTCGTGGTGTTTGAGATCACCAGAGATTACACTAATCTGAGTGACCTGCCTGCAGTGACTCTGCCACGTGACGCCCAGGACAGTCACCGTGGGGCTCCTGCACATTAATGCCTGCCCAGGAGCAGGGGAGAGGCCCTCAGCACAGCTCATCACCTCACAGGGAGTGCGACTGACAGCATCAATAAGATAGGTTTCCAAGCTAAGTACACCTTCCTGAATTTCTGTGTCACTTTGGTGTGCTCGCATTCAGCACGAGCCAGCAGCGTCTGTGCTGGCTTCTATGCCTTGCTGCACACAACATTTCCTGGTTCCACAGGTAAGTTTAGTAACAGCCTCTTAAGGATGCAAATGTGAGATACCTCATGTTTTCCGAGGGAACTCTCACCTCCTACCTGAACAGGAGCCTGCTGGAGGACTCTCATGAATAAATCTCACTGTGGAAATCCCAAGGCCATTGCTGAATGAATAGCAGTACCTTTCAGAGGTGGCTGTCAAAGAACCCTTCCTTGTCTCCATGAGTTAAGAAATACACAGAGCCAAAAACTGCAAGAAGGGCAGTCACACACACAAATGTGCTGCTTGAGTTGTATAAATAGCTTTCCATTAAGTGCCATTAAAAACAGTCATAAAACCCAGTTTATACTCCTGCAAGATGCTTCATTTCCCAGTTTAGGCTTGGTTTATACATTAAAGGTTGTTTTCTCTTAGGCAAACAGAGATGACTCTCAGTTTTTTCATGGGACTCCACATGCCAAACTCTTTATAGCCCAGGGACTTCCTGCCAGAATGTGAAATTACTGATCTTAGCTTGCCTTTTTTTTTTTCCCCCTGCACTCACAAACCTCCATCTGAAAGAAATCCAACTACACAGTGCTTTTCTATATTCAGTTTTCTCTAGGATCCAAGTTCCTTGGATCCCATATTCCAGCTGGGGTTTATTTTTAGTCCAGATGGCATTTGTTGTAAGAGTCACAATTTGCAAGGAGACCTGGATCTAGTGTTTACTGTGGCTGGTATTCATTTCTCAGTGCAGCTGACAATCCAGAATTTTGTGTGGTACAGCACCATTTCTGAGGACAATGAAGGATTGTATTAATTGATGAGAACAGACACCTGATGAACCACTGGGGTTGAAAGGGCTGAAATTCATTCATATTCTGTTCAGGTTCAAACCTTTGATTCCCACACTTCCCAACAAAATAGCATAGTGGAATCTTCCCCGCTAGCTAGTTTCCCATTATTGTATTTTTCAAAATTTATTCTTTACTTCTCACTGCAGAGACAACCAGAAAGGTTTGGGTTTGTTGTTTTTGGGGTGTGAAAGATGATCATGAATTTTTCTCTTCAAAACATAAAGGGACTTTAAAACAGAATATGTAAATTGATAGAACTGTCAGCTTCAAAGGACAGAAGAATCCTATATTGCCCCAAGAAAGACTACCTGGGGCCACAACTCAGGTGATTTCCCTTTAAAATACCCTTATATCTCAATGTGCCTTTGAAAACATTTTGATAAGCAGCGCAGGGTGAGGAGAAAACAGATAAATTTCCTCTCCTGGGTTATAAGGACTTGTCTTGCCTGCTGATATTCAAAGAAAGAAACTTTTCAGACCTAATTTTAACACTTACAGAGCAAAGTAGCTCAGGTGAACACAGGGCAAGCTTGCCTGACTGCCTCTAAGGCACACAAGAACTTGTATTCCTTTTGAAACTGCTAAAGTCCACTTTGCCCTGGTGTTGCCACACAGGCTGCAAGACAATTATAAGTTATACCCATGATTCAGAGGAAGGCATCAAGGTCTGGGAAGCCTCAAGAATGAATTCAACAAACTAGACTACTCAACAGCTTCTGATACTCCACATACCATTTCTCCCCAAGCATAATGGGAGATAAGGTCAGCTTCCATCAGTGCTCTCAGAGGCCTGGATCCCTGGGGAAAACCCTTCTCTCTGAACTGTGTGCCTGCTGTACTGCTGTGAGTGCAGATCCTTAGCTGGCATAGGGCAGAACCTAATTTTGGAAAACTACACAGAGCGTGGTGAGAACCCATTCTAAGTGAGTAGCAAATAACTGTGTGGTAAAAGGTTTTAAATGTATTTACTCAAAGTGAATTTATAACTGACTCTTCATACATAAATTCACAAAGTGAGTAGCACTTCAAAAATTCATCAAAAATATGTCCCCATTAACTTCTTTTTGAGAAATATTTATCCTGTACACAAAAATCTATGTGATAGTAGTAAGACGCACTGGCTGAAATGAATTAAAAACAATACCAGTTGATTAGATTACTATCTCTCTCTATGCCAGTTAAGGATTTTTATATCATGCATTTTACTACAGACACCTGGATTTAACAAAGCTGTTGTTAGAGGCATTAAAATATTTTTCATCTTTCATAAAAACATGTTTTAAGAATCAGACTCAAGGGTACATGGAATAAAGCCTTTTGCATCCATGGAACTGTCCTGTGGCAACCTGTTCAGAACACTGCTGTTGCTCTAAAAAAAACCAACCAATAAAGCTCAAATCTTTTTCAATCTAAGCCTATTTTAACTCTTTTTACAGAGCACAAAGAAACCTGGGTGAACATTTTGTGTCTGAACTGATAGGTCAGAGTCGTGGTTGGTATCCAACTAAATGGCAAAGGAAATGATGCATAAAGAAGAAAATTGTAATGCAGCCATGGATCACTTCTGACACTTTCAATTAAGGTTTTGTTTAGTTAGCACTTACAAGTTTTAATGAGCGGTTTTGCAAAAATTAATTAAAATTAGAAGATTTCCACTTCTCTTAAGTTGTCTGACTTTACAAAAAAAAACCCTAAACCATCATATTTGTATTAGATTGTTTTCATACATTTTACTTCCAGATAATTACACTCCAGAGCAATACTAAACTCTGATGCTGAATTCTTTGCAAACTAAGCACTCTACACAGTATGCTCTTCTTTTTATTAGGAACATTTGCATGTCGAGATTCTTAAATTTGCATTATTAACACAGTCATTTTTAAATAATTCTATTTCATGATGGAAGGATTATTCCATCTATAGAAATGTGTCTATTAAAAAATGAAAATATCTCCATGATTACAGCACAACAAAAGTAAATCCCTAGGGTGAACTTCAGCATGGTACTTTTGTCTGGTAATGCTCTCCTTCCTGGTATTTACTGAGAATGTGTGTTGCTATGATAGAGGAAAAAATCAAGGTATTTATTCATACTCATTTTACAGCAATGCTTGTAAAAACACTGCATCTCTGAATCTGCTCCTGTGAAAACTCCTGTCTTTCCTTCCAAAATAATTTTCATTCCTGCTACTCTTGAATTTATCAATTATCTTCCCAGTGAAACCCCCACTGGTGGAGGGAGTGGAAAGGTAAAACACATTTTTATTTTTATTAATTCCTGGATGCATCAGACAGGTAGAATCCTTTCCCAATCAAAGACTGGTTTGATGAGAGCCACCAGGAATGAGAATGAGCACAAATTACAGAGCTTGAGATAACTTTGCTTCGGAAAAGAAAAACAAGTCAATCAAAATACCCCTACAAACAGCAGGCTTGACAATCCAGTATCTCATGCTGCTTTTCCTTACTTTGGAACCCACAAGTATTTACAGTATTAGCCAAAATACAGGAAAAAGCTATATCATTAAAAATGTGCAATTGTATTTCAATGGCAGTTTTTACATGAAAGAAAACAACACAACTTGGAGACAACCACTCCTAGGGCATTTCTCAATTTCAGTGTTTACAAACATCGTTTCTTTCAACGAAGCTTAATGGCCCTCCTGAAGTTGCTCAGGAAATTTGCCCAGGTTTCACTCCCTCATAACACAGGAGATTTGAGTCATAACATAAATATTCCAAGAGTTTTGCACTTCCTTTTAAACAGCAATACATTTCTACACCATCCAAAACAAGAGTAATGGAGTACCTATTCTCACAAAAACGAACAGTAACCTTGCTTCTATTCATTTGAATAAAAACTTTAAAATCATTTAAATAGTGACCTACATTATCATACTTTCAAATTTAACTTCTAATGTTTCTCAAACACAGCCTGGAGAATGTGCTTGTTGAAAAACAAACAATGTGAAGTTTATGAGTTACATCCTGCTGATAAATCTCAGTCATAGAGAAGTGCTAAATTACTTTGCAAAGTCATAGATGTTAATATCAAATGTGCAATTAATTTGATTTCCCAAGAAGCCTGTTCCCTGACTAAATTCATGTGCATGCATTTATGGTATGTTGGACACTACTCTGGTCTATTCTCCATATCAGAATTAAATCCAAGAGCTAGGAGCCAAGGAGAAAAGGCTCTCTCTCTCCCTGTTTCATAGCTTGGTGCTGTTAGAGGCATCACAGCTATTATGAACAAATAACATTTGCAGCAGGTATTTCAGAGTCTCTGAGGACTTTTGGGGGAAAGAGACAGTGAGTGGTATCAGGAACAAAAAACAAGCAAAGGAGGAAAAAACTCAAAAGGTTTGCAGCTTTCATATTGGAAAACAAAAGGTTTTCCCAGGAGATAGGGCCACTTTCTCTGTTTCTATTTTCATTCTCAGGAACAAATATTACAGAATTAATTCTTCCTCTAACTTTTAGCCTCCTGCTTCCACCAAGGTTGATTACGTCAAGACATTCATGCTTGCCTGGAAAGCAGTCAGATGCAGTGGAAATCTTCTCTGTCTAAAAAATTTTTACTACCATGTCCCAGAACTTGCACTGTTTGGTGCTCTCTCTCCAAAAGAGCCTTCCAAATCCACCACCTTCCAATCCACCTTTATGCTAGAGGATGATTGAATCTCTGTAATAATGCCTTCACTCAGCTTTGGAAGATCATTATTGATGGCAGCTATTACAACATCAACCTCAGAAGTGCCATTAAAACATACTAAACATTTATTCATGCATAAAGGTTGACATTGCAACTTTCATTACCACGGTGTGCTTCTTTGCTAGTCAATTTTGTTTAGAAATATTTAAAAACTTACTTGCTTAACTCTCTGTCTACAGAGATTTCACGATCACTTTTTATTCACTTCTCAATAAAGTCCAAAATTCCAGTGACATGGTATCATTTTGTATCCTTTTTCCTCCATTTAAGATAGGTTCCCAGACTGAAATATCACAGCATAGTTCCTGTTTCTGGGATGTATATTTAAAATGGCTTATTCACCATCAGTGCCAACATGCTGACACACCACAATATTTTTTTCATGAAAAACATTACTTTGTCCCTTGTGTTTATGCAACTAAGCAAGTGTAGGGGTTTTTTTAAAGCAGAATTTGTGTTCCCTCCTATTTCTCACAGAAATCCATTCTGAAACTGACCCAGCACAGCAATTCTATTTTAGTTGATGCTACTCAGAGACCACCAGGCTAAGCAATGCCAAGCTTTGGGCAAGTGAAGAACAGCTAACACCAGTAGTGCAGGCTGGAGCCCCTGAAGACTGAATGAAACACTGCTCTCTGATACCCCTGTGCACAAAAATACTACCACACCTTAATTATCTCCACTCTTTATATAGAATAGTTCAAATAGAACCCCATCTATTATCATAACTGCTTCTTATGTCCATATCTACTTGCTGAAATCCCCACAGCCTCCAAGTGCCCATGGTGACATCGAGCTCTGTTCTAAGCTGGGCTGCTGCTCGTGTCTGAAGAGGGTTCCTGGGTGGCCACGTGGGACCAGTTTCCCTCTGAACAAATCACAGGGGTGAGGCATCAGACACAGCTTCAAAGGCAGCTGTGCCCACCTGCCAGCTCTCCCAGGGTGTTGTGTGTCAGGGTTTCTGGCAGGGATTCAGCCGTGCTTCTTTCTTCATCCCGAGCCACTGGAATCGCACTACTGAGGTGGCAGTGCCTCATCAGCTCTGCAGTGCTACAGAGCTCCAGGAAGAGCAGCCTGGCACGTGACACCCAAGACAGAGTCCATCCAAAACAGGTGTGTGGATCACTGAACTAAGGGAATCAAAACTAACTATGGAAATCACAGGTCTGACACCTCTGAGCTGTTTTCAGATTCCCAGCAGCTGTTCCGTTACAGTTGAATTGCCATTCTGGAATCACTCAGTGGCAAGAAACCTCAGCAGTCCCCATCCCACACAGGTTTTGTGGGAATTTGCATCTTACTGTTGAACAGGACAGCAAGGCTCAGCAACTCACTGGAAAAAGGAGTCTCATTTGTCTCCCTCTTGGAGAACCATAGCCCTTTGCTTTGGAAAATGAGCAGTCCCACAGAAGTCATCAACACATGCTCGGTGTATGCCTTTTTTGTAGGGCTTTTTTCTTTCCTTTTTTTCTCACAAAAGAACCACATCTGGAGAAAAAAAGGATCATGAAACTAAAGTGTAATGAAGAGTTGCTTGCTATTGCAAAAATATTAAGAGTAGGTTAATCCACTCAACCAACACTAAGTTGCATATGGATTCTGGGCTGCTATAAGGGACAGATGGGAAATAGATGCAATTTGTTAGTGACTTAAATTGTCACTTTAAACTGACACAGCTCTCACACAAGGGCCAGGATTATCATTCAATATTATGAACAAAGTCTGAAGAAGTTGCCATGCTCAGACGAGCTCCAGCCACAGCAAATACACTCTCAGGCAGAAAACCAGTGTTCATCTGAAATGTATCTAATTGGCCTCCAGTTGAATTGCCACTACTCCCTGTGCTGATTTCTTTCCACAGACAGACCCTGCATTCCACTGGGAAAACTTGGCAACTGCAGTGATTTGAAGAAGGTCTCCAGTTGAAGGATATACAATCATTCATCAGACCAGGGACTGTGGTCCTTCTGCATGCTGTGAATGGGGCACATGAGGTCCCAAATAAGAAGAAAGTGGGCAGTGTTATGGCTAAGAGGCTAAAATGTATTCAAGGATACAGTACCTAGAGCAAAGTTCATCAATCAGCTCTTTTCAGAGAAAACTTTCATATCTAGTTCAATTCTGCTCAGCAAATACTAGCTGATACAAAAAGCCAGGAAAGCATTGCCACATTGTGAGGAAAACTCTCAGTACACTAAGTGTGGAAAAAGAGATATAACTTTCTTAAAATAATCTATTTTCTTCTTAAATAAGGAATAAATTAAAACAATATTTGGCACAGTTTTATTAAAACATTCATTAACTTTCTCTGAAACACAGACTTGGGCATTAGTTTGCCATTTATTAGACCAGCCAAGTTTTCACTTGTTTTGTACATTAGATTATGTCTAAACACCTCCCTTGATTTGTATAGCTCAAGAGGTCTTTGAGATCTACCTTCTGGAACAAAATCCGCTATTTTGCTGCAAAATAAGCACGTAACCCACAGCTTCACTCTGTGCTGATGTGATGTGTGATTCTGACCAACACTGCCCTCTGGTTCTAGTAAGATTTTCACTCCCCAGTGCACAGGGCAGCATAAACCAAGTGGCTGAACCAAGCAGGTGCTTTCACTTCATCAGTTTCAACTGGCCCAGAAAAAGGCAAATTCCAGCTTTGCCCACCCTGCACACAGGGAGCTCCTGAGCTCCTCTGCCACAGGGCCCTGGCAGCAGTGTCTCCATTTAACGGAGCAGGAAAGCCTCACTTGACACAGGCAACACAGCAAACCCCCGGAGAGATCTAGAACACAGATACAGCCACAAAAGCATTTGGCTTCAGTAGCTTTTTGATTAAGCAATAATGCAAAAATACACCCATGGAATGTGAATTAAGGCCTGTTGCAATTAAGAGGATGAGCTCTTTAGATGGCAATTCGTAATTTCACTCTTCTAGCTACGCCCTGACAGACGTGGCTGGCGGCACCTTACAAAGCTGAATTAGGCAGCTCATCTAAAAGGAGAGAAAATGAAAATTGGCCAGCAGGGTTGCTTCTGATGATTCCAGCTCAGTTAGACACGATTATTTCAGACCCTAGCACCAGAGTGTGAAGACCCAGATCTCAGAGAAGCAACTCCAGACAGCTCCCTCAGTTCCTGTGCTCCCACAATCTATGGGGCAAGCAGGCTCCGTGCTCCGGTGTCTGGGTGTCCTAAGGAAAGCTGCTCCTGGAACGTGCAGCCTGTGGGAAGCTGGCTCCCACCCATGGATGGCAGATGGCACCATCAGAGCAGCACAGCTGCACTGTAAGTAACTCCTACACTAAATGAATTACTGCCTCTGCTAATGGGAGCCTCAGCAATGAAAACAACAGAGCCCGAAGGAGTGGAACTGCCCTGCCTGATCCTCTGTGTTGCAGTCCTGCTAAATCCACCAAGTGGTCGCTGTCCCTGGGCTGAGGGCACTCACACAACCTGTCTCTCATGTTTCCAATACCTCAGAGAGAACCTTCTGCACAGCAGCCCCAAAATCCAGTCTCTGCATTCTGCAGGTACATCTGCAATGCCATCCCACTCATTTTGTGGGAACAAGCCAGGCAGCCTATTTGCACAGAGGAGAAGATTTCCCCAATGACACATGGGGAATTTCCACATACTTTTTTGCCTGTAAAACAACAGCAGTGCTGTTAGGCATTTGAGCTACACCTGGATAAAACCAGTAAAATACAGCTACAAAAGAACAGGCTAAAAGCAATTTACTAGTATAATAGAAAGTAATACAAGTTTTTATTTCATACCACAAAATATATGTCAGTATGTAAGAGAAGCAAGGCTGTATCAGTACAATTTCAGAAATTATTAGGTCTGTTCTTTACATGGTAAGTAAGTATTATTTAATACTGGTTAAACTACAGTGCAAGTATCAGCATTTCAAAATGAAAATAAGCAAAACACAAGGGAAAAAAGAAAAACCTAACCTTGATTAAGGGACATTTTGTGCTAGATTAAGGCTGAACACAGTGCATTATTTCCAAATATCAGCCTTGAAGCCAGTAGGCAAATTTTATTCTGTCCACCAAGATGACAGCTGGACTATGGAACAAACAGAACCACTGAACTCTAAGTTTGTGCTCAGCTGAAGAAGCCAGTCCACAGAAGAGTTTGGGGTGGGGGAAAAGAGCTGCTGACGCATTAGTGACAACTGGGGGAACAATCCCCTTCTCCAGAGGGTTCTGATTGACTTACACTGTTTTTCAAAGGAAGGCCGTCATTGTGAGAGGCCAGGGGCACGTACACCACAGGCAAGTCCAGCCACACACCCTCAGCACACTGCATTAAGCCAACCAAAACTCAGACTGGCAAAGCACAAGAGAAAAAAGCAAGAGCTTCCTCAGCTTGTTTGCTACACCTTCAATTAAAAAAAAAAAAAAACCAAAAAGCTATAGAAAGATTCTACGTATTGCAATGGAGGCAGTCCTGTATCTCTCCCTATTTACTTCTATTGCCTAAACATCTTTTACTGTGGGTTTGCAATCCCAAAATGCTTTCAAATTTACAAAAAGATCACAGAATTCCCTATCTGCACAAATCAATTATTCCACTATTTTGTTGGAGTTAAAAACAGTTAGGAAATGCATCTTCTCTTCCAAAAAATGCACCACGTCTCTGTATTGTCTGCACGCCAAATAAATAAGCATTTGCTTTATTTACATCTGTATCAGGAAAAAAGACTGTCCTAAGTTTTTAAGTAGTAGTAGTGTGTTTTTAAATGTGACTCCTGACTGGACAGCAAATATCACATTAAGTGATTGACAGGCTTTATGAATATAGATTTTTATTCGTTTACATAAAATCTATTTCTTGCATGGAAAAGAAGTTGTCCTCTGTAAGAGTAAGCAGAACTTCAAATTTGATGTCTGTACACAACTCTTAATGCCATCTGAAAACTGGCTGCAGTGACAGTTAATGGCGTGACATAATATAGTGACCTACCAAAGCGATGAAAACAGACTGCTCAGTTTATGATTTTTTTTTAATCTTTTCATTCATCCAACTCTTTACATGGAAATATTGCAGTTATTCAAGGAAATACTATCAGTTTGTTCAGCATGAAAAACGTGATAGAACTATAACTTGTGCATCTAAGAAAACAGAATTGTTCCATCTTTCGTATTGGCAGAGGCAAGGAAAAAAAAAATCACAATTGCACCAAAGTCACAATAATTTTAAACATTTACTTGGTCAAAATCTTGAAAAAGCATTCTTGTTGGTACACCTTGGGGATACTGGATGCTAAAACATCTCCATTATGAACTTAGGTTTCAGCTTGATAAATTGACTCATTCGAAGGTGAATTACCCTCTCAACTTTGGGAATAACACACTTTCTCCAAAGTTGAACTCTAGTGCATATATTCTTCCTAAGTTTGATATTATGTGCATCACAGAAATGAAATGCTGAACAGTTTTAAGCAGCCTTTTCAAGAAATTAACAGATCTGGTGGAGGTCACGGGTTGGAGGAATCGTGATGTAATCTAAAAAAATACAATCATCAACCAAAAGAGTTACATCAAGGTGCTAAAGAAAACCACTTTCATTTTGTTTGCCAACACCAGTGGCCCAAGCAAGAAGCCCCACTGAAAGTCAGTTACTATCCTGAAAAACAGAAGAGGTGTAGAAATAGAGATATTTGCTGAAGCAAATAGTACACATATTGCTGCTGGGTGACCACTCCAGTGTCCCTGTGGCTCTCACAGGAAGCTGGTGTCTCGAGGCACTCCTACGGCTGTCCTGTATCAACATTATTTCAACAGTGAATTCACATACATCTCCACACATTTCATTTTCCAGTTTCAGAGAGTGGAAACATCTTAAAAGTTTAAAATAATCAGATAGGTGGTTAACAATCCTTATACTCCAATAAACTAATTAATACACTAACTTTTTCATTGGATTTCACCTCCAAGTTTGAAGACTACTTTCCCATGTGGACTGAAGAATGGATTATAGAGAGATGCATATACATAAAAATACTCATATACATTTATATAGCACCTTCACATAAATATTACAACAGTCAGCTCATAAATGGGTGGGTGATTTGTGGAGTGAGGCCAATTTTCTACACTAATTTCTGCAGTCTATTACCCACTTCTGTTTGTTATTACAATATCCATGGCTCCCTACAGCAAGCTGAATTTTTTGTTATAAGGAATATAAAGTATGTGCTAACGGCACACAGAGCAAGGTAGGATGCAGGTCATGAGAAGGTCAGGAGAAAGTAAAACCTGGGGAAAAGATCAGAATGTACAAGCTTTTTTGGTTCCATTATCTTATGTTCCATAATCAGCCATTTTTGAGAGCAGTGTTGCTATCCACATCACCCAATCCCCCTGGAGTATCTTCTGCCACAGCTGGGAATAATCAAATCCTAAAAACCGCATCCTAAAATTCCTGTAAGAGCAACATGTCTGTTTGCTTAGAGACACTTAAGCACATCTAATTGATTTGCCTTCTCCCATTGCCCCACTCAGTTTCTCAGATTAAACAGGAGCTGTGTGAAAAATCAAGGGTAGGTGAGACTCTGGACATCATGAGCTGTTTAAGATTGACAGATGAGTGCAGAAACAGTACCCAGACACATCTGGCTCAGAGGAATTAGGATCCAGGATCAAACAAGGTTTTCAGTGTCAGCTGAGTTGGTGACAGGCTAACTTCTGAGTACCATGGCTGGTGAATGCTCTGGGCACTCATCTTCCAGAGACACTTCACATGTCAGCTGTCTGGATAATCTTCTCCCAAAGAGGGAGGAAATACACGATTCTACCTCAGCAAGTCAGATTCAGTGTGTAAGAAAAAGCGCAGGGAGAACCCAGAACATGTGAGGAACAGCAAAAGAGGCATGGAAGAACAAAGGGAAAATGCAAGAAGGTGGTTAAGAGAATGAGACATAAATCATACTGCAAAAAGGAGAAGTGAGGGCACACAGGAAAAAAAGCTTGTGGAGACCTCAGGCACTGACCTGAGGAGCATTTCTTGCAACTACAGCTCACTGCACACAATTCTATGAAACAGGATGTGATACCTTTGTACCCCTTGTCATTGCCTGCAGCGGGGACAAAGCTAGTAACAATTCTGATACCTCCAAAAATTACAAAAGTGGAGGCCCTTCAGCCATAGCAACTGCAAGCAGAGAATGACTTTTGTTTAACCTTTTTTTTTCTATTTAAAATTCTTATTATATTAAAAAAAGAAGAGAAGAGGAAAGAAAAACATTCTGGCAATCAAAACCCCTGCTGCTCTGATTGGACAAACACTCATTAATGATTTTCTGGATTCCAGGAGACAAAAAGATATTGCAGAAATAACTAACAGACCGATTTAATTTTGTTGGATTAAAAAAAATGCATATGTGGATGCAAAGGCATGCCTCTCAAAAAGCCATTATGCCTTCTGTAATTTCGTTCAAGGTTTTTGCTTTTATCAACTATTTACTTTTCAAGACTGTTATGATCTATAAAAGTATTTGCACTGGAGCCATTCTAATGGCTAGCCAGACATAAAATTCACTGTAAGGGAATTTACTCATTCAGCTTCCTCATGGAAGGACAACAGAGCAGTGATATTATATTATTCTAACATTTAACTTACTTGGTACAAGATAACTGATGACCTTACACTGACCCAAAACCCCCTATATCTGCAATACATTATACTTCACTGTCGTGAAGAATTTTTTAGAAGTTCTTTGTATTTACAGGCTAAGGTCAGAAAGCACCAGTGCTCCTGACACTGCACCTCAAACACAGTAGCTCTCTAACCTCACCCAGTTTTACCCCAGTAACTCACAGCTTACACAAGTCTTTCCAAAATTTAATCCAGATCAGGTTTGTAAATGCTGCATCAAACTCAATGATTCAACTATGGCAGTTCTCACTTTAGAACAGAAAGCATTAAGGAGTAAACCTGATTTTAACAACCACTTCTGTCATTTACTTCAATCTTTAAAAATTAGTCTTCAATCTGAATTTACTTACTCCAAGGTTGAAACATTTGCATGTTGCTATGGTTCTATCTAATGAACATACAACTACTCCTCACTCATTTAAACACAGGCAAAGGACAATAAGATTAGCTTTCAACCTGTTGGGGTTTTTTTAATTTAAAAACAGACTTCAATTCTCTGACTTGAAGAGACATTGCTAGCCATGGTGTCTATGCCCTTGGTAACCTGGGACATCAACACTGCAAACAAAAACATTTGACAAAAATCAACCTTGATATCATAGATTCACCCTGCAGAAAAAAGCTTCACAAACAATACCTTGCATAGCAAGTACATAGCTGTTCATCTGCCACTGGCCTGACAGCATGGATTAGGAGAAAACAGGATTAGATTAAAAGCCTGACTTGGATTTATTTTTCCCTGCTAGCATTCCAAAGCCAATGTCAGTGTCAGAAAGAGAAAACAAACTGAATTCTCTACTCACCAATATTTCTTCAGTAAAACTGATAACTAGATTTTGATCACTGAGCCTTTACACTGGGGGAACACAGAAGCCAGAAACAAAGAACCATCTCACCTGAAATAAATCAGACTGTTGGCTTTTGCCAATTAACAGCCGCTCCTTAATTTTAATCAAGGACATCAGCATTAACAGCTGAGGATTTCTCGTCCTAACAGGAACAACTGGCAACACCTGCAAAGGTATTAACCCAGTAGCTGTCTTAAAGTCACAGATAACGTGATGCAGAACTAGCTTGAGCAAAAATTAAAATACAGAGTAACCCAGTATCACTAGGTTGCTCGTTGGTTTGAAGGAATGTGGGTATTCCCACTGGACACTTAGCACTGGCAATGAAACCCACCAAAATCTCTTCCTAGCAATTCAAAAATATCCCACTTTGCTTGTAGCATTTCTCATTCTAAGTGTGAGAAAATTAAAGTCAAAACCTAAGGAAGGAGAGTAAAAAAAAATTCATTTGCTGTTTTTGTTGGTTTTAACCTTACCTGGGAAACAAACAATCCATTTCTGCTCCTTAGGTATGACGTTAGATCTCTTATTTTTGCAAGGTTTCATTACTAACAATTTTTCCTCCTGTTTATTAAGCAACCAAATAGTGACAAGCATTTGTACAGCATCTGAGGTTTCCTAAATGCCATGTTTATAAATATAACAGCAGATACAAATTATTCTTGCCACCTGTCCCTTAAAATGCTAGGCTGCCCTTTAAATGTTTATTTTACCTGAAGTTCATCCATGTTGTGGAAGTTAATGAGCCTCCTGAAACTGCGTCATAAATATCTCCCTCTCTGCAGCATCTTTTCCATAGGAAGTGTCTGAGAACCTCTATAAAAATCAGTCAAATGTGTGAGAGCCATAACCCTTTGCCCATTGGTGCAACTTAAAAACGGAGTGAGATTCTTTGTAGCAGCCGGATACAAGTGGAGCTAGCCCACAGATTAACTGCAAAGTGACATTTCTTTCCCATGTTCAAAATACAAACAATAATAAGAAAGTAGAAGGACATTTTAATTCCAGACAATCTGCCTGTGGGCAGGAACCCAGGCTTGTGCAGGGAGCTCTCATGAACATACCTTTAGAATTCCAGCCTGCTTATTACCCCTGACTGTAAAGGAATCAAGTTCCAGGACTGTTTTGCAGCAGACATCAAAAACTAGATTAGGACAGTGTGTAAGCCCTCTCTAGGTCAACTCATTGCCCTCACTTTCCTCAGGTGTGGAACAAAAGCATGGAGAAAGATTTTGCTTTTAGCTTTTATCTCTACAGTCATATTCCTTTCAGAGCTATCACATGGGAATAATTACACTGGGATTTAGTCCAGTGGATAGGAATCTTGAGATTTGTTGGTTTTTTTCCCCTGTGAAGAGCCATCAAGGGAAACTAATTGTAAAGAACTGTTTCATAACATCATAACATGCTTTTAATGGGAATAATTATTAAAATTTTAGACTCCTTTTTTTGGTTTTTTTGGAGGTTTTTTTTTTTTTTTTGCATTCTAGCTTTGCCAGATGTCTTTCCTGTAGGCTGCTTGAGAATACGGACATAACATTCATCACGTGAGCAACTCCCCTGGCATGAGAAACTTCCAAGAGCATAGGACTAAGCTGCTGAAAGGAGCAAGACTCCTTTTGGAAACAAGAGGAAAAGAGGGATAAAAATTAAATAAAAGCCCAGATATTTCAACATAACTTCTGAATTACACACGAGCATAACGTTAAGGGTCATTACACCTGTTAGGCTGCACGTCACAAAACCAGTGATTAGGATGCACGGTTCCCAGCTGTCTTTAACAAAGGGAGTTTCTGTTGCAACCCTCAGCCCTGCGGCACTGGGGGTCTCACACCTGTGACCTCACCTACCAAAGTGCACAGCTCAGCCACTGAGCTGACAGCAGTGTGCTGAGAACACAAAACAAAAGAATAAAATCAGAAAGTCAGTTTCTTCCCCTCTACAAAGCATAAAAGGAAGCAAATAGACTTGCTAAAGTGCAAACAGAGAAGGGAATCAGGAGACTTGCACAGCCACTAGTGACAGAAATCTCTACCAATTTAAAAAGGCCATTTGACAATAGCTTAAATCCAAAGCTTCTGCTGCAGCCCCTGTGTGAATTAATTCTGTAATCCATAGAAAATAAAAGAGCGGGTGTGTGTTTATGTGAGACTGTGTGAAATAGGGGGAATAAATGCAGATAGCTTAACCTGTGAGATGCGATTACTGTCTGTTTTTAAGAGCATTTACAGAAGAGCAATTGAGGATTTAATATTAAAAGAATAAGTCTAGATATGCACTCTAAATTTGACAGCACTGCTTGTACAGTGGTAACTCCTGTACCTACTCAGCCCAACCTAAATCCAAGACTGTTTATAATTTATTAGAAAAGAGAATAAATTAAAAGTAGCCTGACTTGCCATGCCACTGCTAAATGATCATTTGACTCTGAATTGAACCATTTACCACAGATCACCATGAAATATCTCTACAGTGTTTAAGTCTAACCAGTTTTCATATGAAAGGTATCTCCATGGAGGGGTACATCCTGCCAGTCACAGCAAAGCACCCCCATACCTGCAATATAACCAAAGTAGTGCAAGGCAATTCCAGCCAGGAAGATCACTGGGTACTTCCTCTTGACAGTTTTCCTGCTTCAGGCCACACGGTGCTGCTGGATGAAGAGCAGGTCCTGCACTGCTCCCCCTCCCCTCAGTTTACTGGAGTCACCTCCCTGCCATCAGAGATGCTGAATTGGATACAGGTGGCTACAATCTGCTCCCTCTAAATTACCACTAACTGGTCACCTGAGGTTACCTGAGTCCCATCCTTAGTAATGAATGCAGTTTCTATATTTATGCTGAAAGCATAGAAATTTTAGATTAACAAGAAGAAAAAGGGTATATTCAAGCTGCAAATGTTCACTCTTCCTCACAAAATTTTGGCTAAATTTTTCTTGGTCCTTGAGATTAGTGTAATCCTTGTTTTAATCTAGATCTGGTTAGAAACAGTTAAAACAACAGAGAAATTGTTGAAAAATGCACTCTGCTCTTTTGTAAGGTAAAAATAAGTTTTACTGTAAGAGGCTCCATCAATAAATCCTGAAGACCCTCTAAAGCCCCCTCTCAAGTACATTTTGTAGGACCTGAATAAGGGCACGATGCAGAAACAATCTGGTCTATCAGCCTCTGCTGTGAATAACAACACTTCATCTCCTGCAGTTCTTGAGCATTTTACAGAGGTCATCATCCCCAGGGTGTCCTTCTCCCATAGCTCACATCACTTGCTAGGGATCTGCCCACACTGTTTCTCCATTTGCATTCCATGTAACATGTTAATCCAGAAAA
This sequence comes from Phainopepla nitens, assembly GCA_013400175.1. Taxonomy (NCBI): domain Eukaryota; kingdom Metazoa; phylum Chordata; class Aves; order Passeriformes; family Bombycillidae; genus Phainopepla; species Phainopepla nitens. The sequence continues at coordinate 737,993 of VXBQ01015062.1, read as the reverse complement.
GCAACAACGTGGAATGCATTAAAAAATAATAAAAATATGTATTTGAGTAGGCAGCTCATGTTACAAGCTGCTTTTTCTTAGCGACAGTTGCTCTTAGCTGATTTTTCCACTTCTAACACTGCTGCCAAATCACTGACAAGGACTTGCAGGAACGGATAACTGAACAGAGAGAGAAAAAGCAAGGCATATGCTGAAATTATACCAGATCTCATGTTATTTCTTGTGATTTCCCAGACTGAGGAAAGATTTCAATAACATATAATTGTTCTAATAATTGTTCTACATTATTAAAAGAAGCCAGTTTTAAAGTAACACATGTTATACACAGAATCACAGAATGGGGCAGGCTGGACGGGACCATGGGAGGATCATCTGGTCCAAGCTCCCTGCTCAAGCAGGGCCATCCCAGAGTACAGGGCACAGGACTGTGTCCAGAAGGTTCTGAAGTATCTCCAGTGAGGGAACCTCCACAGCCTGTCTGGGCAGCCTGTTCCAGTGCACGATCAATGCACAGTGAATAAGTTCTTCCTCGTGTTCAGGTGGAACTTCCTGGGCATCAGTTTTTGCTCATTGCCTTGTGTCCTATCGCTCAGCACCACCAAACAGAGCCTGGGTCATGTGCTGACACCTCCCTGCAGACACTGACAGACAGGGATGAGTACTGTGCACACTGCTGCAATTAGCATCGTTCAGAAAATCTGTTCTTAACCTCTTTAAGATGGGGGGGAAGCCACAAAGCAAACCACATATACGGCATAAGGGTAATTAGCAAGACCAGAGAGCAGCAGTTGCACAGTAAATGAATAAATGCTATTTATTCATTGTCTTCTAGGCCTGTCCAAAAAGCTCTTCAATAGCAGCCTCATTTCATAAGCTACTCACACAGTTAAAGTCAGCAAAAGCACTCAGCTCTATCTCAAAATGAAAATCATTAAATATTTTACTAGATCAAGGCAGGCCTAGATCAAAGCTAATTACTCAAACGCCTTTATTGCAATCATCTATAACAAGTTACTTTCTGCAGTGCAGCTACCAGAGGCTCCCCAGAGCATCCTGGGAAAAGAGCCATAGGTTTTGTGCAGAGTTTGTCTGAAGGTGTTCCAGTATATGGGTTTGAAGGTTTTCTAACATTTTCCAGCATCTCACTTATCTCACCTGGGATATCAGATGGCAGCCATTGGAGTGCCACAATAACGTTTGGGGGGTTTTCAAAGAACTGTGACATCCTTTCCTCTCAGACTAACAAATCTACAGAGCAGGAGCCAGCAGTGTCTTCCTTCATCGGTCCCCAGAGTGCAGGAGGAGAGCAAAGCTGGCATTGCAACAGGAGCAGTGAGAAGCATCTCTGGATGCAAGGCTGCACCCCACCTGTAACCCCAGAATCACACACTCAGTGCCCCCAGGCTTCCACGTTTTTCCAGTGAATGAAGGGCAGCACATTACTAGTATCAGCCTAAGGCAAATGGAATGACATCACCAGCACTCTCCTGCAGACCTGCCTGACTTCTCAATCACCCTACTTACTTGTTTTGCTGCTATTTGTAAAATGTAATGTACATTTAGATGAAATATGTATGAGGGCATCATACAGTAAAATCTCAAGCAGGCTGTGCCTCCTGCACAGGTATTCATCTTCCCTACAGGAAACCTTTAGGTGCGTGGAGCTTTATCTTCCTTTATCTTCCCCTTTGTAGTGAAATCTCCCCCCTCTCTCCAACAAACCAAACAAACCCCCCAAAAAACCCACCAAAAAAAAAACCCCAAACACAAAAAAAACCCACCAAAAAAAGAGACCAAAACCATAAAAACAAAACCAAACAAGCAAATAAACAAAAAAACCCACAAACACCTCCCCCCTCCCCCCCAACTAAACAGTTTTATTAGTTTTCTGGCTGATCATTTTAGCAAATACATTTTCAACCTTTGTGTCAGAGTGCAGGTTATATGAAAACAGTATGTGAAGAAATGAAATTCTGAGAAACAAAGAATACTAAAAACCAAAGCCATAAAAAAAGTAATTTTAAATAACAGTCTAACAACACCTAGGAGAGACTGCATCTTAACTTAATTAACTCTTCACTCCTAAGCTTTAAAGACATTCGAGACACACCGTTCTGACAGAGAAATTCAGAGTACCTGGTGTGTATTCAAGAGCCACTGAAATAAGAATATCACTTTTATGTAAAACAAAGCATCATCAAAAAAGTCACACTGATGAGTGAGTCATCCTCTTTTGCATGCCATCTTTAGCTATCAATGCTACCATTGGTTACACAAATAAAGGCATAATGTTAGGAAATTCATTTAAATTAGTGTCTCTCAGCAAAATGTGGATAGGTACAGGTCAGATGCACATGACATAGGGATGGAACAGTGACCAGAAAAGCCTAGATAAAGTTGTTTCTACCTCAGCTATTTTCTCAAGTTAATGTGAATTAGATCAGTGATGTGCATTTTTACTGTTTGTTAGCCAGGCTATCAAATCTGTACAATAGATCACTGATTCCAAGAAGAAGACCTGGCAGAAGGAATGCTTAGCTTTGGAAGTGTTTGACCAGCATGGTGAGGAGCAGAAGATCATGCTAATAGAAGAGGAAATGGAGGGAATGGGCATGGAAACCACAGGTAGCATTAAACACTGAGACCACACCTAACTTAGTAAATCCATGGGGTGAAAATGGTCAACATTTCAGAAGGGAATGGAAAACATTATCATGCACGCTTGCCCTGTTCTTGTTTTTTATGGCTGTTGCTCAAGACATCTTTCATTTGATCCAGTACTGTGAGGGAATAAAAAGTGGTGTAACAGGAAAGCAGACTGGAGAGATGCTACAAAAAGCACCATAGCACTGCCTACCAAAGGTACCATTCACTTGGAAAACATTTGATTCAAATTCACTTTCACATCTAATGAAACTTGGTGGCAACCTGACACACCTCAACTGGCCTCAGTCTGTCACCATCTGAAGCGAGAGATAATATGGTGTTCTGTGGGATAAAGGATTGTTGAAAGGAATTGTGCACACAGTCAGACCAATAATAAAGTAGCCTCTCATTTTGTCTCCATTCTTTTGCCCTCCTGCTCATCCACTTGCTCGTTTCATTTGCATACCATGATTGCTTGTTGCCATGAAATCACTCAGGGCAGGAACCCTGGCTGATGTTTGCACAAGGCTCCACACAGCAGGGAGCATTCCGTGCAAGCCTCTGGCCTCTACCAAAACAGAAACGGTGGGAAGTAAGACAGGAGAGCAGCTGAGGGCAATGGCATGTTAGTAATCTTCATCCTCTGAGAGCAGCACCGGACCCACAGTGAGTGGCAGAAGGAGTGGTAATGCAGGAGGCATTTTACCTCTGCCACATGGCTACATGACTCACATTTTAGTCCCTTCTTAAAATTCACTTTCTCCTAAAGGCAATTTGTTCATGCTCTACAGCTTCACTTATTCTATATTAGCAAATATCAGCTGCACAATAAGGTCCAAGTTTGGCTTTTGTTTTTAACTCAATGCTCATCATCTCCAGCAACATCCCCGTTTTCTCCTCCTGTTTGCTTCTCTCTTCATGTCTCTTGTTGATCCACTTTGGCTTCAGCCTAACTTAATACAGTAGATCCATCAAAAGGGCCCTCCTATTTCTGTCTGTAACATAAACTGAAGACCTGAGCCACTGTTAATTCATTTTAACTCATGTTAATGTACAGAAGCCAATGAAACTGGCACAGTAATAATAGGGCATCACTGTAATTCACAGAGAGCTTTGCTGCCACTGGCTCCGAATGAAGAGTCTTTTCCTTTTGGTAGCCTTGTGTTCACAGCACTTCTCACTTCAATATTCTACAATTTGCTTAACTGCTCACAGGGAAGTCCAGGTTTAGTGTTCCCTCAGATCTCACTCTGGTTTAGCATTTTTACATCCCAAGAAATAGGTACAAATATTCGCTAGGGAACAATATTGTTTTGTCTCTGATCAGAATGTTAACAGACAATTTACAGCAGAAACACTCTGGTGGTCTCCATTAAAACACATCACAGGAAAGCTGTGTTTTCAGGGGCTAAGGAAAAAGAAAACCTTCTTGCTGCATGTTTTGGTTTCCGGCATAAGGTACTAAAGATTCAAAGTAACACCGTTCCAAATTTAGCAATTTTGACAACACTGTTGATGCCACATCACTTGCTTCTGTGACATTCTTAGAAAGTTAGGGATGTTGCCAGTTTGCCTAGTTTCTTATACACCAGGGCAAAAATTCAGGACTACTTTAACTTCACCTGTCTTTGCAAAGCTACATCAATTCACACTGACTAAATTTGACTTACAACTAAGTACTGCTCTCTCCTATAGCTCTCAGATTTCTGAAGATTTTCTTATCAATATTTTCAAAATTTCATTAAGTTTCTGGGCCTTATTATTCTTCACATCTCATCTGTGCTGTATCACTTGGATATTATCAAGCAGAATTAGATTCTAACAGCTTTACATTAATGTAACATCACAGAATGTTCCCCGAATTGGTGTTACTGACCCAATTCTCCAGGTAAAATCAAATGAGAGTTGCATAGCAGAGGGGAATTAGGCTCACAATCTCAGTGCAACAAAAAATAAATCACATTCCCTTTGTCTTTTTAAACCTGAGATGTGTGTACAAGTAATCTTTTGGAGCAGATCCATCAGAAAATCATTCTCCAATCCTCCAGCACACAAGGTCTGAAAAATAATATGGCTAAAGAGAACTTCTCTGATTTGCCTCCCAAACATAATGTGCTCTTGTTTTTCTTCACTCCCACTCGAGTTCCACACAAAACCTTTTCTTTCCAGCAGCATAAGAGTACATCTTTTTCTGTCATACATGGAATTCTTAGCATACTTTTAAATAATTAAGTGAGCAGGAAGGGGAATATTATGTGGCCTGTTCATTATTGTCAGTTTTTAACTTGCTCTTCCTGTTCTGAATATCTCCTATACACCTACCTGAAGTAAGTGCAAGAAATCACAGAAGGGAAAGATTGGTTCCTTTTCAGATCTCAAGTCTATCCTCTGCTATACAGTCATTTTGTAACACTTAAAAGAAAAAAAAAAAGTATTTTAAAAGTAAAAAGAGATGTTTTCTGCCATTGGAAAGCAAGAAGCACCCACATGGTCAAACTAAGCAAAATTAGTTTATGAAAAGCTGGCTAATACAATGAGAAGACTTGTTTGCCACATGAAGGAGATGACAGATACAAAGCTTTCACAGCAGCCTTATTAAAGCCCCAGAATGCCAGAGGGAAAATAACAGCAAGAGGCTTAAAACCAGAAAAAGGTGAGTGGATTACAGATAACACTGACAACTTGAAGGTTATCAGTATTTCCAAAAGAAAGTTCCTCATCTCACTTCATTTAGTGCCACGCATGACCAAAAGCAGTAAGAAAGAAACCAAACTCTGCACTAAGCCTTCATCCTACCTCCCTCACCTTCCATTTCAACAAACACAGAGCTCAGGGGAGCCAGAGCGGTAACTGGGACTGACTCCTGAGCCTGAGGCCAACACCCCTGAGGCAGGGATTTGTTCCTTGGGAAGATGCCCTGGGTGAGCACAGAGCTGCCAGCCTGGGGACAGCCTGGTCTGTGCCCCTGCAGAGGCTGAGCTGCCACAGCAGCTGCCACGGGAGCCACGGGACCCCCCTGTCACAGGACCCCCCTGTCACAGGACGCCCCTGTCACAGGACCCCCCTGTCACGGGACCCCCCTGTCACGGGACCCCCCTGTCACGGGACCCCCTGTCACAGGACCCACTGTCCTGTCTGGGGTCATGGCAGAAGCCAGCCACACACCAGCCTGAGCAGGAGCTGAACCCAGCAGCACTGACCTCGCCCAGGCAAAGCCCATGGGCTGAGCCTCTGCTGTCAGCCCTGCTCCTGGCTGTCCCCACCTGGCAGGGGGCTCTGCACAACTGAGGCACACGGACAGATCTCAGACTTGCCCCTCAAACCCTACAGCTGCTCTGTCACCAGTCCCAGTGGCCAAAGGTCACACTCAAATACATACAGACAGATGAAAAACCTCGGGGCATTTACACATCACTTAAGCAGCACAAAGCACTTTCACAAACAGAAAGTGTGCCCGTGCTATGGAGCTGAGGATTTACAAACTGAATCCATTTGCCCTGTGGGTGGATACACTGGGAAAAGAGTGCGTTCTACAAAACCCTTATGACAATACAGAAATCAAGAATGAATTCAGAGCATAATGAAGCCACAAAATAATTCCAAGATCACAGTAACTGCATTTACTTGAAACAGCTGCTGTCAAGCTCTTCAGCTTGAAATTAAAAACTGATAATAAGAAATTATTATAAAACTCAGAAAGGAAAATTCTCATGGTTTAGGGCAATTTTAAGACTCATTTGTTGCCTACAACATATTCTTGAGCAGTATGATTCCACGTATTTTGAAAATACTGGAAGATAGCAACTTTCCTTAGCCTCCCATTTCATCAGCAGCATCTCCTTGTGCAGTTCAGATATTTGTGCTGCAGCTCCTCCAAAGGAAAACAATGCACACGACCAAAGGACGTGGAGCAAACCATGCCTTGGCTTCCCCTGCTTCTGTCTCCTGTCAGCTGACTGCTGCTAAGGAATGAAACATCAGACCTTATAATGAGAACTCCAAAGTTGTTTTCCAGCTCAGGGCTACCTCTGCAGGGTTTTTTTCATCCCCGAAGCAAGTGTTTTATTCTGTCTGCATGTGGGCATTCAGTGCCCTTACTGACATGGAGCAATTAGGACATACTTAGACAACCAACAGGAGGTAATCTGCTTTAATATTTTGTAAGGGAAGGACAGGGATAACAAGTGAGGAAAGAAGTGAATACTGACCTTGTCAAAACTTTTTTTTTCCCCTAAGCAATGAAAAAAACCCATCCTTTCAGAAAAATACAGGGTTGAACCAACAAATACAGCATTTGCATAGTATGTCCCAGCAGGCTACACACTACAGAGTAAATTACTATTGGGAAATACTCCATATAGATGATAATTTTTCTGGATACTCTCTACAAAACAACTCAAGAGTAGAGATGCATAAAAGTTGTCATTATTCATAGAAATACATCTCCGCAGATGAAAAAAACAAATGCAAGGAAATACATGACAAAAATGTGCATACTATTGAAAAAAAAATTGTATGCTTATACGAATATTATCTAATATCTGTATATTACAACAATCATGCAATACACGTATAAAAATTATATGTATATATTTAGAGATACACAATATATAGGTGTATTATATATTAAAAGTAAATAAAATCTATGTATAACGTGACAAAAATTGATGCAAAATTGCACTGCAATAAACAGTTGTTTTCTAGGCAAAAGCCGAGCAGGTAAAAGGTACCAAGGCCCAAGAAGTCTTAAAAAAAGAACCTGTACATTTTTTTCACACCATCACCTTAGATTAGCAGTTGAAAAACTGCAAGTAGAGAAAAGGTTGAATATGGAAATCAATAATCTTTGTCAAAACAATAAGGAGAGACTGTCAGGCTTACGGACTAGAGCAGCAGCTCTATGTATGAACTCAGACATTCTGCTGCCAGTGTCCAGCAGCACTGTAAACAAGCACTGACTCGTTTTCCTCAGCCCTGTCAAAGACTGGCTGTATTTTACCTAACCCCATGGTAAACCTTTGGGAAACATGCTTATAGCACCTCTTTCAGCAACTCAGTCTCAGACAGTCAGCTTCTCAGCAAGAGAAAAGGATTACAGAGTAATTCATCAGAATATCTAATAAATAAAAAAAAGATTAAAAAAATAAACCACACATCCCTTCTTTAAGCCTACAATGTGAATTTACAAATATTTTTCCGAATATTTATCACAAAACATCATCAGGCTCAAGGTCAAAGTACAGATTCAGACACCTCATGATAAAACTGTTCAGGAGTCCAGATGGAGTTTTCTATTTCATTTTCTCCCTGAGCAGTATCTTGAGAGTAGGTGCTGCCTAGCATGGCCAGTCTAATTCTCGTGAGAATCTCATTCAACTCCAAAGACTTCTTAATGACTTCTGAGAAAATCTTTTATGCATGCAAATCTCAAGGATCAGTTTGAACACAACTCCAAATTTGCACTCATCATATCTAGGAAGACTCTCATCTCTGAAACTGCGGAAGGAAAAAAAAGGCCCTGTCACCCTTCCCACCGCCCCCTCAAAAATCCAACAAACCCAGCTTGACATTTTCAATTAATCTCCTCTTTCCTCAGAAGCTGAAAACCACCAGTCATAATCCAATGGGGAGCTAACTACCAGTCTTCAAATGCCGACTATGGAAGCTTTTGGGAGTACTCTAATCTTCAGTGAAGAGTCAAATATATTTGAGTGAGAAAATAAGCTGATTTTCATCTTACTAATTACTTACCAGAAATTTTGTTCAAAACCTAATGTCACTGGATGTGCACAAAAATTTTTATAGAAGCTGAATAGGTGGTTTTGTGTTTTTTGTTTTTTTTTTTTTCTTTCTACTGAAATTTTCATATTCTGGGAATGAAAAAAGTTAAATAGTAATGTCTGGCAAGAAAAACATCACTTTGCACAAAGTTACTTTTTTGCTCTAACTTCAAATTCCACCATGTAATATTTCCAAATAAATACAGTAAGAAGAATCCAACATCCTAACTACTACTCCTTTACAGATGGTGAAAACTAAAAAACAGTCTGATCATACAAAATTATTTTTTTAAAAAAAATTACACATGTCAAAGTCTACAAAATGCATAAGAGCACAGATTGTCAAGATCATCTTTGTAAAACTGCTTTTTTTTCTTTTTGCCTCTTATTAAATATTTTTACCTAGCACAAATATGTGCTACTTGTTTTCACTCCCATTGAGATTTTGGTGTCATCAACCAATTCCTCTTTCCTCTTTCCTAATATCCAGTGCGGATCTGGGAGGACTTTTTTTGATCATAGTTTTGTTTTGAAAAACGGTGTAATTATGGTTTCCAATGAACCTGGTTGTGCCTTCACTCCATAATACATCTGAAATAAAGTTACAGAAGAACACATAGTATTTCCAGCTCTTTACCTATGCCACTGCTCTATCGCTTTTCACCATTTTCCAAGCAGTGGTGAAAGAATGCAGCAGTGGGGCGTTAAAGAGCACGAAGGGTGGGAGGCCTTCCCTCACTCCTCAGTCTGTAAGAAACGCTGTGACAGGTGAGACCCCTCCATCCCTTCTCGCAGCCGCCCTGTGTGCAAGGAAATGCTTTCAGACAAAAGCAGGAGTGGACTGTGCTCTTCCAGACCAGCTTGGCCCTAGCCACACGGAGCTTCTGGAAACAGCAACAACCAAGCTGCTCCAACGGTCAACCCATTCCTTTGGCTTACTCCCCACATCCCAACCTGTTCACTTGGAAACCACTACACCCCTGGCTACTACAACTGAGCCTTTTCTCCTTCCTTTCCAGGTTACACTCCATAGGGAACTGACTGTAAAGCAGGGCAGATCCAAGCTGAAAAAGCAGCCTGAACAGTTCCAGCCTTTGTGTGTTAGGCATTTCAGACTGCAGCAAAACCCAGGAGCTGTCAGTGCTCACTGTTCTGGATCAAGCTGCAAGGCTTAGCCAGGAATTGGGTTAGAGTTACATAAACCCTAATTCAGAAAGGATTTCAGCTCATCGTCTGGTTCAGCTAACACAATTACAGAAGCAGCTTTGTCAATACACTGAAAAGATTTATTCTTTGCAAATGTTCCTGTTGCATTTACAGTCAGAAGGGAATTAGGACAGAGACAAACGATGCCGCTGTGTAGGCAAAGTTTCCAAAGGAGACAAGCAATGGGGAGGGGTTTGGGTTTGTGCTGACACACCATGGATGGTGAGGAAGTGACCCCTCCCAAACTCACAATGGGAAAAAGAAAAAACATGCTGCTTCCCCAAGAGATGTCAACAATTGCTCTGTTGACTGAAATGAAGGGGTTATGAAATATAACTTTGTAAAGTTTTTAGTTAAAGCTGCCATGAAATTCTACAATAACTGGCCATTCACCTTAAACCACAGAAGCATTTCAAGCAACTGATTGATTAAAAAAGCACGAAGAACAAAGAGCCCCTATGATATCCTCAGCTTGCATTGGTCAGCATGTTTCAGGAGCATGCAACTAAGCAAAAAGCATCCGAAGAACAGCTCTGGACTCTGACATTGCGATCTGCTGGCCAGCTCATCTTCTTTAACATCCACATATGCACTGCCCCACAGAAAGGCCTGTTCCAGCACCATGAGTGGGAGAAGGATCCATCTCAACGTTAGCATGTGTTATGGGACTTTGTACGACAAAACTCAACATCTCGAGTTCTCCATGTCTCACTTGCTCAAGGTGCTGTTTATTCCAGAAGCTGTATTCTGCCTGTCCTGAGTTACACAGGCAAGAAAACAGGCAAGAGCTTAGGATAAACCTTTCAGAATCAGGTGAGCTATAGTATCACGCCAAATAACTTTGATACTCAATATATATAAATATTCAAATCCATAATTCTGTTCTCTCTCACACAGGTTATTTAAAAGCTATTTTGGGTAGGAGAAGAATACTTGTACTGTTTTATGGAAATGTACAATTGACTCATACATGCAGGGTTTGCTTGATGGAAGTGATGTCTGGAGCGCAATTTTGTAAGTAGCGTATGTTAAAAGTAAAAAATTATACCTGAAAATACCATTTCTATCAATTCAAACTCTAGGGGCTGAATCAGAATTCAAATATCTCCAACCTTTGATGCATCTGAGACACATAGCATTGCTATTTCTAGATACTTCCACATGCTGCTGGTGCTCTACACATTTGCATGCACCTGTGGAAGACACAGGTATTATTAACTAACACAGAGCACTGGTCAGGACAGGAGCTGCTCACAGCAGTCTGCCTTCAAGTTTCACATCTGTTACATTCCAGTTGTTGACAGGCATGAAAAACAACCTGGCCTTCCTCTCATTTGAGGGTGGGATGTGCTGCAGGAACACGCTCAGTCTTATAAAACGCATTAACACATTCATGATGGGGCCTGTGAGGACTCTTTCTCAATATGCAAAAGACACTTTTTTTTTTTTAATTTTAGGTGAACCAATGTTCACACAGGAGACTTTTTAATTTTAAATTAACACTCTCACTCTCCAGTACTGGTCATAACAGAGGTCCACAGATGACCACAAAGAGATTTGCCTGTAACATGCAGCAAAATCCTATTTAGTCATTACATCTTTCCTGCCCATTTCCAACCAGAACCAGATTTAACTGACTTCTGAGCAGCCAGAAGACTTGAGGGGTCTGAGTGGCAGCGTGAAAACACAGAACTGAGAGAAGAGGCAGCAGCTAACCAGATTAATGGCACACAGTGAGTCCCTTCAGGATATCACATAATATTTTAGCATTCTCTCATGGAACAAGTGAAAACTGTACGGCTGGGGATTTCAGGCAGAGAGATCAAGGACTTTAAAATCTATGGCAGACTTTAAGAGTCTGTGGCAGAACACATATGCAAACCTGAACACGATCCTTCTGTCATCTCTTGACCCAATCTTTGGGGTTCTGTTTTTGGATCTTTGAAATTCTTCAGAGGAAGGGGAAAGAAAACAGGAATTGCCTGGATTCCTCTGAGTAAAACAGAATGATATGTAAGGCAGCTGTGGGAGTATTAACAAATCCTGAGAGTAAAGATAAAACAAGAAAAAGTACACATTACTTTGAGCCTTAGAAGAGTCTGGATTTAACTCAGAGGAAAGAAAGCAGAGGGTTCCTAGTCATTGCAATGAAATGCTACACTAACTGAACTGCAAAGCCATGAAAATTGCTTTCTGTTCACACCAAATCACACTAAATGTGCATTTCACCATGGGATGAAGTTCAGGTGCTTAATCTACAAAGCAATGCCATTTTTTGAAATTATGTCTGTACATTGTCTACTCAATTTTAACACATTTTCACTGCCTTGAAAGGTAGCACCAAAGGCGAGTAACACCTTGAAAAACTAACGTGCTCAAAACATATGAGTAAAATATCTTCAGAGAGGAACAAAGCTTAGACTGCATTTTAATTTCAGTACTCCTCTATGACCTATAATTTCAGCCACATAGACATTCCAGCTACAAGTGCAGCTAATTAGTAGCAAACTACTCCAGTGCTAAAAAGGATAATAAAAGAAATCTCTTAGTAGTAAGTAACCATGAGAGAAGAGTTGATAAGAAAAAAACACAAATCTTCAGATTAAAAAGATGAGAAAGTAAATTCTTCTTTCAGAAATAAGAAAAGATGTTTCTCAGAATGCCACAATGTTAACAGAAGTTTTAGGATACCAGGATTTCTGCTGCACGAAGCCTTACAAATAAGTGGGAGATGATCACTGAACTGTGGATGGTGGAGTTCTGGGGCATGGCAGCCATTTAGTGAGCTACCAGAAGTCAGGTTTTCCCTTAATGTAGTGCAGCCTTTAGGATCAAAGTATTTGAATTTGCTGCCAGAAATGTTAGCCTCAGTGCTTACCTGGTGTCACAACTAGTCTGAAATAGGGATCAGCAGTGCCCAGAGATAACACCACTGCAGAACAAACACCTGCCAGCTAAACTGACAGCCCTTCAAAGAGGCCTCTGGACACAGATCCTACAAGAGTCAACAGCAGCTGAATTAAGCTGGAGGTTCACAAATTGACCAAGTGAAGAGCTTCAGGCTCTCCCAGCCTGAAGGGTCATTGTCAACAAGGTTCAGGAAAGCCAAATTCCTGCAGTCCACAAGTAGTTTTTCACATACATTCAGTAAGAATCGCTAAATCATGCCCTAAATTTAATTAATGTATGCATCTCGTCAGCCCTACCAGCATACAAACACCAGTGGGGATACAGCACCACAATGTTATTGCTACATCAGCAGCCTCCAGAATCACCACGGCTCTCCCAAGCCAGAGACACCAGCGAGAAGTGCTGTCACTTGGCTGATCCCCTGTGTGTGACACTACAGCCAAGCTAAGCAGTGACGAGCGTGGATTTCCTGTATCAATCTCAAAACACACCAGCCTGTGAATCTACAGAGAAGTGCATAGCCAAATTAATAACCTTTTACTGGGACTGAGTAAATTGGTGCAAAACGGTCACGTCCCCATGGAGTGAATCCAACTGTTCTGAACTTCTCCTTAGCATTTTTAATTATATAAATAGTGACATCAAATATAAAAAAAATCAGTTTGAATGAAATGAGCAAGTCTTCCATATAATAACATGGAAGTGACAGGATTAGGGCAGCACTCTCTACCCTCTAATCCTCTTTGTTAATCAGTTCCTTCACCACAGGTAAAATGAGGCCCCACTTCTCCTACCAACGCTTTTCTGAGAGACCACTCTCTATCTCCCTAAATATTTATTCAAAGCTATTAAGTTTTACAATGGTAAAAGGGCTAGAGGGCAGAAGAGAAGTCAGCTGGAAGGTCCTGGGGCAAAATTCAAATATGCCAGAAATTGCTACCAAAGCAAGATGAAGGTACGAAGAAATAATTTCTTTAAGCCAAATAAATGCCATTTTGTATATCTTTTGAAACAAATCAAGCTTTTAAATTACATATTGCCTCTTCTGTTTCTGCATTTTTCGCTCATATCATTTAGATTGTAAAAAAACATTAGATTGAGCCCAGCCTAACACTGCCAAGTCCACAACTAAACTATGTCTCTATGGATGCAAAGAGATGCAAATCCAGTCAGTGCAGTGATACTGGACCTGGGACACTGTAAAAAGGTGCAAGACAGGAAACAAAGGATTTCTTAATATGGAAACAAGCAAGAGACAATGCAGAGCAGATATGGAATTTCTCAGAAAGATGTTTAAACAACCCAAAATAGTTTTCTTGTGTTCCTCTATGACACAGACATTTAAACACAGAAAAATGGATAATAATAATAATAATAATAATAATAATAATAATAACAACAACAACAACCAGAAAGAAAGACTGAGCAGCCTGAAACCCTCCCTCCCTCCCAGCCTTCAGCCTACCAGGTGGCAAAAGAAATTCCTCATCATGCATCAGGAATCCTAACCAACATGGTCATGAAACAAGGAGCTACTCAGGGGCAGCAGTGTTTTGTCACTCTGCTTACGAAGCCAAGTGCAGTCTTGTTGCTGACTTTATTTAATCCGGCAACATAAAAAAGCATGACTGGAAAAGTCCAGGGCCTTCCTTGTTATTACTGCCCACCCATAATGACTGGAAATGGCCTGGAACACCACCCAAAGAGGACTAGACAGGGCTGGCCTGGGAGAGAATGAGCAACTTCCTTATGTAACCAAAGCAGAAGCTGAATATTTAGGCTCACTCCATTATCCTGAGGTACTCTAGCACAGGTGAAGTGGTGCACATCCTCCCCTAAATGAAAATAAATGCCAAAGCATGGTTTTGCTTTGGAGAGATAGAGAGGAGCTCATCCAGCTGTTTAAACATACCTATAATACATGATGGTTAACTTCCTTTTGCTTACTCATCTTCTGCTCTGCAGGGTTGTTGATTCTGGTATATCAGGGCTCAAAAGAAATGCTGGATAACGCGGACAAAATACATAGCTGTTTTAGAAACCTGAGGAAATTGCATTAATAACAGCTTAAATTTATTTATAAACGTATATACACAGAACAAAGTCCTAAATAGAAAAACAAATGTTGCTGTGCTATTACTGGCTACTTTTTATGGCTCTGTTACAGCAGTCAAAAATCTCCACTGTAAGGGTGTAACAACATCAACAACAAAAACCCAACACAGCAAAAACATTCTGTGCTTCTAATAGGTTGCTATGGAAATATTTTTCCTTTTTTAATATTGAAGCAGTTTCACACACCCAAGCAGAAGATTGGTTGCTCAGACAACAGTTTGAGAAACTCCCTCCATTTACAGGATGGTAATATGCTAAAACCCTAATTTAAAAAAATCCCCCAAAAACCTCTTATAAGTTAATATAAACAAATACAAGCCTAAATTGACAACTGGGAAAATCAAACAGGTGAAGACACAAGCTACATCCCAGAAAAAATCGAATTTCATCAGTCAGAGAAGTTCTGCGGTTTGCTAGGAATCTGTGAAGTTCACAAAAAAGAATTTCTCCGCTCAGTGCAAAATGTGCATTTCAAGGTTGGGTTCTCAACAAAAAAATGGAAAATCAGATAACTCACCAAGGCATGAATGATTTCTTTGACTGAAAGTACTTCAGCAATGCTCAGGTAAGTACAGAAGATTTAGAAAGCAATAGCAAAACAAGCCCACTTCAGCACAATTATGGTTTCACAACACAGGATAGCTCAAAGGTGGAGGGATGTGAGAGCAATTAAATGTACCAACCCCAGAATGCAGAGACTCAGATTCAATTTGCAGCACTTTTACAGACACCCTGAGGCACCCATCTGCCCCCATCCATCTCTGCTCCCCACCAGAAAAACTGCAATGAACAGCACCTTCCCATTCCAGGGGAAGGCTGTGAGGACAAACACACTGCAAACCTGTGAGGCACCCAGACTTTGCAGCAGTGGGAGCAAACACATCCCTGACGCTGCCGCAAGAGTCAGTGCTGTGCTTGTGCACACACAGCTTCTCTCCTTCCTGCACCTCTAACAGCTGAGCAGCATCGGGGCTCCAAAAACAGGGCACAATTCCACACTGTCCGAGTTTCCAGCATCACCTGAATTCACCTGGGCAGTTTCACTGCAGAGAAAGATAAGCCAAACTCCCAGACAATTACTCCTGAGAGAACCAGCTGTATGCCATGCTCCTCTGCCAGCACTTGCTGCTCCCACAGAGCCCGGGTTTCTCAGCTCTGGAGACATCTCCTCCTCCCCCAACCCTGCTGAAGGCACAGTGACTTCCTCAGCAGTCAGGGACCATGACTGCTGCAGCTACTGCATCCACATCTGCCCTTCCAGAACACAGCCCTGTCTCTTTTCTGCTAACCTGAACATGACAGAGCAAGCACAGCTGCACTTGCTGCTGACAGATGCCAAGAAAACTTGTCACCCAGAAGTGACACTAATCTTCCTGTATTGTCCCTTCAGTCAGGCTGCAAGTCTATGGAAGAGTATATTTAATACCTGTTAAAGGCTTTCTAGGAGTTACCCAACAGGAACAAGATCAAAATCCTTTTCAAGGATCCTGTCTTACCTACTAATGAAAGACATTTTGCTTTGATGACTCCTTCCCATCCCAAATTTACTTTCACTGGTGGTGTGGAATGATTATATAATGGAAAAAAATACCAAGATTTAAATGAGAAACAAAGAACCAACCCAGAAGAACACCCCACTCATATACTTACAGAACTTATGGACGTTTTCAAAGCCACTCACAGATATCTGACGATACAGCTACTGTGAAGCCTACTACATTAAACACCTTTTTCACCTACCTTTTCTCACTAGAAATTGAAAACCCACACCAAGAGAATAACTGCAGCAAATTTCAACACAGATTAAGAAAAGGAAGTAATACTTTTGGAAAAGTCAAATATTGACTTTGTTTTTCAAATTACTGCAGACAAGTGCAAGAATTAAACTTGCATGTGTAAAGGTACCAGAGGCAATATATTGACAATTCCCTAACAGCTAGCACATTTCAAATCACAACACTAAAAAAATATGCATGTGATGTCCTAATTACACAGAGCAGTCACACTAGCGATCCCTGAAACCAAAGAACTTTGGCAAATGAAGATGCAATTAGGCAGAAGGCAGATTAGGCAAGGCTGCTCTGCCCCAGCTCCTGCCCGCCTCTGAGCTTTTAATTCAGGCCAGTGCTTGCAAAAGTTCGAATGTGACTGTCAGAGGAGCTGCCCATCAGTATGAATGTCACTGCTGCAATCAAACATCCCCAAAAGCCAGAACTCAAAACTCAACTTGCCTCAAAGAACTCCACAACTGAAGCACAACAACCTGAAACATCTGTTTCACCACAGGAACAGCTGCAAGAGGCGTTACACACCTGAGTTATAAGCAGTATTGTTCCACATCTTTTTCTTCCTAATTATCACTTTCCTACAAGGTACTTAAAAGCTAATAACTAGCAAACCCAGAAGTCAATGGCAGAATTGGCATGTCTAAGATCTGATCCAGCATTTGTTGAACTACACAGATGATTTTTTTTTTTCATTCTTGAATAAAAATCCTTAATGATCAAAACTTGTGGTAAGTTAGAAACTTTTAAAAGATAATTTAAGCAGAGTACAGAGATCATGCAGCAGAAAAACCCGTGCATGAGACTATTCAGCAGTTTCAAAGAGCAGTTCTCTCTTTAAAGCTCCAATGTGTTTACTTGTAAGGAGCAAAAGTCTTAGTGATTTAACAGGCATTATGCCCTCCAAAGAAGCTACATCTCCACCAGAGCTGGCTGAAAAAATGAAGAGCCTTCAGTAAATTCCAATTATATGAAATGAACCACTAGGTCTTCTCAATTTTATCATTTTCCCTCAAGATGTTGCCTACTATCTCAGTAAATTCAAAGACAAGACTGAAAAAAAAGGTACAGTACACATTTTTGACAAATAGCACTGAATTAACATGTCCTGTAGCCATCTGTATCTTGAAATTGATTGCTGGTTGAATACAAACTAAATACATCTTCCTAGCACTGGTAAACTCCAATTCACACTCTCTTGTAGCAAACCAAGACCAGACTAAGGGATCACTTTTAGGGAGACAACACTGTTTTAACATTTTGCTCCAGGCCTCTGTGCTAATTCCTACAGATTTTTTTCATAAACTTTCCATATCTCTCACAGGCAAACCCTGCTGTTTGTTTTATGACCAACAAAAAGAAACCAAATCCCAATCTCAGAGTTAAATTCCTCTCAGATACCGAGCAGCTTTCTCACCTAAGCTGTCTCTTTCTACCTTTCATATAATAGGGTTGGTACCAATAACTATACATGGTTCATAGAGTAACTGTTTATTCTGTAAACACTGTTTATACTCACAAACAGAATTTGTTTTCACCCCAGATTGACTGTGAGGCTGAAATAGTATTTTTCACTGAAGAAAATATTCTAATAAATTTGAATAAAGAACGACTAAGATGTTTGACACTACAGCTGTCAGCAGCTACTGGCACTGCAGTACAAAAGTTTGTCTAGTCCTAATGCTTTAACTTATTTTAAAAAAGATTATTCTGGCTGAATTAAGGGAAATTTTAAACCAAAATAATGTTTCACATAAAATTTAGGGAGAGCAGATGCAGTAAGAATGATGTGCTATGCTTCTGTTCACTGTAGCTTTTTTACAAATGGCCACTGCAGACTTGTCCCCTAAGATCAGGAGGATGCTCCACTTTTCAGCCTCTTTTGCTGAGATTCAGAGTTTACTTTGATATAGTAAGATGTGAAGCTGGACTGCAGCTGAGCAGGATCTCCCACTGAGGGGTGGGTTATTCCTGGAGGTGTGAATCATGACTGCCTTCCCTCCCTCGACTCCAGAGCTGCATCAGGGACAGACTCCCACGTCCCAGAGCCATTTCCCCACCAGGCTGGGCTGCTTCCAGAAAGCTCCCATATGGTGCCATCCCGATGGAAAATATATCTGTACACCTATACCTTAACATATGTCGAATAACAAGTTTCAGCACTCACAGTAAAATTTAGAATGATTCCATGGACTAATGTTATACAATATAGACAACTTAATTTTTAAATTTCCCCCTTCAATTTACTCCGTGGTTCCCAGCTGGACCAAAATTATTTGCTAAGCATTTAAATTTAAGAAAGTTTCACTCTATTGCCTGTAGAGTAGGGTTATATGAAAATACAAATTTTATGTGGTGGTGACAAGATGTAAGAGGATTTGTAAGGAGACTGAGAGGAAATGGAACGTTCAGTGATATATTCAGAACTAGATATTTAAATTTAGGGAATTCTAAACTGAAGTTCTACTGTGTAATTCTCTTTTCTCCCCTGTTAATTATTCAGGGATGCCAGACAGGACAGTATAATGTCAGCCTTAATTTACATGTGACTTAACATGAACTTATGCTCCCAAATTCAATGTAGGCATATGACAGGAAGGGATCCTCAACTCAAACTTTATCCTACCTTGAATTTCTTTCTTCTGCTTTACAATTCAAATCACTTAACCTACATTTAATCTGCAATTATTTCTTTTAATTGTTCACTGCTTAAAAAATTCAAGATCATTCTGTTTTGAATGTTCATAAATAAAGTATTCATGTAGTCTATCCAACAGGAAGCATTTGTTAGGTTCAGTGCTGTACAACATCCCAGTTATACACAAAGGTACTCACAATTATATGCAATTTCCTTTCACTTCATGAAAAGAGACTGCTTTAAAACTACAAATTAAAAGATCAGTCTTTGTGGATGACAGTGACACTTTAATTGCAAGACTTGCAAGACCAGACTCTAAGAAGACCATGCACAAAGATAGGAAATTCAGGGTTCAAAAAAAACCTGTCTTTGCCAAGTCCTGGCTGTTATTAAAGTAAGAACCTGGAGCCTTGGATATAATCTAGATATTGCAGCACGTAGAGATTTAACTGATTTGCACTCTAGCAATACCAAATATTGGCAGACACTAACTAGGGACATTTGTTTTATTACTAGTAAGATTAGGACGCTGATTTTATTTTTGTGCAGACAGTCTTAGCTGCCAGAAGAAGAGTGCCAACTCAGTAAGAATAGTGGTGACATTTTGAAAACAAATTTCCTTTAAAAAGATATGTAGTAATACCTTTCTCCTCCTTGGCCTCATTAATAATCAATACCATTAAAATATTCCCATCTCTCAGGCTTTGAATTATTTTCTTAGAGAAGCCACATCCTTACCAAGCCCATTCTGCAAATGGGAAGGATTTGATGGTATAGTTTGCCAAAACTGTGGCATCAAAATAAACCTGATTTTCTAAGCTCCTACTTTCTTGCAGGTGAAAGCAGGTTGCTTGTTTAATTAAATGAGAAGTCTGGAAAGGGCAGGGGTTTCGAGCTAGCACTGCTTTTACTTTGTCCACAGAGGCATTCATTATATTTGAACATCAGTTGGAAACTCGGAATTTGTACTTGTTTTTCAGGTGTTGCTGGGATAAAAATTTCAAGGGCTTATCATCCCTGATTATCTCCAGGCACTGACAGTTAGCCAGCAGGACTTACCGGAAGGGTGAAGAACAAAAGCAGGAGGAAGAGTGCAGAAGACATTAATCTAAGAAAATCCCACGAGACAAGGTCAGTAGATAGGTCACTGTCTGTCTGATGTGAGAAATTCAATAAAGTCAGAGCCCTGTAAATCTCCTGATGAATCTTGGTAACATCTTTCATTTCAATAACAACTTTTACGGCTGGCAGAAGGTAAAACACTTTGTGATAAGCAGCCCTTGGAAAGTCCTAGAAAACTGCAGTTGCCAGCCTCAAAAAAACACAGAAACAGCTGTTGCCTTGAAATGTCTACCAAAATTTGGCAATTCAACAAGATTTTCCTAGAAAAGCCCTAACTGTGCAGATAAACTTTTTACCACAAACTGTTTACTTGTATTACAATACTCTCAGGATATTGTGTCACATTTTGGGACAACTTTATTCTGTCCTGTATGGCCACAGAGGTGAAAAGTAGTTATTCTTCCTTAATGCCATACGCAAAGGGCATAATATATTTCTTGACAAAAACCTTTTACTACCACTTTCTTCCATCCAGAGCTCAGAAAGAGCCTGTGGTGCTCCAGCCCCACCAAACCAAGAAATTCAACAAATGCTCCTTATCATAAGCATAATTTAAACAATATAGTTCACTCCTAACCATCACAACTGATCTAACGGTATTAAGAGTTTGGAACACCATGAACTGAACTAGTTCTGTACTGAACTTAAAAAAAATGTCAAAGGTTGCAAACTCACAAAAATTTTAGACTGAAATTTTTATGGCAATGACTGGACAATCACCTGCTCTACAGCCACATATAAAAAGCTCATAGAAGAGTCTTAATTTATGGACATCATTTTGTGATGTCCATAAATTAAATATTTTTATCAGATTATGAATGAATCCTATGACCAGAAAAAACTCCTTTACGAGTTTATATACCATATGTTGTTTCACACACAGTTTAAGCATCCTAATTATTATCTTACATATTATGAGCAGCAATTGTTTAACTCTTTGTATATAACCATGGTTAAGTGGATGGAACCAACCAGCTTTAATTTGCCTGATGCCTCAAATTACATGTGCATTTAACTTCAAGATGCACAAGAATGAGCAAGAATCTTCTGCTTGCTTGCCTTTTTTTTTCTTTGCCTTGAATCTTCCCTTTTTATGCCGAGCAGTTCTAGAAGTAAATAAATATACTGAATAAAATTAATTTGACACAGAAAAAGCTTTAAAAGGTATCCTCAGAGAAATAAGAAGAAAAATATGAAAGATAAATATTTAATTAAAAAGCACTGAGGTGAGACCTGCATGACCTTCAGACTTTCTCCTGTCATAAACACATTAAAACCTGTAATGTGACATTGCCATGGCAGGTAACCAGGTGTGACAATCAGTTGCCAACCACACATAACATGATGCTATTCTAAAGCACAGGGCTATTTGTATTCATCTTGGCATTACCCAGTCCAGCTCATTAGGTTGTTTTGTCTGCAGATGAAGAACACATATATACCCACAGAATTGCATTAAACCTAGCTTAGCACTGTAACTCCCAGAACTGCCCTTGCTGGACTGCACTGATTTTAATGAGTATTTAAAGCCAGCAGAGAGAAGCCCAAAGTGCCTGTGAAGGAGCTGGTAGAGCACAGGGCAGGGCTGGATGGGCAGGGATGGCCCCCAGGGTGGGGCTGGTTATAGTCCAGGCAGGGCAGCACAGCCAGCCCCTGGTACCGAATACACTGAGCACAGCGTGTCCTCAGCTATGGACACTCACATTTATTTTTCACTTGATCTCAAGAGAGCTGGAGACTATTTAAAGAATTTTCAACTATGCTATCACAGCTGCTTCTAGTTCATCTTTGTTTTGTGGGGGTTTATCCTCCCTAAAAACCAATATGCACATTCAAACACTGGCATATGTCACTGGCTTGAAGAACAGATGCCCTTTTGGATCTCCAGTGGGTAAGGGATGACACACAAAATATCAGAATGACCTTAAGAAAGGTTCAGGTTACCTGTGAAACAGTTTATACTTCAACTTCTTTTTTTTCTTTTTTTTTTTTTTGCAAATCTTGGACTTTAGATATAACTTTTAAAAATCAAAACATTCCATAATCTTTACATTACAAATTCCTTCTAACTGGCAGCATTTGAAAGTATTCTTTTTGCTCCCATTTCTATTATTTTCCCTGCTTTCACTTTTGAATGAAATGAAGAAATCCTTCAGTGTTTGTGAAAGCCACCAGACCAGTAGCCCCGGAGAACCAAGTCTAATTAAACTGTTTTCAGAGTGTGTGGCTCCCTTTTCCCATTACATAAACAGAGCCTGGTAACCACCCAAGTTGCACTGAGGGTACCGTAATAGCCAGCATCCACTTCCCCCTGAAGCCAAGGGTCTCAATCCCTGATGCTTTCCGTTTTCACTTTTCCCACACACCAGAGAAGGTAATTTCCTCACCGGGAGAAATTATCCCCTTGGCTTGGGAAGTGCCCTTCAGCTCCAAGCCACAAAGTGCAGCAGGTCCTGCTGCACCACAGGCAAAACCCTTCCTGTTCTTGTAACTCCCACGATAAAGAACAAAGCACATCAAATCCTTCCTGACCGTGACTGCTTCTTTATGATACTGGCATTTTTTTAAGGTAAGCTGTAACCCAACTGCAAGCTTGCAACAGAGTATGCTGAGGTGACCCTGGCACTACTCTAATACTTCAGGATAAACAGGAAAATAGAAAAGAAGCCAGAACTTGTGCCTTATGCATGATGTGTTATCTCTGTGATTCTGCACTGAAATCTGCACAAAAAAAAAAAGAAGCCAGTTTCATATTCCCAGTCTCCAGTGGAAGCAGCAGCCTAAAGGAAAAGTTAAAACTGAAGCACTGCTATAAATTGGTTTTTAGTACTCATAATGGCTTGTCGCTCAAAATTCCCAAATGGCCGCAGAAATAATTTCCTGAGTTTGTATATATAAATTAATATCTCCAGTCTGCACAGAAATACCTTGTTTGCTTACTAGCCTCCAGCCTTATCTATTAGTTTCTGACTGAGATTCTGCAGCATTGCTACAACTGTGCACAATATATCCTAAGTTTACTGTTTTATTTAAATAAGCCTGAGTATCCCAAGTAAAAGGCTCAACACAATCAAGATCTAACTACCAGTGAAATAGGGGATTATTATAGATGCAATCAGATTGAAGAGCCAGTATGTCAATGTATTTATGTATATATTAACAAATACAACAGACAACAATATTCATGCTAAAATACAGAGATAAACATCTTGGGACTGCATTTATTTTAACAGTATATTTTAACCTCATATATGGCTGATACAGCCAACCTAAAAGGGCTACAGCACCTCATAAGAGGAGCTAATGTCTAACATGACACACAACAAAATATTGGTTTAGCAGAGAAGAAAAAACAGGGTTTTTTCCTTGCTCAAAGACATAGCTTAAAATTGGCCAACCTCACTCACAATAATTAACTCTATTGATTTCAAGAGATCTAGACTGACAAACCTTTAATGTGGGGTTGATCTCATCTGACTGTAAACACTTACAGGGTGAATATCTGCATGTGGGTGAGTCAGCTTAAGCTCCTTGTACAGCAGGGATCTGCATGAGGGTTATTAAGCTTCAGTCTCTACTGTTTGTGGAGAGAAGCAGATGCTTCCAGGGAGAAACGAAAAGAAATGTTCTAACTGGGCTGAGTTGAGCCTCTTCCTTCACAGGGAGCCTTGACACAAACTTTCCCTCAGCTAAATCCCTCCCCATTCTCTAGAATGGTCACAACAGGGAAAGGAAGTAAAAACCAGTGCTGCTCAAAGTTTAAGGCAAAACAATTAAATACAGTGCAGAGTCCTTTTTTATTATGAACAAAGGTATCTCTGAGCAGGAAGAAAGATAAGCAGAGCTTACACTACTAGAACTATGAACATCTTTATTGAAAGTGTCCACTTTGTGCATGCTCCTGCCCTTTGTCATTTTGCAGAAGAAAGACTGTTGCCATTTCAGAAGAGTTCCTGTAAGATACTGATTTAAAATGAGCAATTTTAAAATTATCATGCAAGGTAGCTACCCAAGTGAAACAAAATATTCAAATGTTAGTGAGGCACAAAGTCACCCAAATTGCCAATCAAAATGTTATCAGAATTAATTTGAAACAGTTAAGTTTAAGAATAGACTTCCTTTAAAAATTAAGCTCTTGGTTTTTCTTTTTTTGTCTGTTTCTTTGAAAACATTAAATGATTTCTTTATCATTTCTATGACGTTTCCCCATCTTCTATGCTTTCATACAAAATCAAACCATTTAGGATAGCATTCAGCAGACTTGCACAGTGAATTAGCAAGAGACCCAAGCACATTTAATTGTCACTGGAGTATTATTACAGAACTTGGCTCTAAGGCAGGTTTCAGCCTCACAGAAACTTCCAGGAAGAAATGTAAGAAACTACAGAGGAACGGGAGACCCTCTGCAACACTGAGACTTCCTTGTCTTCCTCTTTCTGGACAGCACCATAAGATACAGAAATTGAGAGAATTACTCAGTTTAATTACTGATGATCTTGATTTGACACTTGCCTGCAGCAGCAACTCCTTGTGAAGCTCCTGCACACAAGTAACAAAGGGGGAAATGTTAAATGCGTGTCATGCCCAGAACACTGCCCTGTGCACTGTTCCCCAGCTACAAACAATGACCCTGCCACATCCACTCGAGGCAGAAGAAGTTCAGTTCAGAAGTCAACTCCAAGCTAAGCAAAATAAATCCTGTCCTTCATCAAGTCAAAGACAGCAGGCTCTTGGCCAAGTTTGTAGATTTGAGGTGAGTTTATTTTTTCCCTTAAGTTGTTATCAACAGAAAAACCTCAGGCAAAAGTCTAAAAGTGATCACAGTAAAACTATTGAAACAGTAAACGTACTGGGAAGAAAGCAAGCTTTTAGTATATGTTTTTCTCTGTTTTGTTGTACAAAAATATTTTGTTGTACAAATACATTGGTGGGGGTTTTTTTTCCCCCTTCTTCCACTCAGCTGCACAAGTAAATAAAGATAGAAAAGTTGCACTGAAATTCTCTCTCAAGATGGTTATTTCATAAAAATGTTTTTCAAAGTTTACCTAGGACTTTTTTTGCAAGGGAATAAATGCATTTTTCCCAAGGTGAATAACTAACATTTGCCTTCTCCATCTTAAGTGGCACACAGGGATAAGCTGAACTCCTCAATTTGACTGCCATAATAAATTTTAATGTTCTGCATACACACTTTCCTTCTCTTATATGACTGAGCAAAACAAACAAAAAACTTGTAAGAAGAAAATACTACACATTCATAACAATCAGGAATATACAGAATAAACCACTTGGGCTTTTCCGTACTCATAAAAACTCAACAGTAACTGCTCCAGCCATAGTTTTCAAAAATTGGTCAAGGAACAGGCTATAGATTGGTCTGGAAAAACAACAGGGTCAGAGGGGAATTAATTTCTATCAAAATGCATAGTGAAGCAGATTATCCTGGTGTCACTCATGCTAACTGTGGCTTTACTGACCAAGCAGGAGTCATTAGGATTAAGAAAAGAGTAAAGGACTACATAATTCAGGAAATATAATATTTTGTCTGGAAAACTTCCAGCTCCAAGACAAAGAAAAAAAAAGAAAGTAACTTTTAGAAGGCAATTGGGAGGTTAATTTAAGGCAGCATATATTCTCACGATCAGAAAAAGTAAACATGCAAATCTTGGGTGCTTCTATTCTAAAGAGTCATTATGGGAAAATCTATGTGTGGAAGAGGAAATAGATGTACAGAATGTGTATTTCCATTAATTAAACTCCTCTCTCAGAAAAGCCTCTTTATTAAAATTGCTGAGCGCCTGTAACTCAGTGAAACTTAGGGGCAGGCAGCTTGCCTTGCAATCCTGTTTCTGACCTGTACAGAAGCACTTCTGAATTAAACCTGCAGAACAAAGATCTGCCCCTCGACTTTCTTTGTACCTTAAGGCATGCAGCAAAGTCAGCCAAAGAATCCACGGCTGGAAGCATTCCACCAGAAGAAAAGTGTTCAGAGCACTGAGGCCATTAGCACAAGCTTAATGAAATTAAGATATTGACAGCGTAAATGGCAGCCCAGCTCCTCTACAGGTTGTACTGCAGCTCTGAGTAAACACCAGCTTGGTCAGGCAAAGGCACAAGGGCCAGGCTTTCAGAGGCAGTGGAGGGAGGGAAGAGGTTCTGCTTTTAAATACACATCATTCCTGGAGAGAAGTGTATTAATAATTAAACAGAGCTTCTGAGTTGAAAAACCAATCAATACCACACATTAAGATCAGATATTCCTTAAAGAATTGTCAGATGTGGTGTTTCAGAGGTTTTGTATTCACACATAAGAATTTCTGTTTATATCCCTCATATTTGTCATTACTCTATCAAACTAATGCTAAACTCAAGATTTTTTTAACTGTAGTTCTTTACAGTGATGTGTTTAAAGCTTGTAATAATTCACAAAATATTCCTAGTTACATAGCAGAATTCTTTATTGTTCTTCTATGGAAAGATTTAAATTATTACATTGGTTTGAAGGTTGTGGTTTGGTTTTGTTGTTTGAGGGCTTTTTTGTAATCTATGTGTAAAGAATTTCATGAAAGTGAAATTTTAAAAGAAAAACAATTTCCTTCTGTCAGTAAGTTGCTAGGCAGTTCTTACTGAGGCATGAATTAAAATGGATTTTACTGTGAAAGTATCAGCTCACCATAATGGACAGGAATTCTTGTTCACGTATAGTACTACTACAGTTCTTAACGGCTTGGTTGCCTCTACAGTAAATTTTCAGACTTCATTTGGGGAAGTCCGCCTATCAAGGAATAAAACACTTGCTACAGCACTAAATTACATTACAGAAAACCACAGAAAATATATGCTTTACAAAGCAACCATGCTGTAGTCAGCAAACGAAATAAGATTTTTTTTTTAAAGTTTCAGTCATTGTCAGGACAATCCATAACTCTATAAAAGCCTGCTAGCTGAAATTTTGCCAAGGTAATACAGAGTACAGAGCTGACAGCACCAAAAACTGATGGACTATCAGAGTTTCCCTGGCCAGGGCAAACTGCACAGTTGGTTTTTTTTTTTCTTCCTGAATTGGACATGGTAACCCTGCAGATGCCACCCTGAAATAGCACACAATTTCAAAAAGGGGGGCTGAAACTACATCTGTATCATAAAAATCTGTTTCCAGAAATAAACATAGTACCTTCCTTGCACATCTTTATTTCTTCTGTACGAGTTTAAAAGCATAAGGTAGTATTCCCCATGCAGTGCAAAGCAAGAAAAGGAATTGCATCCAAACTAGTGACAGAAACAAACACAAGGCCCCCAGTCCCGTTATGTACAAAATTGTCACAAGGTCAGCTGGCATTTTCCCAAAGCAGTTAGCATATAAATTGAGCCTAAACAAGAGGAGATATGTATGTCCTCTGACAAAGAAGATTCCCAACAAAAACAGCAAAAGAATTTCCATTATGGAAGAAAAAAATGCACTTATTAAAAATGTAACAACATTTATCTTCCTGCTGCAAACATTCTTTTAGCCACTCTGTTTATTGCAGAGGACTCCAAACAGTGTCAAGTTTCTGTGCTTTGTTTCAGAAAAAATATTCATGCACAGGCTGATTACGACATATCCCAAAAACAATTTGCCATGTAAATATAATGACTGATTGAATTTGACAAGCCTCCTTCTAGAACAGTAAACACTGAAGCTTTTGTTTAGGGATATTAATCAGCCCAGCAAGCTCAACGTGTCACCTGTGCCAGAATGGAAGAAAAATCATCCTCACCTGCTGGTAGAAGAGCCACCAGTAACATCCAAAGGAGGCAGGACCATTTACTGAATTACTCTGGATCCCAGCTATTCCAACAGGCAGGTTTCCACCTGCCACTCATCTTTCCTGAAATGATCATTCCATTAGCAATAATGATCCTGCTCCAGTGGCTGTGGAGGTCCAAAGGGAAATCTGGGAGAGCTTTCTGCAAACTGAGAACTGCAAA
This sequence comes from Phainopepla nitens, assembly GCA_013400175.1. NCBI lineage: Eukaryota > Metazoa > Chordata > Aves > Passeriformes > Bombycillidae > Phainopepla > Phainopepla nitens. The sequence goes on along the minus strand of VXBQ01015062.1, from coordinate 709,821 downwards.
TCCAGACAGATGTTATAATTCCCTACAGACTGGCTCAGGGCCTGCCTGCACCTTCATACAGAATGAAGACAGTGCTCACTACACTGAGAATATCTTATGTCTCGAAAAGCTGACTTTAACTTAAGAGCAATTAGAAAACACAGATGTCAGGGAATAATACACCAAAATTCTTATCAGCAGCTTGACCATCAGTGGATCTTACTGACATTCTTACCTCCTGCTGCTCTGTGGGAATCCAGGACACAGGAATATCTCCTGTGCCTGTCCTGAGTGGTCTTATTCCTCAGGAGAACACAGTTTTCAACTTTGGCCATGGAAAAAGCTTCCAGGACTTTGTGAGAAGTTGAGTTTTTGTTAATGTATATAGTAGATGATATTGTAGTTTATCACAGGGTGAAAAAGTAGGTTTTGGGTTTTAGTATGGAAGGTAGATGAAAGACAAGATGGAGGACTTTTGGGTGTTGACTCAGCTTCTTCCTTCTTCTTCATCTACTCCATTTTCTGCAGTGTTGGTAGCACAGTGATTGGTTAGACAAAGTCTCAATGCAGATGTTACATGACTGACAAATAATTATTAATTGGTAGAAAAACAAAAACATACTACATGTTAGATATGTTGTAAAACTTAATTGGATATGGTATCTGTATAAGAATCCTTGAAATCGTCCATTTTGCGTCTTTCTGGCACGTGGCCTGGAAGGGTCCAGGTCTTGCAGTACACAATTCTCTATGTGTGCTGAGCCTGTTGTCATCTAAGGCTCTGAATTGTGATAAGAAAATAATAAACATCTTTGAAGATCAAACAGCAAGGCCCATCTGCCTCTTGCCTCATTTCTAAGCATGGCACAACACCACAACACCATCACAGAGGTCAAGGGGACCCCGTGTCGGTGAAGACTCCGACACTGCTCAGTGGCAAAGAACTGACCATTTGTTTTCAAGTTCAGGTTCCTGTAGAAAGGCAAATGATTATGTAAAAATCAACTGGCTAATCGAAGTGGTGAAGTCAGTGATCTGAAGGATGCAAAACCACCATCCTCTGCTGTAAAATGCTAATTTCTTACAGGAGGATACCACACATGCTAAGTAAACAGAAAAAACATTCAGATAGTGACAGAAATTACCCTCCTCAAATATTGAAAGCTTCATCTGTCCCACTGGGATGGTGCATGTTTTGACACTGCCAAGCTTGCAATAAATAAGCCCAAAATGTGTCAAAAGCTCAGCCCTTCCCACTGACTGAGGCTCCCAAGCTCTGCAAGTGTGCACATGCAACCTGGAAATTTTCCATCCAGTCTGCACTTAGTTTTACACTCTCTGATTCTTGCAAATGTGACAGTTGGCTCCCGAAATTAAGATTGGAGTGGTGAAGACCTATCTTGATGCTTCACTGTCCCATTCCCAGAGATGCTGAATTCCAACAGCTGCTCTATTTCCTACTCACAGCCCATGTGATCCCATCAAGCTGAGCAAATGGACAGTCAGCTCAGATGATCTTCTGCACAATATCTGGAAACAGCAAAGTACACTTTCTGTCTCATTTACTAATACTGCTGCTAATTTTGCTGTGTCCCAGTTTCTGGTCCATCTGCAGTAAGAATTCAGTTTGGCTGACAGAAAAGGAAACACAATGCAGCACAGACCAGGACCAGGCTGCCATCTCAGCAGAATGAACAGCCCCATTTCTGCTTAGAATTTCTTCCCAAAAGCTTAGGAAGGACCTGGCACTTAATTAAATAAATCAGGTCACTGAGCACAAGGGCAGATAATGCCAGTTTTCCTTTGGATTCAATTCTAGAGTTAATGCAAGTGTTTTGAAAATTTTGCAATATTCAGGAAATTACTGGGAGCAGGTGAGTGTTCTTTCCCATGCACATTGTCTGAAAGTGAATATTAATAAATACAGCTTTTCAGCTGGCACAAGAGAGTACCTACAGTATCTCCCTCTATTAGCTGGAGGAGACTTACATGGATATAGTTATTTTCAAGATTTTTAACCTCTGATTACATCAATTTGACTGCTTGATTCCAAAATTATTAGAAAGGTAGACAGACTGCTTTCTTAATAATTCAGATTCAGAAGTAAAAAATAGAAAGCTTATGAGATAACCCAGTAGGTATCTGATTCCACCTTTTAATGCTAACATTACTGGTAATAATTTTAAGCAATTACATAATAACTGAAATGTATTGTGTGAATTCCTCAGAATTTCTATTAGCTGGCGTTTTACCTCTAGCTCCCCATGGGAAAATTCTGAGATATGCCTCAAGTAATTTAATTTCTTTTCTTGGAAACGTAACACACACTAAAGCAGATTAAGCAGTGGAGGCTCCAAAATAACGTACAGAAAAAAAAAATCAAAACATCCAAGAGACCTATAGAAATAAGACAAGTTTTTCAAAAACATTTTACTGAAATTCTGCTCCTCTGACAGCTGTGTGTTTTCTCATCATTTCTAATTTGAAGTTTTTTACTCAGACTAATGATTTGACTGCACTTTTTGTTCCAGGTAAGAGGCAGTGCCTAGAACATGTCAGGGCAATCAAGAGCCAATTTAAAATGTATATATCAACAAACAAAGTCATTCAAGAAGTTGCCCACACTGAACAACTGGAAACAACTTGCATTGAGACCTTAGAGCCTTTCTTACAAGTGCATATGGGGCTCCAAGGCTGAGCCATTCAAAGAACGGCATTCTTGAGGAAGTAGAAAGGAAGCATGTTAGCCAACTGGCTGTTTCCACGTTTCTGGAAAACAAGTTATAACAAGAACATAAGGAGACTAATCTTACCTTCCACGCTTTTTTAGTAAAGTGGATAAGGTTTCTAGAGAGAAATGAATTTTCATTCCCCCCTATGCTATTTTGCATTATAAGTACTCATCGGAATTTGTCTGCTTACAGAATACATAGCAAAGACCTTCTTAGCAGTCACTTAGTTTTCAAAAACCTCTTTCAAAGAGACAGGCAGCATGGGAACTCCTGCACCTTTGTAACAAACCTATGGCCTAACTTATTGCTCCCTAACTACTTCTATCTGCAAGGTCCCAAAGTCCACCAACTAAAAACTCCTAACTTATTACAACACAGGTGCACAAGGTTTAAATAAGGGTAATGGGGGGGGGGGGGGGGGAGCCACCCCTAGAAAACAAAATATATTAATTAACTACCAAAAAAAAAAAAAAAGAAGGGGAAAAGTGGTAAAGGGGAAAAGGTGATCATGCTCTTCACTGGGCCTCAAGCACATTCTGCCACGTGGCATTGCTGCAGTGGTTTAAACTATGCAGATTTTCAACCAAATTCTAATTGCTTGACTACAACCTCCTTTGTATCTGTAGTCAATCCATTTTAGTTCACATTTTGGGTTTGCAGCTGCAAGGGCAAGCTAAAACAAAAACATGGCTAGACATGTGATGACTTGAAAACACACCCTGCTCAGTGCTGGGAAAAGGAATGTGGCCAAAACACCACGCTCAGGCCTCAAGTTTCAATAACAACAGTTACCTGCAGGAAAATTATGTCTGTCCACTTAAGGGGGGTGCAAGACTTCCCCTTAAAATACTGGAAGTGAAAGATGGGAAATGTAAATGTGTAAATTCCTTCAGTTGGGGCTGTCTATTCCCAGTTATTCCTGCTGTCTAAGGTGACTTCACAAAATTGCATTTTTTTTTCTTATCTAAAAGACAGAGCTACCCATTCTGATGAAATAAACAGGACTTATGGAGTTTATTTTAATAGCAGTGAAAAGAATTGGGCCTTCTAGGTAAATTGCTTGAACAAATCCTTCTTGTTGGATGATAATTGAAGGAGCATGGGGAATTTTGACAGTTCCAGGTGTCAAGAAGTTGGGAGAAAATAACATCTGTTCTCATCAAATAGCAGAAAGGCAAATTCAAAGTCTTAATAAATGTGTAGCATAAAAAATGAACAGAGAGCAAAAGAGATACATTAAAAATATTTTTTAAGCAAAATTAGGCCTTTTTTTCTTAGCTGAATGTAGCAAAGCTAATCTGCTACATCCTACCATGTTATATCCTTGTTTTCCTGTCATCCCTCTCGCTGTCCCAAGTTGCCATTGTGGCTAAACCCCTGCCATTCCCTGCAGCATGTTCACTGTGAGAGCAGCCAGACAGTGCCATGGCACTCACTCCCACACGGGAACAGCCTGGCTGCCAGCTCAGCACCAGCCTTAAAAACAGACAGGCAGCAGAGAACACATTGCTTAATATTTGCCACTGCCTGGAATTTGACACAGTATTTCATGTGACTCCAATAATAATTCCATTATCTTTTATGCTAGTGAATACTTTGATCCTTCCTTCCCTTGCCCATCTTCATGCTTCGGAGCCAGTGCTCCCATGGTGATGAGAGAAAAGCAGCTCCAGAGATGTGAGGCAAGGAAGAGCCCCCCATGGGGGATCCAGGGCAGAGTCCTGGGGCAGCACAGGGGACAGAGAGAGCGAGTCCCTGCTTTTCACACTGCTCTGCAGAGATCATTCTGCTCCCTCCCCAGCCCCACAGTGCCTCAGATCTGTCAACTACTGCAGCCTGGCCACGACAGCAATTGATGGGAGTCCAACTGAGGTAAGGTTTTAGAGCAAGGACTTTGAGTGCATTCACACTGACTGAGAACTCAATCCAGGGGCTCTCTGTTACATTCTTTCTGTGGGAAGAATGTAGCCTAAGAAATAATTTAATATCTATCAGTATTTTAAGATTTTTAAGAAAAAAAGCTTATGACAGAACAGTCACTCCCAGGATTTCCTTGTTCTCACTTTCAAATAAAAACCTCGTATCTTTTTTTTTTTAAGTAAAAGAAAGAGTGTAAATGCACAGTGACTTCAGATATGACTTTACTACTTAAAAGTTGGTTTTAACTGGACAATTAGAAATTATAATCCAATTGCTAGAGAAGCAAATATCCAGAATCATCTTCCACTGAATCTGTGCCAACACACACAGCATTGAATAACTCTTTCTCTCTCTTCTTTCTTTCCCTAAGACAGATAAACAATTTTTTTTAAGGAAGTTAGATGGCATTCTTATCTGGCAAAACCAGCCACAAAAGCTGGGTTAAATGCACAGGATTTTTGTCTTAACCTGGCAAGAAACATTCCCTGTGGCTGAACCAACACTTCAAACATTCTGAGAGTTCTTGTTCCTCTAAGCACTCTGTTCTGAACTTCAGGACAGCCACTCACATCTCAAAAGCTGCTCACACAAAGATCTTTGTAAAAAACAGTAACCAGAAAGTCACTGGTGAGTAGAACTCAGCATAATCCAAAAAAATACCACTCTCCATGATCACACCAGTTTTGTATTTCCCACCTCATTACTTTAGCAGAACTTGGGGCTTGGGGCTTACTCTGTAACCTACACTTAACCTATGGAGTTAGGGACTGCAGTCAGGGTATTTATTTTCCTGCTGACAGGCACACAGGGGGTGCTTTGGGCTGAGAGACTGCTTATCCATCAGTCCCTGGGAAAGGGATACAGGTGGTGAACACACAGCCACGTGGGACAGTGTTTGTAGGTTTTGCACCACATCTCCTCGTACCTCTCTGCTTTTTTGCCACCGACAACATCTCTCTCTCCATAGTGTGAAGACAATACTGGTATTTCACCAGGTATGGCAACATTTTGCCAGACTGTAACAGAAACCTTTGTTTTCATCTTCATCTCAGAACACAAATAGAAACAGTCTTTGAAATATATTTAGACTAATTTTTTTTTTTAATGTTAATTTTCAGGAATGTTGCCAATCCACTTTTAGCAGATGGTTTGCTATTTAATGTCTCTAGGCAGGCAGAAAAGCTTTAATCAATAGAATCAAAAGAAATGTTGAGAAATTACATGCAATTTTACAAAATCAAAGGCATTTCCTACATATTGTCAAGCAGACAAAAATATATTGACATGTTGTTACTGCAAGGAGCTGAGGAATGTTTCCCACATTACAACATTGAATTTCCTTTTATGTGTTTTAAAGTCTCCAGGTTTCATCATAACAAGGAAATTTAACCTGTCATAAATTCAGAAATTCTCCAAGAGCAGCTAAATTAATAAAAAAAAAGGCTGAGCAATTAAAAACCTACCCTCAAAAGCTGGTAGTGCCCACATAAAAAGCTCTACCTCTGCTTCCTTCTTCGACCAAGCAATCAGTGGTGTGGCTGCCTGTTCACTTTGGGGCCCATATTCCACCTGCACCTGCAGTCATCCAGGAAAAGAGACAAAATGGGCAGGGACCAGCCTAGCCACCAGGCAAGCACTCAGTTACTGCAGAGAGCGCTGACAGCTGTCTGAAAACCTGATTCCAACACTCTTCAGGCAACACTTCCATCCTCTGCGCTTCCAGGCTGCAGGAGCCTGCCCCGCTGCTGCCACACTCAGGTATTTTCCAAACTCCCACGTGCTCTAACCAAGCTCTTGCTTTGGTGTTTGCATTACCACTGACAAACTCTTCCATGTAAGCCCATCCCAGGCAATGCTGAAGCCCCTTCCTACCTTCCAGACAAGACATATGGATCCTTAGCTTAACCATATTTTCTGAGAGAGATATCATATAGAAAAGATTTTGGATATATTTATTATTTTCATAATCATTTGCATGCAGAATTTTGTCTCAATACTTACATGAGAGAAGTAGAATCAGCACTGTGAAGATACTTTTAACAAATATTATGTCTTTTTATGTAAGAAAGACATAAGCTGGGCTGAAAACTCTTGTGTGTTGATAGAATTGCACTTGTATGAAGTACGACAATGAACCAATGAGATTTAAATGTTTCTATACCAAACACATTCCTGCTACAATGGCAGCAAGTGGGAATTATGTATCCAAACAAAAGTCTTCTCTTGTCATTTTGTTAAAGCTTTTTCTGGTCTTGCTGCTTTTAGTGCCTAAATTCACCAGTCTTCTTGGCAGTGTGTACAAGTTTTCACATCCCTTTGGAACTTGTGCCTAGGTTTTTCTCTTGCTGGCTTCTTTGGTTTATGTCTAACAGTTTTAAATTAATTTTAAACTTGTACAGCTTTAAAGCCACGTGAAAACATTAGCCAAAGAGAAGCTTGAAATACCCCATTCTGTTACACCTAAGTTTAATGATGTCACAATCCTTTATGGCTGACATGTTGTAAAGTCGCAGACTTCTAACTCTGAAAAAGCAGGATTAAACAACTACACACTATTATAATATTGGAGACTAACAGCATCACAATTTTGATTCCAGGTCCAGTATTTTGATTATGATAGTCTGGCTGTATGCAAAAAAAAATATTTCTTACTTCATTAAAGGTGCTACACATGTTTTATAAGATACATATAAACTAAATCATATAGATTTAAGTCTTCAATTTTTGAATGCTAGATTTGGGGTCAATTAACAAGGAAATATTTGTAGCAATCTAGTAGATGTGAAATTTGTTTGGAGAGTGACAGGAGAGCAAAAGGCTGTCAGAAGAGAATCAAAAATGATGCATCATTTCTTTCTTCTCCATGGAAACTCACTAGCACCAGTTTCACCAGTTTCAATAAAACCAGTGGAGAATCCAGAGTTTCCACTCAATAACTGCAATTTCATATCAACTAAAAAAGGGTAAAACATTCAGGTATTCTTGTGCAGCCTGTAGCTTTTGCTGTGCTTTTCTCCTCCTGGACCCTCTTCGTCCTCCAAACTGTTAAATGTGAACACATCTTCTAATCAGAAATCTCACAGAAATTACAGTATACTAGTCCCACACCCTTCACCTGAGCAACTTAAAATATTCCTGTTAGGCCAAGTAGAAGAGGGAAAGGCTGGCCCAATGTGATCATTCCATATACAGCTGGTAAAATTATAAATACCTCAAAGAAAGACAAATACACAGAACAAAGTTATTTTTAAAATGATTCTGTGCTCAGTTCTGCAAGCCCTTTTTATTCTGTGCACAGAGAAATCCCAGATGTTTTCTCCAACCATAATTTCTTTGCAGTGATAATCCTGTAATGGATGAGTACAGACTCACTGAGTCTGCAGTGCTTGAAAAGTTTATCTGACAGTTTTAAAGGTAAAAGTTACCTCCAGCATGTGAAATCTTCTTGCAAAGCCTCTGGCAAGTCATGACTTGACACAGAAAGAAAAGCTTCAAAGCAATTTGAATCCACCATGAAAGCAGGGACAGGTAATTCTCTGCATTAGTTGGATGATTCATGAAAGAGATCTTTAGCTAGATTCAGATTACATATGAGCAAGCAACACAGTCTAAAAATCTGTATTATTTCCCTAAAATGAAGACTGGAATGATAATTTATCTATGAAGAGAAAAAAAAAAACCAAAACCAGAAATATTCTCTTTTTCTTACACTCTTCAGAAAGCTATTTATAAAAATCCTATTTTCTCACAGATCACCTGACCACCTGTGACAGCTCTAATAAAAGAGAAATTCAAACATTCACATTTAAAATATGGGGCTTGATTTAGGAGATAGGAAATGTCAAAACCAAAAATACAACAGGATTTCCACACTCCTACTGACATTACTAACACAAGGTCACTGAGCTCCCGAATTTCCAGCATATAAGCAGAGATTTAGGCATTTGTGTGGTATTTAAGATGTGGTAATTGTAACGTGCATGTTGGGAGAGCTATCTAACCTCACACTTTGGGGCTCATGTCAGGCTCAAATTTCTGTCACCGGACAACAGATGTGGCTATTGCAGCACACCTCAACATCTGGCCAGCGCAGGACTCACACACTCCTGGGCTCTTCTTGAGGGGAGAAGGGACCTTGTGTCTGATCCTTCTGAGCAACTGCAGCAGTCAAACCTGCCACCAACAGCCTGGAAAAGTGGGGCCATAGCACTTCTCTCTATCCCCCTCCTCTGCCCTGCTCCTGCAGACCTTGTCCATAGGGATGAAGGCTCCGAGTCAGGGCTTCCAGCACACATTCATATGGCCCTGATCACTGGATAGCTGGGATTCCTGCTAGCTGCCACAGCGTTGTTGTCATAGAAATAATACATTTTTAAAATCTCATGTGTTTAAAACACAGTTGAAGAAGTGACTACAGCAAGAATCCCTCACAGACTTGAGAATACACATTGGCATTTTAAAGGCAGAGCACTTCAAGGTAGCAGCTTGGACCTTCCACCTTCATATTCTGTAAGAGAAATCAGAATATTCTCATTTGTTAATTTTCAAAGCCAAGCAAAGGAGATGCTGGAGAACTATAATAGCGACCATCACGGTTTCAGCTCCTAAACATCTCTGCCTTCCCCTCAGAAAACGGAGGATATCATGCTAAAACAGCACCTTAGTTACAAAACACCTGTTGAGCAGAGAAAAACTGTGGAGAAAACAGAAACAAAATGTTGTTTCACAGAGAATACATCTGCACTGCACAACACTAGAACAGATTTAGGTATAGATAACAGCAGCATGAAAGAAAGCACTAAGCTTCATGTAGCTGAGAATTTCAGTGTCTATGCAGAGTATCTGTCCACACTAATCCAACACCTTGTTACTGAGCTGTTTATCAGTTTGCTAAAAGGAAGGACCCCAGAAGTTTCTAAAGAGGCTACAGAGCTAGCACTGCAAGGCCAAGGGCAGCAGCGAAAGATACCTCCAGAGATAATTAAAAGAAAAATAACTAAGCAGATGAATAAAAAAGGGATTTGCCTCAGAGGAATGAAGTTAGTTTTCACAATATGAAGTTAATCATCACTTCTGCATTAGACAGAAATTAAAATTAATTATTTTTTTTAACTGTGGACCAGTAAATCACCTCACTGCTCTGGACTCAGGGACAATCCCAAGACAGCAGAGAGCCCAGTCTCCAATGTCCAGGCCAAGTGTGGCAGACAACATCATCTTATGGCTGCATGTAATGAGGACAGCCATTAACAAGCTACAGAGGATTCCAGTCCCATTGTGTCTCTTTCCATGTTCCATATATTAATAGCTGATAATCAAGTTCCTGGGCTGTTCCAAAGACAAACAAGGATCTTCCATCACCCTCAGGAGGCAGCTAAGCCATCTTCACAATGCCACTGCTGTCTCAAGATTTGAGCCCAGTATTTGCTTTTTTAAATCACCATAGATTTTCTTTACACATCATGTCTCCAACATTCAGATGGATAATATCAGCTGATCCCACCACTCCACAGCTTGTACACACTTTCACAGTGTAACACTGCTGACAAGAACTTTCTGCTGAATGCAGAATTAAAGTAAACTGCTCCTGCAGTCTTGTCCCAGGCAAGGGAGCAATGTTAGGGGGAGAGAGGCAAAAACTGCCTCATGTGATGCCATGAGAGAGCATGAGCCCAGGACCAAGCCGACCTCACACATCACACACAATTCCCTGCAGCCGTGTGTAGGTCTTGCTTTATGTTTCTTTTCAGATGTATTTACCTCTACTCTGGTCATACAGATAAAAATCACTCATTAGAACTGAAGAGGGCATAACAAGCTGGCAGGAAAGACCTCAGCTGGAACCCCTGCACAGCTGCAGGCTGCTTGTGCCAACCCGAGCAAGACAGCCCAAAGTGACACCAGAGTGGCACAAAGGAAGCGCTTGAGTGCAGAACCTGCAGCAGAAATCTCTCTCCATCCCTGCTCAGCCCAGACATGCTCTGCTCAAACACTGCACTAAAATCCCCCCTCCTTCCACCGGGGCCGTGCCATTATGCAGAGATAACAAATGCCAACAAAAGTGAACTTTTTCAGAGAAATAGTCAAACTTTTCTAGCTTAGCAATGAGGGAACTTGTGGAAGGCATGGAAGTCACAGCTCTGCTCCCAATTCATTTTTTTAACCTTCTGTTGAAAATTTTCATGCGAACTAAAGAAATTGTCATGATTGAAGGAAACAGAATCCAGGTCAATTCCCTTCCCAACTACAAAGCTATCATTCACTCTCACTCTGTAGACAAATAAAACTTTTCTTGTTTCTGTCAAAAGAACCAATCTCAAATAAATCTGCCATGCCATTCCCATTGTAGAAATGTGAAGAAACAGAGCAGTCTGGATGACAATCAGNAAAAAAAAAAAAGAGAAACCTCATTATCAAGAAAAACAACTTTAATCATGAAAGGAATCACTCAATATCCAGCAATGTACCTTATTAAGGCCAAACTACCATTCCGCAGTTTTGCCCACTGCATCCTAATCCCAGTGACATAAATCCCCAGCGGAAGAACGAGCAAGAATATTTCTAGAAGGGAGCTAAAGATATTAAAAGCATAAAAAAGTTAACTCTAATAACAGTAATAATATACTATCAAGGTGTAGTCAACATAATCAACAACATTAAGTCTTCAGCAGATCGTCCTTGAAATACCTACACTTCCAGTGTTGCTTGAAAATTTACAGCAAATTATGTCTTCCAGTTAAAATAACTATATTAAGGTCTCTTTAATGTGCTCATCCCTAAGCATGGAAGAACATGAAAGTTAAATTCCAATTAATCTGCACTGACATGCAGCCATCTAGAATGACTTGAGAAGTCAGTGTCTAAAGAGGAAAAATAATGGGATTAATCCTGCCTGTCTTACATATGCAAGTAGTTGCTTCCATTGCAATTAGCTGCACTGGGACAGCAGATCTCTGTGCTTGTACAGAGACAGGGAATGCAGAGCCCTCTGCAGTGGAGCAAGAGCTGAGTGTTCCCAGGGCTGCTGCCTGGTGCTCACTTGTTTCTCAGTAGAATAAATACGCTGCAGCGAGTGATAAACATGCCTAATTGCTTTTGAGCTTGAGGGAAATAAACTGGGGGGATTTAGCCATTAATAATTCCCAGAAGGAAAGTACCTCAGGAGTAAGAGACATGGTGGAGCGGCCACTTGAATCCTGGCGAGCGGACTTTATGGAACCCAGCTAGGGTTAGTTGACAAGAAAGACAGAAGACATTCTTCTTTGTGTTTGAGATCAAGAAATAAAGGCTAGATAAGAAACACAACATTTACTTACTCAAATCTTTCCCAGGCTAAAATTAAGAATGTGGGCTGATCTAGTTCCCAAGCTCAAAATATGCAGTTTCTGAGAGCAAATCATTTCACCCTGACACCTGACATAGCACACATTGGAGACCCCTCCCTCACCCAGCTGACCACAGAGGGTGATCAGATATCCAAAGGTGGAATAGCTAATATCAGCTCAAGTAAATCTGCACAGCAAATCATCCCAAGCAGCAGAATGAAAGATAATGTAAACTACTCTTCTCTCACAGATTTTCCCAAGGGCACAATGCCTGATATTTCACTGGTAAGAACAGATGCAGCAGCTTGCAAGGATGGAGGACCAAAGTCCTAGTAGGATACACATGTCTTAGCAACCATCCATCAACCTTAACTAAAAATTCAGCTAGCCCAGAGAGGGACTTTGTGTTACAACTTCAGTTTAGATGCAGCCTATGTGTTAACTGTTTAGTAATTTTGTTTAGGTCCAAGGGGTTGGGAGGAAGAATGGAGCCGGGCAAGGAAGCAAGTTCATGTCATAGACTTCAGAGTCTATAATCTTTTAAGATAATTCCACAACAAAAACATCATCTGATTAAAACTAGGAAGGCTGAAAAATACTAAAATGACATTGCGTAATAAAACAGAGAGGATGATGTGCAGCAGTGTTTTCGGTGATATGGGTTTAATCATAGCTTAGCTTTTCAAGGAAAATTAAACTATGAACTATGATGGCCTAAAGTAAGGCTGCAGAAAATAACAGATTTCACCCTTTTGGCTGGTGTTTTTCACTTTGTCACTGATACAAAGCAAGTATCAGATTAAGAGCAGCCTGCCCACTCCTCTGATCCTCCAACTGCATGTACAACTTAGGGCAAGTTTTTGGTGTCAGAGCCAATGCATGATGCATTACTGAGATGAAGGATATGTTGTGATCTGTCTGAAGCACTCCTGTATTCATTTCAAGAATCTGAGAGTGTTTGGGGTTTTTTGAGCCAGCTTGGTGTTTGTGAACTCAACAGAACACAGTTTTTGGTTTTTTTTATCCCATTTAACATTTGTTAATCTCAGCCCTCTAAAGCATACTTTCTGGGAATAAAGCTCAGCACTACTACACAGTCCATGTGCCACACACCTCTGTCAGGCATGAAAAGGGCTGCATTTTGCATCAAGCTACCCATCTGGTCCTTTACTCAGTTTCTTTCATACACATAAACACACACACACACACACACACACACAATTAATCTCAAAAAAGACACCATCTTGTTTGCAAACTCCAAAGGAGGTGGGAACTAAAAAACTCTCTCAGTGGGCTGCCTGGTAGCATGGAGCATATGCCTACTAAAGATTGGGGCTGGAGGGGAGGAGAATCTCCTTGGTACTGGTTGGGGAGCATTCAGATGTAATTAACACCACAATCCCACAACACACTGCAACAGAAAATCCTGCAGGTCACCATCACTGCAAAAAGGTGAAGACACTTGACCAAAACCACCTTGTGAGCTGTGTCTGGTCACAAGCCAGGAACTCAGGATTCCCAGGCTTCAGTCAGCTCAAGTTTCAGCATTGAGCTTTAGCTCCGCAAGATTCCTCCTTCTGTGGCCTGCGATTTCCCTGTCCATACCATTCTTTCCAAACAAGAAATACCAGCTTTGATTCCCTCTGAACCTCTCTTATCTGGAAATCTCTTTTCAATCTATATTTTTCTCACTGTGAACATGTCCTTTTAAAAATACATACTTTTAAAAGGGTTTTTAAAGTTTGAAGGCACGTCTTATTTCTTCTCATTTCCAGGACACTTGATAAAGTATTACAAGATTGCAATTTAAATGCTAAAGGAATTCCCAGATGGCATCTAATCAAACAATCAGAAAGCAAATTAAAATGAAATATTAGTGCAACCGCATGTGTAAAATGCAACAGCTAAAGCTCTCTGGCATTTGCAGCATATCCTATGGAATGTAATTCTATTAACCGTGCTAATGTCGTGCCTGTTCAGCAGTGCAGAACATCTGAGCTACTGAGACTTCTCTCCAACACAAAAAAGAAGTAATCCAAGGAAAAGTTTAACAGCAAACTACAGATAACTCTTATAACCATGTCTAGAACCATTACAGCAGCTGGTTTACTCAATTTCTGGCAACAGCTCTCAAATGTATAATTTCTTAAAGCTGACCTTCAAGTTCAAATCAAACCCAGTCAAGCTTGGGATATTTCTTTCAATAACTTCAGTGAGTTTTGCACCATGGCCCAGAATTCACAGCATCTCATAGTTCTAAGCGAAATCTGATTAAAGCAACACCCTATTCTGCAGTATCTGCTACAGGAACTCCTGTGAGAAGTCCAGTTAAAATTATTTGGCAAATAAAAGTACAGAAAATCCACTTTGAACTAAGAATCTGTGATTTTTATTTTATTCATTTATTTATCTTAAAGACTAAGTAGTTTCAATAAGGCATGAGAAGCTTGTAATGCTTTATTTTTTACCCCTAATATTTTAGTATATATCACCAAACTGTTCACTTAGTTAATTTTGAAAGACCCTTTTCAACTTTAAAAGAAGCATTATTTGAGGAAAAAAGCCATCTAGTTTGGCTTATGGATAGTCACCAAAAAAAAAAAAGCTTATGCTCTAATCCATGCTATACGCTCCCCTGATTTAAGTGCACCTTTTCTCTACTACTCTAAGAACTAGTGACCGGAGGCACCAATATGGTTTGTTTCCTTGAAAACAACTGTTAGTTTCCTTGAAAACAGTTGTTAGTTTACTTGAAAATAAACAAGGCTATTTCAGTTTCCCACCAACAAACCCGAAGGAGTTATGCTCCAGCCTCATAAGGGAAGTAAATTAACTTTGTGTATCTCGCTCTTAGCCAAAGCCTTTTGGAAAATCCCTGCCTTCATATATGCTTCCACAGTGCACTCCACTGGCACACAGAGAAGAACATATTTCCTTCTAAAAATCTATTTCAGGAATCAAGAAAAATTTAACGACTGCATGATAGAACTTAAAACTTGAAGAAGCTGCTATAACCCATTCTCCAGGGAAGAAAGGGGAAAAAAATTATAGAAAGCAGCATTTCACTCCTTTGAGCAAGATGACAAGACTATCTGAGAAATGAGTGCATATACAAAATGAATTATGCCATATTTAGAAACATATTAACACAAGTCAAAGCAAAGTAGCTAGGCTTTAATAGCACTACAAAGATATGTGTAATGACAAGCAGGGAAGCCCAACTCACATGGGATTTATCCACCCTGCTCGCTCCATTTGTTTCATATTCCCAGAAGACCAGCTGGTCAAAGCTGCCTGGAAGTGAGCAAGATTTCTTGCACTGGTGATAGGTACCCTTCATCACATGGTCTACTCTACTTTTTCTGATTTAGGAGAGACTAGAACTGGGGTTTGAGCATTTGGTGGAGGTTATGCAGAAGTAGAGAAAGATGGTTCCTCCAGATTTTGTACAGGTTCTCACCTACCCCAAGCCTCCTTCCCATCCAATTCACT
Organism: Phainopepla nitens; assembly: GCA_013400175.1. Classification (NCBI taxonomy): domain Eukaryota; kingdom Metazoa; phylum Chordata; class Aves; order Passeriformes; family Bombycillidae; genus Phainopepla; species Phainopepla nitens. The sequence continues at coordinate 694,373 of VXBQ01015062.1, read as the reverse complement.
TGACAGGCTGAGAGAGTGACGGTATGATGCCATGCAGATGATGAAAATATAAGGAAGATACTAAAGATCCCCCAGTAAAGCAAAAGTCATGTAAAATCCCAAACTTACAGGAAATAATCATATTCTCTTCCAGCACCTCCCCACTTCAACCCTTCTCCCAGGGCACCCATTAAAAGGCGATCAAATTAAAAGGCATTACACAAAGAGGGACTGTCCCAGTTATAATCCCAAGAGGCCAGCACTAAGGGAAAGCCTTCATCATCCCAAAGAACACAGAGACTCAGCACGGATTAACAGAGTCAGGCTTAAAGGGAGAGGAGAACAAGAATTCCACTAGCAGCAAACCATTTTGAAAAATAACAAATAGAAATTTTTAAAAAAAAAAAAAAAGAGAGACAGAGACGAAAACCGCAAGATAGGAAGAGGGTCTTGGCTCCAAGCTCTCCCGGCAGAGCCCTGCTTGGGAAAGCACAGGCAGGCCGGGAGCTGAGGTTCGTCCCAGCCTCAGGCCGCGCCGCACGGGTGGGGGGCTCCCGCAGGAGCTCCGCTCAGCCGCTCCCCGCCGGGCTCCGCGGCCACGCCGCACGCCCCGCGCAGCCCCGGCTCTTCCGGGCGGGCGCGGGCTCCGCCGATCGCGACAGACACGACACTCGCACGCACAGCCGGCACACAGCGGGAGGGGATGGAGCTGCAAGCGGCGAGCGGAGAGGGGAGAGAAAGGCGAGCAGGCGGGGGTGAGGTGGTACCTTGGATGTGCTGCTTGATGACATTTTCCAAATGGTCCAGCCTTTCTATAATCCTTAAAGTGTCCCCTTTGTCTTCCTCTAACTTTTTTTCTGAGATCGGCTCCTGCACTTTCACATAAACACTGGCAATGTAGTTGGTGACCCAGCCCACGTACAGCAGGCAGACGATGTTAGTCATTCCACTCAAAATCACGCAAGTGGACACTAAAGTTTTGGTTTTCCTGGTGCACACCATCCTGAGATCGCTCCATATAGCTCCAAAAATCCTGCGATCCAGAAAACAAAAATAGGCTGCGATGAAAAGAAATCCTTTCCCCCTTTCCCCGAAACGGAGACCACTCCGAAGTCAGTAAATTTCCATGCAGAAAGTTCTCTAATCCACAGAATAAAAAGCAATTGTCTCCTACCTAGAAGGAGGGGTGGGGGAGGGGAGGGCTGATAATTAGAATCCTGGCTTTGAGTATATGAAAATAGCTGAAAGTTTGCGATGGCAGTGCCGACAGCAGACAGCGAGGCGTGCCCGCCGCCCGGCTGCCCGCCGCCTTCAGGCGCCGCCCCCCGCCCCGGGCATCACGGGCGCCGGCAGCCCAGCGCCCGAGCGCGGCAAACTTTGTTCCCTCGGCCGCCGCCGCTCGCCATGGCGAGCAGCTGAGCT
>VXBQ01015062.1:607439-692927 GCA_013400175.1 Phainopepla nitens | reverse complement strand
AGCAGCGTGCCGGGGAGCAGCGTACCCGGGGAGCAGCGTGCCCGGGAGCAGCGGGGCCCGCCCGAACTGACGGCGCCCGGCTCCAATGGCAGCGGCGCTGCGCGGGGCGCGGGGCGGGGACGCGGCGGGACCCACCTGCTCCTCGCTCCGCACCGAGCGGCGCCGCTCTGCCCGCCTGCCCCCCTTCCTGCCGTGCCCGGGGCTGGCTGCCAAGGATCCCCGGCCTGGAGGGGCACAGGCGGCACCCGCCAGTGCCGTTCGCTGTGCGGCGGGGCCGCCGCTCGCACCCAGAGGCGTGGGTTTGCCGGAGGGGTGAAACAAGAGCCGGGCCCTGGGCTCGGCGGAGGTCTCGGCTACCAGCTACCACCCGCCACGGCGATGTGTTTGCCTTGAGCCTCTTGGCGTGCCCGCTCCCCGGCGAGGCTGGGCTGGGAATACTGAATGTGGCTCGCATCCACACCGGCGAGCCCCGTATCCATCCGTTCATCACCTCCCCCTGCTCCGTAGGGATGCGCTCTACCCGAGAACATCCAGAATTAGCTCCAGTATCAGGGGCATGATCAGTAACTCACAATTTAGTTCAGCATACCCATGCTGCTTTTGTCTCTTCACCTCACATTTTACATATTTTTGAAAACATTAAAAAGGCAAATTCCTCTCAATACAAAATCTCACTGATTTGAGAGAAGGCACATGATGAATCTTTTCCATTCCTCTTAAATAGGGACTTTTGTACTATATGAGATCATTTTCTTTTGATAGTCTCAAGATAGAAATGTAACCAGCATATCTAGTATTAGAAACAATGAGGCACGTGTTAATTAACATTCTAAAATTATTTTAAATACTTATCCAATGAAAGCAAGAATATCAAATGTTGTGGATTGACTGCACTCTGTATTCATGCTCCAGAACTCATCCTGCCACCAGGGTTTGCCGGTATGCAGAAAGCCCAGCAACGTACCAGCACTTACTACTCTGAAGCACAAACATGTGAGTGTTCAAACCCTTCAACAGCTCCAGTATACATTGCAACATCTCAAGTAAAAGCAGATGATTTGTCTTAGGTCTTGAGGTTGTTATTTTTAAATTAATTGCAAGCAAGACCCAGTATTCAAGAGAGAAGGCAGGCAACTGTCTTGCCAAAAGGCAGAATGACTTCTTCCTTTCCATCGGCTGGTACTCCATAGAAACAGTAAAAATAAGTACTCAGACACATACAAACCAGCACCAACAGAAGGTGCAGTCAACTGGAAGGTGAACTCTGCCAACAAAGCTGAAAAAACAAACTGCTCCCTCAGTCTTCTGAACCTCTCTGAAAACTAACTGAAATTTTGGCCAGTTTAAAAGTACTTCTCCTATGGTAACGCTAGAAGAGGTAAGCCCAAGAGAACTCTCTTGGAAATTAGAATATATAGCACAAGGTATTTGAATGAGAAAGCAGCATTTACATTTTAAGAAAAAAATATTTTCAATAATACAGAGAAGTTTGCTGGACAAAGCAGTCAATGAACAAGTTCAAGCTTTGTAAAAGACAAAACATTGACAGAATATATTAGAACAGTTCCACCCTGTAAGTCAGTTAATCCACTTGGTCTGCAATGAAAGTTTGTCTACACCATCATTTATTTTCCTATTTCTTATCTTTGTGTAACACTTCAGTGTTACAGCTTTGCTTCTGGTAAAAACTGAGAGCAGGAAGTGCTATGGCTGAAGCTTTTAATAATAGTGTTACCTAGACTTCCTTTAATCTTTGAAAATCCTGCCTGCAGTCACAAAATACAAATCTTCAGCAATTTAGGTAGAATCCAGGACTTAGCCTGGGACTTCTCAATTTAAAGCACAACTTGTCTGAAATCAGTCCAGGTAAGGGATGAGTAACAATCATTAATAAGTCATAATTTCCATGGAAATTTATAAAATACTAAGCACTAATGGCTGCTATAAAAAATATGAACAGTACTTGTTACTAATGACTGTAAGCACATCCATAAGTGATACAAGCTTTTGAAAAAAGATGGATAATGTGTCTCACAGGCTTAATAGGTTGCTTATAACAGTAAATAATTGATTAACTTACAGTAACTATTAACAGTTCTTTAGCCTTTTGTTCCCACCGGTTCTCTGATCATGTTTAAAATATATTTTCATTTATTACCACTTTCTCCTACTGCCTAAGATGAACTCCTGTCTCCTAACTTGAGCCTTGATTTTACTAAAGCTACTCTTAAAACTAACTAACATAGCAAAACCTCCAGCTGCTTTGATACACAAAAAAATGCACTTGCTTTCATGCCTCTGGTAATAATACTCTAGACAGGTCTCTTTAAAAGTCTTCTTTTATGGGTTTATACAAAGTTGGAGATATCCAAGTGTATGCCATTTAGACATTGGTTAGTTTTGTCATTTTGATATATTGTTTAGTATTACAATCCAGATGAGACCCCTTCGTGCAACATATTACATAAATACATAAGCAGTCCACTTTAATAATTTAATGGGAACAAATACAGGAAAAGGAACAATACGAGAATAGAAATGCTGGCAGCCTCACATTATAGTCAGGGAGAAAATTAGGTGGTAAAACCCTTAAATATTTCTTTTTTGAACATTTAAATTATAGGGGAGCACAAGGTCTATGAAATATTTTCTCTTAAATCAAAGTGGTATTTTCTGCTTCAGGTGTTTAAGCTTGAGGCTGTACAATCTACTGTGCAGGTTATTAAAATACGTGTCTTGATTTTATCCCTGTCCTGATACTGCTGTGCTATGGTCATGCTATGCAAATTATTTCGTGTAATTATTTCACATTTCGTAAAACAGGTATGTATTACAGGCTTTAATGCAGATTTCCTCCAACTATACTGCTGTAATAGGGCATCATTTCAAACACTGCTGAGGAAATATTAACCTCACAATCTAGTAAATAATGCAAGATAAGTGGCAGCAGTAAAGTGACCTATAAGTAAGTCAGTTAGTATTTCTTACATATCATTACAGTTCATGGAAGTGAAATGTTTAAGAACTGTATTTTTATTGCTGCATTTTGATGCAGGTTAAAACATTTTTACATGTAAGATGGTGCTTGAAACATCAGAACCAAAAATACTTACCCCATTTTATAAGGACAAGTTTCTTACACCTCATTAGAAATCTGTGGAAAAGCTTAACTTTTAAACTTTATTTTTATCACATTCTATTCAGATTCTTAGCTGAAATCCTATTAGTTTGTGGAGATATAATCTTCATTATTATCTAGTCTGAGGAGATTTTCTTCTATTATTTCTTCCCTCTCACCCATGATTATCGCATCTTTTGTTTGGAAAGGTGATAAAAAATTTCAAAGGCACTCACTAAGCAACACAGCATTTTACATTGTGGAGCGAGATGACTACATACATTTAGGAAAGTCTGAATTACTCTGAGAAGGTAATTTTTTTGGAAGTTCTGATGTCTTAGCCTGCACACACAAATCAAAACCTGTACATCTGAAGCAGAGATTACCCCTTCAGCATATGAGATCTTCCCAACAGTTCAAAATATAAGACTGGTGTTTTAGCAGCTCAAAAGAGGCAGTATTCTCTGTTTTGAAGATAGAGGTCAGGTGTTCAGTCTCCAGGGAAGTGGTCTGATGATCTTTGGTATCTATTGTCCCTAGTCATCACTAGCACTAATTTTAAACTGATCTTTAACTTCTATTAAACCATAAAAAGACAAATGCAGGGATTGCAGAGATGCCTTTGCATTTTCTGGAGCTGGGTTTTGGAGTACGGGATTTGGTAAGTGGATGTTGTAAGATAATGAATAGGAACTGAATGCGAAACAAAAAGAAAGGACAAAAAATTGGAAAAATACTGAATGAATGAAAAGTAGGATGGAGGAAGACAAGAGAAAAATAAAAACTACTTTTCCTTGTTATGCTGGGACACATTCTCATCAACTTTATTCCTCTGGCATTTTCTCTTTGTCTCTCCCTTGCCTTCTTTGGGTCCATATCTGCTCTGTTCCTTTACTATTATTTCCTGTCATCTTCTCCATTCCCCATTTAAAAATCACCGCTTCTAAGTTTACCCTAGTTCTGTTACACATCACCATTTGTGACATTTTAGCAATCACCAGTTCATTTAGGTCGTGTAGGACTCCTCATTTTCCACTGCTTTGCAAAGTCTGCTCAGCAAAGCACCGACTGCAGCGAAACTCAGCTCCACAACTGCAGCCTCCCAAGGAGGAGACTGAATTAGTGTCAAGCCTACAGACATCCAATGGCATTCACATAACTAACATCTATGAATCACAGAAGCACTGAGGTTAGAAAAGACCTCTGAGATCATCCATTCCAGCCTTTGAACAGCACCATGTCAGCCAGGCCATGGCACCAGATGCCATGTCCAGTTCTTTCTTGAGTATCTCAGGGATAAGGATTCCACCACATCCCTGAGCAGCCCCTTCTAATACTTAACATTCCTTTCTGAGAGGAAATTCCTCCTGATGTCCAACCTGACCCTCCCCTGATGCAGCTCCAGGCCGTGTCCTCTCACCCTGTCACTCGGTGTCTGGGAGGAGAGGCCGATCCCCACCTGGCTGCACCCTGCTGTCAGGCAGCTCTAGAGAGGGATAAGGTCACCCCTGAGCCTCCTGTTCTCCAGGCTGAACACCCCCAGCTCCCTCAGCTACTCCTCATAGGGCTTTTACCCTCCAGACCCTCCCAGCTCCACTGCCCTTCTCTGGACTCGCTCCAGCCCCTCAATGTCCTTCCAGAACTGAGGGCCCGGAGCTGGACCCAGCACTGCAGGTGTGGCCTCACCAGTGCCCAGTGAGGGGACAGCCACTGCCCTGCTCCTGCTGGCCACACCATTGCTGCAACAGGCCAGGGGGTCACTGCCCACCTGGGCTCACCCTGGCTCATTTTCAGCAGCTCTTGACCAGCACCCCTGGGTCCTTTCCCACTGGGGCCTTCCCAGGCCTCCTCCCCTAGCCTGTAGCAATGCATGGGGTTGTTGTGACCCAAGGACAGGAACTGGGTCTTGGCCTTGTTGAATCTCACACCACTGGCCTTGGCCCATTCCTCCAGCCTGTCCAGATCCCTCTGCAGAGCTTTCCTCCCTCCAGCAGATCAACACTCTGCCCAACTTAGTGTCATCCACAGACTTACTGAGGGAGCCCTCAATGCTCATGACCAGATCATCAATGAAGATATTAAACAGGACTGGCCCCAACACTGAGCCCTGGGGAACCCCACTGGTGACTATCCCCAGCTAGAGGTGGCACCACACACCAGCACTCTCTGGACCTGGCTGTCCAGACAGTTCTTAACCCAGCCAAGAGTGCACCTCTCCAAGCCATGGGCTCCATCATTTCAAAACCATTCACTGAGCACTCAAAGGAAGAAATTAAATATAACAGAAGATACTGATGCAAGAGAGTGCCAACACTGTTTTAAGAGGAAAACTGAACTGTATCCTCTCTTCTGGACTGAGCTCTCACTGCGCATGAAGCAATGAGAAAACACCTCATGCAAAAGAACAGAACATTGAAACATCTACTGGACACTTCGATTAAAAAGCAACCTGCAAGAGCTAGGAGCACATGGGTGTGTGTTGTCTTCTCCTTCACCAGATTCATTGCTTAGAAGGCATTTTCCATCTCCCTGATATAGTTGCTATAAAATTTATGTCTGTATTTTCTGTTTCCAGATGGCATTTTCCATTCTCAGTGTTTGCCAGGCTTATCTTGTCCATTTGTCTTTCCAAAATATTTTTCTATCAAAACCATCAAAAATCACTTCATACTGTAATTGATCTCTGCTATGCTGCTGTACTAGTTACTTTTATGTGCTGGTGTGATTTCATTTTTTTCTGGCAGCATTACACTGCACTATTTTTTTGCCACAAAACTCTCAGTTAATCCATCTCAAGTGACTCATGTGTGACCAGCAATTCACTAGCAAGAGTAAAAGATGAAACATATGGTCCTTTGCAAGTGGCATGTCTACAGTTTCTCAGAGAAGCATTATGTTCTGTTCTCAAAGCTGTCATATGTCTACATCCTACACCTCCAATGACAACCTTGTCCCTAAGCAACTTCAAGTCTCTTCATTTTGGGGTGTTAAACCTTGGAAATATTTGAAACAGATTTCCAGAGATTGCAGCCCACTCAATCTCTGAATCCTTTTATATTCAGAAAAAAAAAAAAAAAAAAGAGTAAATGCAAAATAATTTTTTGACATCTAGAAATCTTGGCTTTCTCAAACAATTCCTCAATGCTGTTTTTTTCTGTCTTTAACTGTAGTAATAAAAATCATCAAACAAGAACTGAGGCAGCCAAATATCCTATTTCCAAATACTGTCTAGCTCTGAATATTGAGGGACAAGAATAGTAGTCTTGCCAGGCATTACCTGTAAAAGTTTCAAAAAATTTAATAGCTTAAAGGTTGTCTGTGTCAGTGGTTGCAAGTGATTGCTTACACTAGCTGTGCAAGCAATCACAAATTCACAAAGTTCTGAGCCCGTACTTTCTCATATTCCAAAGAAACACAAACATATTGTGCAGGCCTATCTCACACGCCCTTCTTAGATGGCTCCTGGCCAATGTGAGTCTCAAATGTGCAGCCCCTTCTCACATTACAGGAACTCCATACTTCAATTGATTTTTGCAATTTTGCTGTTTCGTCAACTTGTCATTTAGAGTCATGGCTTCTCCCTTTTGCAGTTGGCTTTAGAAGTTACTAAGGCCATGGTACCCTCACTATTTACATGCTTGTCTGATCACATCTACGTATGCTGAGCAATGCAGATCCCAGCCTCCCCTGCTCATGACTGTCTGCTCTTTGGAAAGTGATGATTCCTTCCTACTCTTTGTCCTTTCTGTCTTAATAAGTTTTTAATGCATGAATGGAGATTCTCCTTAAGCATAATGGAGAATAAACTCCTAAGAAGGCTTTGCAGCCCAAGTACCAATTAAATCCAGCATCAACTGTCATCATTATCCATGTTCTTTGATGTCTCAAAAAAATAAAAATCCATAAATAGGTGGAAAGTGACTTCCTTCAATTGCTCATTAGAGAATTACTTTTTTAGGCATAAGTTCCTTAAAAGAAGCCTAAAAATCTGCAATACTCCTTTTCCTCCCATTCCTGCAAGACAAGGGGTGACTATTTCTTCCAAATTCTTTATTTTCTGAAGGACTGGATCTTTATACTGTTTCAGAGGAATTGACACTGAAGCATTCAAGAGCAATATGCCAGAGTAAAGAGAGTTAATGAAACCACTACTGAGGATTAGAAGGGTAGAACCTCAGAAATTACTGTAAACTCAAAAGAGAGATCAGAGAAAATGGAGCATAAACGTAATTGTCCTTTTTTAATTCAAATTGATGAATAGAAAGAATTAATTGCTTTTTAGGTTCAGATTATTGTTCAACCAGGAATTATAAAAAAATTGTATTAATCTGCTTTACTGATTTAATGTAAGGTAGGACAGACACCACTGAAGTACAGTGCTGGTGAAATCAATTGGTTTAACTCTTCCATTTCCCAATCAACATTATCCAAATAATTTTAAAGATGAGATTTGGCCAGCTGTCCTTCGGCCAGTGGTTAGAGTAAATGCACAAAAGCCTCTGTTGATGTTCTTTTGCCAAATTTACATCCAAATATGTAATTTAGCTGAAACATGAGTTTCTAGAACTTGACACTGCTGGAACAATTTTCTATATGACACTTTCTTTCATCAGATACTGCAGCCACAGCTTAAGCAAACAAACAATTCACCTTAAAATACCTAGAGTATGTTAGTAATTAATTCTCTTTCTTAGATGAAAAGGTCTTCTGCTCTGGAGGTGTTTTTGTTTGGTTGGTTTTTAAAGGATTTGGTGACATTTAGAAGTTATCTTTTCTCTGATCTGTTCACTGCATAAAAACCAAAACCACCACCATCACCCTGAAACACAAAAGAAAGCCCTAGTGCCATTTTTAAACAAAACTGACTCCAAAGCAAGAAAGCTTTCAGTCCAGCTTGGTATTATAACAGCTTTCACAGTATAAGAGGAGATTGAAAGTTTTATTTTGTTAGGCCTGGAATAAATCACACTGCTCCAAGAATGTCTAACAAAACACCTGTGCCCTGCTGCAGAGCTGCTCTGATGAACTGCAGAGGGAATGGTCTCGTAATGCTGACAGTTCAGATTTGTACAACCCCTCGTACTTGCTCTGACTGAGGTAAGGTTCACAGCCCTCACAGTGCTGTGCTTTGCATTAGTAGCTGGACAGGTGTTGATAACAGACCAGTGTTTTGGCTACTGCTAAGCAGCGCTGACCCAAATTAGCCAAAGGGATATTCCATACCATATGACTTCTGCTCAGATTTGTAAGCTGTGGGAGAGAGGAGTGATTCCTCAGTCTTTGCCTCCCAGAGAAATGCATGCTGGGGCCCTGCTTCCTGGGAAGGCTCCAAACATCACTGTTAATGGGAAGTAGAGATTGAACTTTTTTTCATTAGCTTATGCATGCACAGATTCTTGCTTATTGCTTTATTTCTCTAATAAAAATGCTTTATTTCACCCTGCTGGTCGTCCTTCATCTTATTCTCTCCTCTGTCCTTGGGAAAGGGAGTGACAGAGTAACTTAGTGGCCATCTGGCATCCAGCCAAGGTCAACCTACTACATCCCTTTATCTCATGGTTTGGTGGGTTAGTTTGGCCTTAAGTTGCTACAGATTTTAAGAAAAATGTAAACATACAATGAAGTGTCCCCTCAGTCTCCTCTATTCCGGCTGAACAGACCAAGTGCCCATAGCCTCTCTTCATACAGCTTCCCAGAGCTCCAGAGCCTGCTCCGCTCCTGGCTCAGTGCCTCAAACACAGCGTGTCCTCCATACAGCCCCAGCCTTGGGCAGCTCCATCCTGCCCACTGGGCTCTGTGTCCAGCCAGTGACACTTGCTCCAGCAGTTGCTGCCACAAGCACCGGGCACCTCACTGCCATTGCTGGAAGCCTTAAGCAGGGCCACACTTTATTGAGCATGATTCCTAGATCTTGGCCCAAAACTACTGTGCTCCAAATCCCAATTACAAATACTAATATCACTGGGATCTGCAGTACATTTCTGTTTGTTGCAGTCCTGTGTCAATGATTTCTATCAAGCTGACTGCCTGTGCTCATACTCTCTCTGCAGTTGTTCTCTATGCCTGTACCACATTGTAGCATTTAGACCGAAGTTCTGTTATTTTAGAGCACCATTCTCCACTGCTTTGAGGGTTCTAGGACTGGAGGGGGCCTGGAGATTGTCCTGCTGACACAGCAGCCCCATCCTAGAAGTGCCTTGAATGTGCTGCTCCAAAGGGCAGGCTGTGCTTCCTGAAAAGCTCTTCCAGAACAAATCATCTTCTATGCTCCAGCCTCAGCCTTTTTCCCGCTCAATTTCTTGACCTTTCCTCTTGTACCCACTGTCTTGTGACATGAACCAGCAGGTCTTTCCTGAGCTGCTCCTTTCTTCTTTAAGGGACAGATAGAAAGAACCAGAAGAGGAGCCCCTCTGAATGTCCTGGAAGTTGAGCAGCACTCATTGGCACAGCCTGTTCTGCTGCCGGCAGGTCAGCGCCAGACTTCTGCCAGGTGGGCAAGGACAAGGGAGAGCAGATGCAAAACAAAGGGGTTTTAAGGTGTGCCAAGGGGTGTTTTGGTTGGACATTAGGAAGATCTTTTTCCCAGAAAGGGCAATTACATTTTGGAATAGGCCACCCATGTCATGGAGGGAAGTGTGGAAGGAAAGTCTGGGCACGGCACCCAGTGCTCTGCTCCAGGTTCCATGCTGGGCGTGGGTCCCAGGCTGGACTCCGTGACCTCAGCAAGCCAACGGATGGAGGGCTTTTGTGCCATCACAGCCTTTGGGGCCAGCGCGGTGCCTGGCAACTGTCCCCAGCCCGTGGCCAGGCACAGGCTGAACTCGTGTGGCAGCGACGTGCCGAGCGTGTGCAGAGACGGCAGCTGGTCCCAGAACAGCACCATGGCCTGCCGCGGCTTCTCCATGCTCCTGCAGCTCTCCGTGCTCCTGCTCCTGGCTGGAAGACTCGAGGAAGACCCTTCCAGCTGTCTCCAGAGAGACACTGTCCTTCCCGAGGAGCTGGAGCAGCAGCTCATGGGCGCAGAGGACACCCCCTGGGATGGCCTGCAGCTGCTGTCTTGGATCTGCTCAGCGCTGAGCATGCTGCCGAGTGCCATGTTCCTGGCACGCTGGCTTGGCAGGAGGCTCAGGAGACGCTGCGGAGAGCCGAGGAACGGGCTCAGGCAGGTGGGGCCAGGGGTCCCCGAAGCCTCGGGCCAAGACGGTGTCGGGCGAGGCCCTGAGAGCCAGCACAAGGCAGCAAAGCTGGGCAGGCCGCGGGGCTCCTGGGCCTCCTGCACAGCCCTTTGGCCGAGGTCCCAAGGCAGAGGGGACTCAGCCCCTGGGCAGCAACGGGGCCCACGCGGAGCCCCGGGCGCAGCTCCTGTCCCTGCAGCCTGCACCCGGGCCAGCCCGGCCCACCACATGGGCCAGAGCCACGGCGCTCACCCACAGCGGGGCCCTCCTTGTTCTGTGTCTTGCAGGAGAAGCGCCGCGGCCCCTCGGCCTCTACAGGGAAGCGCTGCCAGGGCCCCTGCTGCTGCCAGGAGCTGCTGCGGCTGCTCAGGGAGAATCGTGCCCTGATGGAGCTGTGCCTGCAGCACCACTCTGCGCACGAGGCACGGCCGAGAGAGAGGAGCCAAAGGAGATGTGGCCTTTGGAAGAAGAGGAGTTCTCCCCTTGAACATGTCTCTCCGGCTCCCGCCCCGCTCTGGGCTAGCAACGCATGGGAGGGAATGCGTGCCCAGGGCAGACGCCAGGCCCTGGGACGTTCCCGATATAGCCCTGCTGAAGCCCCTCATTTTTAGTCTTAGGTTTTTTAGGAATGTTTTTACTCAATAGTTGTAGTTTTTCAAGTTTAAGAAAGTTGTTTTTTTTTTAGGCAAGAGTGTCCTAGTAGTTTTTCCTCCCATTAGTTGTAGCTTTTAAGAGACTTAAAGTTCAATAAAGTTCAGGTTTTCCATACATTGCTGTGGTCTTTCACTGTCCCATACAAGTCGGGATGCAGCGATTGATAGGTTTGCACAGGAGCTCCACAGCAGGCCTCATGCAGCAACATATTACTACTTCCAAAAGACTTACTTTTGTTTACAAAAGTAAGAGAGAGGCTCAAAGAAGTTATCACAGGAATAGCAAGGGAAGCCCTCAGAGGAAGCCCTGGATGAGAGCCAGGAGTGTTTTCCACAACCAGGACGGTACCAACAAGCAGAGATCACCCCATTCGGAATTCACAAATTTCTAGGAATGTCTTAAGCCCGGTAGAACTCCAGGCTTCAGAACTGCTGAGGAGAATATTTCCAAGCATAAGCTTCAGACAACCTATAATTTTTTTTTTTTAATTGAGGCTTGTACACAAAATAAATTTAAAAAAGTAAAATGCCTTTAAAATCTCCCATACAATTCCAACCAGACTCTTTCCTTACTAAAGAACAATATCCCCTGCAGTGTATATGGGAGTCACATGCCCATACTCTTCTGCTGTGCAACTCCCATAGTCATTCAGTTTTTTTATGTGGGATGCACTGGCTGTATGGTCTTCAGTAGAACCAATCAAGCACTAAAGGTGCTGTTACATAATTTGGAAAATTTCAAGTCTAGTAGCTGGCTTCGCCTACAGCCAGCTCTAGGCTCCAGCTGCAACCTTATTTACAGCTTGAATTTTTATCAGTGCAGCACATACACGCAATCCACACCTTCTCTGGGCCAAAGAAAAGCCATGAAATGCATTTTCTAACAGGCACCCAGCAGTTCAGTAACCACAGTTTTCACTCTAATGATCATACGACAAGATTACAAAAATGCCGAGTCTTTTTGACAGGAGGCCTGCAACGGAGAAGTTTTTTTATATGCTGAAGTGGTTTCACCCTTCCTTGTATTGTCTTTTCTGGTCCAGTCCAACAATACACAGGACTCATATGGTCATTATTGCTAATGGTTTGTTCATTGCCAATTTCAAGACCGGATGCCAGAAAAATACCAAATTGTTTGTTCCTTTTTTGGTCTTAAGTAGCCTGCACACTAAGAAAAATACTTATTTTTTATAAAATCACCTGCTTTTATACAGCTCAAGACAGGGAAGGGCATGAATTTTTATTTTCTTCTCTAAGTTCAACACACGGCATGTTCACTCACAGAATAATAACCACCAGGCAGCAATACTTCAAGATCATCTAAAGAAACAAGCAGCTCAATTGCCCTAAGTAGATATTCCAGTTTACCTTTCTGTCTCTTATGCCCTACAGAAAACTTCCTTAAAAACATGACTGGGTCCTGGAGTCTAGAACAGAATGTGTGAGTTCAAGAAAGCTTTTGGAATTCTTGCTGTTATTGAAATACTAAACACCACATGTTTAAATGATAAAGTCAACTGCAGGCTGGCTTTACTATGGAAATTTCAGAAATAAAAGATACTCAGAAGTCCTAGTTTATCCCATTGAACCTACATAGTTCAAAAAAGTTACGAGACCACACGGGTTTAAGAGTAAGGTGCGATCTGTTTAAATTGTACCACGCCTCTTCCTCCTTAGAACATTTCAGTTGTGTATTTTCACCCATCCAGTTTTATGGCCTTGGTTTTGTTAGATAATTTCCTCTGTGGGATTACATTCCACTGGCCCCTTGCCAAAAACATTCGGACTAGAAGAGATTAAATCTTCAGCCATCAACAGAATAGTGTAGCTGACATACATCTTCAGGCAACTGCAGCCTGACAGCTATGAACAGCACTGTGCTAAAGACAAATTTCACTAAACATCACTTGGATGGTGCTTCTACCTAGTTGCTGATAAAAATGTGCAATACAGACTGTAAAGTGTGGAAATCGCAGCAGACTCTGTTTCTCTGTAGATTGTAAATAACACAGTTATTTTAGCAACAGAAATTCTGCTCAAGGCTCATGTTATTTACAGCAACCTCATGCTTTCCCCTGCAGAGCCTGCCTCAACAAGCTTCTGTTTCTTTCACCAGGGCGTTAGAAGGGTTCTGCTGCAAATGTTTCAAAAACAAAGTTTTTAACTCTGAAAATTGTTGTCAGTTTTTGAAAGGTCCTCCTCCTGCATCTGGACTTCTCAGCTGAAGTCTCTGCAGAACCAGGATTCACATACTGATTTGTATGGTGAGCAACCCATAAAAACAGCATTGTAGCCTTTTGCAGTGAAATTGAAAGAGCAAAGGGTAGACTGAAGGTGGAGGTGTTTGGGAAAAGATAGGAAAACAACTCAACCTGTAAGCAAAGGGAAAAAACAAGGTACAATAAAAATGATACATTGAGTATTAAGTGTTCACTTGTGGCACAAGATCCAACTCTGTGCTTTGGTTTTGCTTTAAGGGGAAGGAAGGACCACTTACAGGACTAAAGAGAAACATCTAATCTGATGTTTATTTCTCGGTAATATTTTTTTTATTTTTTTTTTTTTTGTTTCTTGCTGTGAAAGACTTAGGGGGGAAAAAAATCCAAACATGTTTCAATGTAATTCTCCCCCCAGCTCAAGCAATTTCCACCAGTTTTAAGTTAAATTTATCTATCATATGCCAAGTATTATTTCATTACAATGCTGTGTTCCAAGGATGACTCATCAGTCAAATAACATTTCTTTGAAATAATCTGCAGAACTCAGTGATGCCAGGCTGCAGAACACACTGCTAGCTGTTGAGAGCAGTACTAATTCCAGTTGCAATTTTTGATTAGAGGAAAAACAGGGAGGCATAATTTGGGAGTTATTTCCATTGGGATTTTTATTAAACAGGACCTCCTGTTTGCTATGCAAACTCTGAACAAGCTCATCATTTACCATTCCTATCAGGAGAAGTTTTCCTGCTTGGAAGTGCACTCTGACACATTCTGATAATGAAATGGCATTGGAAACATTCAGCATACAGCAATAAGGTGAGTTTGGTGTTTTGAAATAGGACATCTGTTTGGGAACATGTTTTGTGGCCAGTTTGTAGCAAAGAGAAGAACTCGTGAAATAGGCAATGATTGTCTTACTGTCCTAGCAACTTAGATTTCCTCTATTTCTCAGAAAAGCCAAACAGATAGCATGTACCATCTTGAAAGTTCCATTTCAAGGAACTTTTTCCAAGGCCTAAACAGAAAAGTTCAATGTCATTAAATCTTCAAGAGCAAAATAAATGCCAAGCCCCTAAAGAAATTGTTTTAGAAAGTGAGCCAGTCCTCCTGGACTCATTTTCATAATTTTTTTTTCTTTATTATTTTTTGTTATTGAGAGTTCTAGAAATAACTTTCCTTGATTTGTAGGGGGAGGTGTTGTTTTTGTTATTTTCTTAAACCAAACTAACTTAATGGCTGTGACAAACACAAAAGGAGGAGTAAAAGTAAAGCACTGGCAGCTTCCTTCATTAAAGCGTGTTTTCCACTTCACTGTGCTGGTAAAAAACCCAGGAATATCTCTACAATCCAGCAATGCTTCATTATTTTGTTTTGTTTAAATGAGGCAACACACATCAATCCAGCAGCAAGAAAGAAGAATCTTTCTTTTCTGCAGTGAGGGTATGTGCAGCAAACAGCTTCCATTGGCTCACAGATCCAAGTTTCATCTCCAGTACTGTCACACAGAGACAAAACATCAATTTTTGGTCAAAGGCTAGAGAATATTTGTACAATAGGGAGCAGAAAATATTTCAAACTAATTCATGTCTACCATAAAGAAGATACCAATTTATACAATTGATGTTTCTTAAAAAAATGTAGAGACACAAATATGACTAAAATAATTACATTATTTCCTTAAAAACCATTACCTTGGGGCAACATCAGCACAAATAGAATTAATAACTCATTGAGAAATATTAATTTCTTTCAACAAAGATGAAAAGCATTAGAGTCTCTAATCTGACTTTAAAGCCTTTGCCTAAAAACAAAATATGTTCCCGCTCCCCTCCAAGCTGCTGCACAGAAAAGCCTTTTTTTGTGGAAAAAGGCATTTTTATTTAAAGAAAAAAAAATCAATATATTATTTGATTACCATTGTAACTTAGAGTTCATTTTAATGATGTGATACTTCTAATGCTGTGTCTCTTCTAAATTCTTGATATTCTTAGAGTGAAATAAAAAGAAACCAGTCAAAAAACATACTTGCTTCCAGTAACAAAGAAAGAATCTGTGGAATAATTTAGGACAAAAATAATCCAAGAGTCTGTTCACAACCCTGTAGGATATTAACAAGACTTTTGAAACCGTAGTAAATCTGTCATGCTTTTAAAAACAAAACTAAGCAACATGGTCAGGAAGGGGAAAAACTCCCACACTTTCCTGTAGCTCATTGCCTAAGCTTTTAGAAAAGAACTGAAACATTTACTTTCAACCTTTAATTCAGAGTTAATAAATACCCTAAATCAAGACATAAGACATATTCATATCCATCTTCATGAACTAAAAAGAGAGAATCTTTCATACCAGATCAGATAAAAAGTTCTTGCCCTGTTGGAGAACATTATCAAACTGAACACAGCTTGTATTTCCTTACTTTGTTTACTGCACAAGGAGCTCAATACTTTTTTTCTTCCTGCTAAATAAATATCTAGCAGAGCTGAAAGAGAACACAGATGGAGGCTAAAGGAGGCTTAACACCACTAATTCATGCATCACTGCTGCTGGGCTTTTCTTTTGCATTTCACTAGACTGCTTTCTTTGAATGAATCTATATCAGAGACCAACAATTTCATTAAGTTGTCAAACCTGTCTGGGTTGGAACGGGAAATATTTGGCAAAACTGTAAATTAGAGGGTGTACATTTTTCTTTGAGGGAAGCAGAGTTCATTCATAAAGAAACTTAATGGACAGTAAATTTTATTGCATTAGTTGAAGAAAAAAATTTTCAGACATAGTTAGCTGACAGATCAAGTATGAAGAAGTCAGTTCTGCAATCACTAAGCTGGAAAAGTACTATTCAGGACATGTTTGTCCTCAGCTGGTTATGAGATAGTGCAAAAAGGTGAAGATTTGTCTTTCCCAGAGGGCAGTTTCCACTAATAACGTGTAAACATGAAATCCATGAGCACTGGCTGGAAACACTGCTACTTTCCCAGTTTGCTACTCTCCCAGTTACAGCTGGAACTGGGAAGTTTTCTTATTGCAGACTAATACAACAGTCTGATCGTAAGAGAACTGCAATATTGTTGAACCTCAGGTTGCTCAGAAACACCAAGAACCTATTTTAGTGAAATGCCCTTTCAGAGCAAGCCTTTCACGTCATAGATAGTACATAAAAAGTAAGAGTCACGATTTCCATCTTCCTTTTGTGAGACGAATGTACACCTTCCATGGCTATTACTCCCCCTCAAGTGCAAAAATGAGAACTTCCAGAACTTTAGAAGTTTAACATTTAAGTTGCATAATGAAAAAGAGCTTCTCCTATCTTTTACTGCATTTGGTATTCTACACATTCAGGCAACAATGCAGTCATTTTTACTTTTGTCTGCCCTGGAGAATACTCATGCTTTGAGCACCCACACAGCAGAACAGGGCCAAAGGATCCAGAATATCCAGCTCTTCATTCCTTGAACCAGTTTCAGACACACAGCAAGGACTGACCCTGGCTGACAAATCAGCATAACTGAACTCAGATTTGTTCACTTGCAAGAGAACCTTTATCTTCCTTATTTAAAGGAAATAGGAAGATGAACATGTCACTCAGATTAGATTTCACTCAAGTTAGGTTTCTCTCAATACTTAATACTCCCCCTCATCCCTTCCCTTTACAGTTCATTTTTGACAGGAATTACAGGCAAAAAAAGATAGTTAAGAATGCCAAGTTCACAGGACAAGAAAATAAATACTGTCTTTTTTCAATATTGTGAAGTCACTGTGATATGGAGATAACCTGTAACACAAGCAAAAATTGCAAAGAGACTTTTCTCTGTAAGAAAATTGGCATTGTGCAGAGGAACACTTCAGTGGCTCACATTACCATTAGAATGCTCAAGCACAGGCTTCTGTGACTTGCACTCTGCTAGTCTCGGTGAGTGATTTATAAATGCGCCAATTACCACGTGGAACATTTGTCCATGGTCTCATTAGAATAATTTCAGGATTTGACTGGTTAGTGTCATCATCTTATTAAGATTTTAGAAAAAAAAATTATTCCTCTTCTGTAATTGTGAATACAAAAAGTCTTTGAGACGCCTTCCTTGCAAACAATAATGGGATAAAAGAGCACAACTTCCCTGCCTTCTAGAATGTGATTTTGTGTTTATGTATCTAAGTATCAGATGCTAGCCATCAAGATTCAGCTTCATGTCTGAACCTGCCAAAGAAAAACTAGGTTACAGAAAATATCTGGAATTTATCCTCAGAAATAAAATACAAACAAAAATACCAAACCAAAAAACAAACCAACCAATCACTCAGTTAAGCATGGGATGGCATCAGCACATATCCAATCTCAATGCCTCTCTTCATTCCTGACTGGCATTCAGAGTCCAGAGCAATGTATACATCTACCTTTTGTCACACGGGGAATGTCACCATACCAGTCTTTAGAAAGGCAAGAGACAGGACATGGCCCTGCTTTCCCAAAGGCTTCCATCCATTTATGCATTGAACCACCTATGTGCTGTGCTACTGCTTCACAAGGAAGGTTTCAGGCAAGTTGAACTCTTGGCAAGACAGCCATAGCTGACAAATACAAAATCACCATGGGCTGCTCCCTCTGCCTTCCCTCACACTCCAAATTATTCAGGTTTTGGCATTAAGATGTGGTAGTGACCGAGGTCTATGCAAGCACCTTCACTCATCATCAGGCAACACACAATGAATTCACCACGGTAAACTTAAACAAAAGGCACCTGTGCACAGGATAGGATGGAGGTCATGGGATAGGAGAGGTTCATCTAAGCACAGGATACATCTAAGATACATCCACAATTAAAGACAGCAAAACAGTTTCACCTCCTCCAGGCTGGGAAAGTCTTACCAAGAGATTTTGCCTTTGAAACCAGTAAAAGGAACAAAAAAATCCTACTTAGCAGTAAACCATTAAGATTTCATCACCACTTTTATACAAAAACGAAGACAGAAACCCAAAGAAATTCTCCATCATTATTTTAGCATACCCTTTTATTAACAGACATTTTCTTCAGTAGGTATTAAATGTGATAAATGTCATATTCTCAAGTTACTGAGGGCTGCTTTTCCATCACTTTCAGACTAAGTTTAACTGATTGTTGGGCAGATGGTGCAAAAGAACACAATGTGTTCTCAATCTGACTGACACAGCTTATAGTTTTAAAGCAGTGACTGAAGCACTTTGATATACCATTTCCTCATCCTCCACCATCAGACATGAAAGTTTCCTTAGTTACACTGATGCTGTTTCCACAGTAAATTGTGTTCCAATTATTATGCAAGCCACGGAAGTCTATTTTAAGAGTCTTTGCTTTTATTACAGTGCATATGGAGGAGGTTTTCTCCTGACACTTGAATAATCTGTCTTCACCTAGCAGGTGTGTTTTCCTTTCAGATTTTTTTAATAAGCTCCTGAAAAATAATCAGGAGGATTGAAAGGGAACGAACTAGAATTCTGCTGACAGGCATATGCGCTGTGTTTAACAGCGCCCAAGAACGGTGCCATGCTAAAAAAAGCACTAAACCCACACTTACGGCAGAGGAGGTGAATCAAGTGAGAACATCCCCGCATTTCCTTTTCAGGCCAGCACACAGCTCCCTTCCTCTGCTCCTCCTTGTGCTAATGGTAAGAGTGCAAGAGTTGAAGCAGCCTCGGTATCACCCACCACCCCAGCTAGAACCAGGTCCTGGCAGCAGAGATCTTCTGAAGCCAGAGCAGTGCAGGTGCAAGACTTCACTGCCTAGAGGAACACAGTCACTCTCAGACAGATGTTCCTCCTTCAGGCATGCAGGGAAATAAATTCTGTCACAGGCAGTTCACATGCATTCTTCAGGATCTTAGAAGCATCTGACAGGTTTTTTTCTGGCAAGCACCTTGGAAGCCAGTGAACAGGTTGCAGCTGAAGAAATGTTTCAAGAAGCAAGCAACAGCCATAGCCAACACACTGAGAGAGCACCTTTGACCGCTACCAAGTTTGGAAGCTTCTTGTTCAAAATACAACTTACTGAGTAGTCCTTTTACAAGTCCTCTGCAACTGGATGGTTCAGACTGATGAAAATTTGCGAGCAGAAAAAAGAACGGTGAGCTGAGAAAGCCCTGTAAAGAGATGAGCTTAGCTGAGGTAAATGAATATACCTCAGTCTTATATGAATCTAAGCCAACTCAATGAGATTCATTTAAAATAATCTCACATTCAGCTTTAGGACAACCTGTGACCTCCAGGCCTTGCATCAGTAGGTGGTTCAAGTAGGGTGAATAAGGAGAAAAATCATAAACTATTTGATTTTTCTAGCTCAGAGCCTAGGCCATGGGCACGGTGAGCTCTCAATTATTTTGTTATTCAGCCACAGCCATGAAAATAAACACTTAGTTCTTATTAATGAAGAGATAAGTGCCAGTTTAGAGCGTTAGGAAAGACAGAATATCTCCAGTTTGCTGACAGAAGAAAAACCTGTAATCTGGCCTTTACTCCTCCTCTGAGACGATCTCATCAATACTCAGAACTATGAGACTGAGACTTCCTCCAATGCCTGGTGGCCATCACAGTCAGCAGAACTAACAGATGGGGAGCTGTTCACTGAGAACTGGGGCAAGAGCAGGAACCTCTCACATGGAATGCTGGAATTTTTTTCATGTTCAGTCTTTTGTACCAGTGTTGTGAATCTGTAGATATCTTGCATATTGCAGACCTTCCTGCTTCTCTCAGCCCTGCCTTTCTGTTTTGTGTCAGATTTCAAGTGACCAAATGCCAGTGGCAACATGGGATTCCTTCTCCTCATGTTTGGGCACAATTTATTTGGCAAGTGACTGTGTAGCATCATAGAACAGTTAAGGTTGAAAAAGACCTGAGAGACAATCAGGTCCAACTGCTAATCCAGCATTGCCATGTTCACCAGGTACACATCCACATGTCTTCTGAGAACTTCCAGGGATGGTGATTCCACCACTTCCCTGGGCAGCCCTTTGCAATGCCTGACAACCCTTTTGTTGAAGAAATTTTCCCTAATATCCAACCTGAACTTTCCCTGGCACAGCTTGAGGCCATTTCCTCTCATCCCGTCACTTTTTTGTTACCTGGGAGAAGAGACTGACCCACTTGGCTCCATCCTCCTGCAGAGGGTGATAAGGTCTCCCCTGAGCCTCCTTTTCTCCACACTAAACAAGCCCAGCTCCTCAGCTGCTCCTCTGAGTTGAAAAGGAGCAAGATACAAAATTAGCCACCTTCCAGAGAGGCTCTTAGGCAATTCCTAGATAGTGTTTGCATCTTGTGCCTTGTGACTTGATCTGGTGACTTGAAGCCTATTGTCTTCTATTTCACAGGAGTATACAATGATAAAAACATCCCCATCTTTTAAGGGGATGAAGCCAGCATGGAATGAACAGGCCACAAGGCTTGCTGATTTCAGTGCTCAAGGAAAGGCAAAGCCAGACAAGAATTTAAGCAAGTGAAGAACACAGTAACTCCAGTTCTGAAGATTTAAGGAGTTTTATGGTATGACTTAGCTAAAATTAATAAAATACTCACTGTATTTTCATTGCTATCATTAGCTGAAATAGCTGAGAAGAACAGTGGGTGCATTCTCTAGAAGGCCTTATTAGCTGACACAAAGGTAAAACACAACTGCAGCTGAAACTTCCACTTGAAGAAGCAGCACTGGTTACATCAAACACCCAGGCACCTGTAAGACGGTCCACTTCAAGAATGCTTACTCTAATAATGAAGATTTCTATCCATTATGCTCTCCACGCTTTCAGACAACTGCAGTTTCCCTTAATGAAGAAAAGCTTCCCTTCACCTCCTGCTAAAGAGATCCCAAAAGATATGTTAATTTTTCTTTAATGTATTATCTTTTCCATCATCACAGCTGTCTTGTCTGCCTTTTTCTCAAGGACTGATGCAATTGCAAACACTTTCCTGCATCCCATGATAGATTTTATTAATGACATCAAACGCCTTCATGCTTTGCCTTCTTATTAAGTCTTGCGCTGGTAGCGGATATTGCATTCCTTTGTGTAAGTTCTGTAATTTTTCTGAGTTTTGATAAGGTCATTAATCACAACACAACTATGCTGATCCAGACCATGCTGGTCCAAGACAACACCACAATAATCACTCTCTAATAACCATCCTCCCTTGCCTAACACCTGCAGCGATTGTCCCTGCTTAGGTAGTAGTCTTTTTAACAAATATAGGAGAAGATGAGGACTAAACTAACATGATTGCCTTTCAGTAAAATTTCCTCCAATTATTGGGATAGGCCTGACCTTATGAGCTCAGCTCATTACATGGGATTTGACCTCACATGCTCATGACTTCACTGCTAGTTGAAATCATTCAACATCTGTCAATATTCAGACTTAAATGATGCAAAGTACTTGAAAATTCAGAGTTGAAGAGGAATATAAATAGCACTGAAATCTTTGCTCCTCAGTAGCCTGACACTGAAAACCTTCTGCTGACTGCAAGCATTAGGTCTCCTTGCATTTGCTAACCAAAATCCTAGCTTCTTTCAAAATACCTGCTGACAGGTCAACATCTAAAGAAATCACCCTGACAAAGAGCACAACTGAGCAGCATTTGGTAGACTGCTATCCTCATTTCTCTCTTATTTTTTTAGGTTTTGCACCATTCCATTTGAGTACTGAGAATTACTGAGGTGTACACTTTCAAAATTATGTTTTCTGTGACCCCACAGAGGTCACATACATGCCTGTATGCACATCCATATATAAAGCACAGGCACTATGTTACATATGAACCTCAAACAAATGAGGAATGTAGTATTTTTTTGGAGGGGGGGAGGAAGGCACATACTGAATCCATTTCCTTCCTGTTGCCAAGGTTTGCTTCCTTTGTAGCATCTACAGCCACCTGCTTTATTTGGGATGCCTGAAGTACAGAGGTTACCTATCCCAGGATAAAGCACACTCAGCACCTCAGAGGACTAAAGCCCAGCAGGTGTTAACTGCAGCAGGGTACCAAAGGAGCCCCTTGCATTAGCCCTGCACACAGCCAGCCTCCTGCAAAGACTGTCTGAGCAGGGCAGGGGGGCTCCAGGGAGTCTGACTCCTCTCCTGAGCCCACTAAGCGTTTAACACACTAGGTCTGAGCAAGCCTCTGTTTGACTTGGTGCCTGTCCTCTGCAGCAGCCAACAGCAAATAACCCAGAGACAGCATGCATGGAGCACACCACAAAAGTTTTCTTTCTCCAAAATACGCTTCCAGCCTAGAGAGATTTACAGTTGGCTGAGTTCCCGAGTCAGAGGCGGTGCTCTGGTGTCCTACAGTCCTGACTGAATCTCCCAGAAATACAGGGAATTGTTAAAGCAACCTGGAAGGTAGACAGGCCCCAAACCTTGACAAATGAGCTGAGGAATGTGCCTAGAGTGCTTTTCCTCCTTAGTTCCGTTTCTTTCTCCCAACCTCCCACCTTTTGTTGCCTCTGGCTCTACTAGAGGACAGTCAGAAGGCATCTCTGACTGACCACCTCAGTCGCCTCTCTTCCATTTCAGTCTGATTATCCCTTGTTCAGAGGAGAAGGTCAAGGGCAGACACACGTGGCTGAATGCAGGAACTGCCTCCTCCAGGCTGTGCATGCAGCTCTTTTTCTAGAGCTGGCACCTGTCTAACCCCACAAGCAGCGAACTCGGGAGGGCTCCTGGCAGACAGTTCAGCTCTGAGCTGACCATGCACAGAAGCCAAGGCACAGGAGAGGGTGAGACTGTTGTGCTGAGCAGCAGTGAAAAGCTCAGCCTCTGTGGAACTGTGCAGACAGGCCTGCTCTGGAACCTGGATGCCTCCTCACCTACTGCGGTGAGGAAAACAAGCTCCGCCCATCCGTGGGTGGGTATAAATCACAGAAAATCTCGGGTGCTGCCTTATAAATAATCAAACGGTTGACCTTTTTGGATGTGAAAAGGTCTGGGTTTGCAGGTCGAAGTCAGCTATGGTTTTGCAGCAAGACAAGAAGGGCACTCATCATGTTCATCTATCACACAAGCCTGTAACAGTCAAGTGATTTTAGTGCTCTCTTATGGAATATTCCAGCTTACTGTGCTTGGAAACAGGCAATAAAATTTCCCAAGTTTCAATAAATTCTATTAGTTACCCCACATTTAATTTTTCTTCAAGAAACTCGCTAATACCATGTCATTTCAGAAGTCTCCAGATAGCCAGCTTTGGTTTTTGTGAAGAGGAAGAAGAAACTATGTTTGTTTTGCTTTGTGGCACAACAAAGTTTACTCTTAAATTGCTTTTTAACTATTAATAGCATTCCCATATAATGCACCTAGTGTTTAACAGTACAACAGTAGAACTAGAGCTCCTTCCCTGGCTCACTGACAGCTGTGATTCACTTCCCAGGCAGCCCAAAGTACATTAGCTGTGTGACTGGAAACAGGATTAGGTGTTCTGCCCATAAATGAATAAAAGCATGTCCTTCACACAGCATTGCATGAAGCTCCCTCTTGTAAAGTGCAGGTGACACTATGATAGAATTAAGTTACACTAAGGATATGGGATCCAAGGGACAGGAGTCACTGGCACTGCATGCCAAAGGAGTGAATATAACACACCAGGGAAGAATTCTTATCCAAACATCCCTATTCTTTGTGTGAAACTTCAGTGAAACGGTTAGAACATAAGCCTATATATAATTGGATACAGCAGCTGGAAAACAAACTCAAAGGATGGTATGTGCAAATATCTCAGAAATACAGGAAATCATTACAGTAGCCTGGAATGTGGAGAAGGCCCAGCCCTTGACAACTGCTAGGTTAACCAGAATCAAGACATGCTCTATATTGTTATTCCTCTGGAATGTTAACCTTGCTAAGCCCTCACACATTTTGGAAATGTGCCCATCAGTTACGGAGTTTGTGCTTTCACAACAGCAATAACATCTAAAAAAAGAGAGAGAAAGCAAACCTCCAGCCTATCTTTTATTTAGAGCTGTAGAAGTGTTAGCGATAGCACAGCAGTCTTTCTGAAAGTCAAATCACCAAAAACCACACCAAATCAAGCAGAGACTACAATTACTGATCCTCCTGTCACTTCCCTTTCAGAATAATAAAACCTGTGTTGTTTAGAACCATTTCTTAAATTTGAAAAAGGGAAGATTAAGAACAGACATCAGAAACTTTTTCAGTCGTGAGACCCCATCCCCAGGTACCCATGCAATCCATGAATAAACCCAAGAGGATTGTGCAGTGCCAGGATATGCAAGTCCTAGAACATACTTTTGTGAAAATGAGCCAAATATATCTGAGCATAAGCTAGAATTAGAAAAATAGCAGATGGCAAATTGCAGCACCACTGAAATTCAAACAGGTTGTTTTGAAATGTTAATGCTTAAAATAGGGCTTTAGAGTTGAAATAAGATTCTCTAGAGAGCCAGGAAACCTGGTTCAGACACAGGAACTCAGATTATTTTCAAAAATTGACTGGACATTATTAGCCAGCTGCAGTTTTCTACATTCTCCTCACATCAGGGCTGCTCTAGGTGTGTTCCTCTGGCAGTCATAACTGAGAACTTTATTTTTAAGCTGTTTTCACCTTAGATCAGTTACTCCTGCCAGGCTTTAAAGAACTCCTCACACACTCCTTCCCAGCCCTGTCATTCAGCCCTGAAGCTGTACTTCAGACGCAGCAGCTTCGTAACCTGGTTGCCACTCTGCTGTGGGTCCACACACTGGGGAGCAAACTCCCTCACAGTGACTAAGGTGCATTATTTTGCCTTTTAGGTCAGAGTTACATTCATGAAAAGGACTAAAATCCTTGGGTTTAGTGTCCTTGGCAGACTGAATGAAGCCAAATTCCCTGCAGGCTTCCTGCTTATGCTGAACCTTTGATTCAACCGTGTACCCAGTTTCTTCGCTCTCCTGGGAGAAATAAACCAGTTTTGGGAGTGAGAGGAAGAACCTCCCCTTCCACACCTTTCTTCTTTCCAAAGCCTGTTCAAGTATTAAAATAAAGAGGGTAGATGTTGTTTTGTCCTCTAGGAAATGCTTTTCCCCTTGTACTACCCCCAAACAAATCCAGGCTAGTCTAAAAGCCACCCTGGGCGCGCTGCTATTCCCACGTCCTTGTGGAAGGACAAACAACACAGACAAGCCTTGCTTTGAAGCTGCGAGCCAGGGCTCTTCCTGGCTCGGAGGAAATGAAGCACTTGCATTGTCAATCCCTCCCAAAGCAGCTCGCTTACAGCTCCAGGGGAAGAGGAACTCGGGGAATGGAAGGCAGGAGCCGGAGGCAGGAGCACAGCCGCGGCCCGGTGTGACGGGACCGCAGTGCCTTCCCATGGAAAAGGCCGGCTACGGACGCAGGAACAAAGTGCAAAAGCAAAACACTCCCCTCTAGGGACGGATCTCACCGCCCGCACAATTTATCCTCATCACCTACCAGCAACGCCCCCGGGTGGCGCGGCTGCCGTCTCTCCGGGGAAATCAGTGTGCCTCCATCATCCCGGGTCAAAAACATCCCCCGGAGCAACATGTCCACCAGCCATCCTTCCCGAGACCACGGTTCCTTTTGGAGCAAAAGCGAGAAGCAGCTGAGCGCAGCCGTGCTTCCAGAAGGTTCTGGCCAGGCGGGCGCAGCGTGGCCCAGCTGCCGTTGCTCCCAGACACAGCACACGGTGCTCCCAGCTGCTTAGCTGGACTCCAGTCAGGCACAACTTGCAATTTAACGAGCTGCAAGGGAAGGCAAAGCAAATGGAAAGTTGTTTAATAAGGTGATTTTTTTTCTGATGGGCAGGTGCTGAGGCCAGAGCTGCGAGCATCCCACAAATGGTCCTGTAGAGGCCGCAGAGCCTGCCTGTATGAACTCAGTGACATGGTAATACTGCTTCTGACTTCCAGGAGCTGGCACAGGAGAGTTTTCAGGCTTTCCTCCTTGAGTTTCCTGCTGTTCTAGTCCCATACCAGACTCTGTAAATAATTATTTACAGAGTATGTGTATTTTCTCTTTTTTTATGTTTCACTGCAGAGCTGGATTTATCATAGTCAGTATTTCTTAAGGCACAGCTGTTTCAGCAGACAGTGATCAAGGCTAACTTTAAAGTTAGGTCACAATTTACATCACAAACACTGATTTCTGGAATCTTACTACCTTTGCATAAAAATGTCCTGCAAGCAGAAATAAAGCTCTGTGGAAAAAAACTAGAACTAAAAAATTAAAGAACTAAAACAGTCACACAGTTTTGCACCTACTACCACTGGTTTTATGAAATGATTTCCAGTTTTCACCAGTCAGCAATATGACCCTTTAAAAATCGTATTTTCTCAGTGCAAAACAAAGTAGACAGATGCAGATGATGTTCAAGGGCCCATTAGAAGGGACTGGCAGCTGCAGCCAAAGCCTCATGGCCACCAGGACAGGACAGTTTGTACTGCTTAAACAAACATGCTAATGAAGGTTTGCTTTGGAAAAAATGAGAAACATTTGAGCACCCTGAACATTAAATCCTCATTTAATGATGGGAAGTGTTGTGTTTCCTTCCAACACTCAGGCACAGTGCCACAGCTTCAACAAACTGCTTAATTTTCTCTCTAATGCCTAAATCTATGTGATGGGTATATGTGCCATATCACTCTCATCTGGGAATTGCCTGAACTTTATTGTTTTCTGTCACAGTGTGTATGCTCTTCCAATGTTTTAGTGATTGTAAAAGATCAGTAAAGAAGGACTACTTTGAAAGTCTTTGAAAAGGAAAACAATCACCAAGGGAAATTCAAGCAACAGTAAACCTGAGACCTCTTGTGCAGCACGAAACATTTAATGAGAAGCAGAAGCAGCCTTTCAACTGTGACAAATAATGAGAGATGCCACTGCAGGACCCCTGCTGGAAGACATTTAAGAGAGCATCAGAAAAGTGAGTGCTCAGCTTTCAGGAAGCGTTTTGTTCCCAGGGTCTCATCCTTGTGGATCAATAGAATATTTATTGTTGGCAGTGATTATGAGTTACCGCTGATGCTGTTACACGGACACCTCAAAGACATTTTCATCAGTCTTTCCTTCTAAATTAAAGTTGGTCTGCAAAGGCTATGGTCCAAATTCAACAGGAACATAAACAGCACAGCACTTTCAACATATTAATGATGAACAGGGATCTTTGGGGCAGTTTCATCCCATCCTTGAGGCCAGTGCTGGCCCACAGGGCAGTGCCATTCTGCCTGCAAGACACTGCCAGACCTTCTGTGGTTCTAATACCAACATTTGTCAGTTGACCTGGCAGGAACTTTTTGTTTGGTCAAGTTTCACCAAAGCAGTGTAAATGGTAGAAGTAGCTTACAGGAGATGAGTGGGATAGTAAATATTTCAACTGGAGAATGCAGAAAACTTGAAACTGAATATTCTTGATCCTACTTGCTAATGCACTCTCCTGAGAGACTCAGGTTCTGCCTTCAAATTGGAGGGACAAGTGAATTAAGAGTGAAACAAGCCTGTGCTCCTCAGTGTCTGTTTGGTTCTGCCCACCTCCCTTGTGGGAAGAAAGACAGGGAGATATATAACTTGTAAAACTTGCATCAGCTTTGATTTGGTAGAAGTGCCCTGATGTTTGAGCTACAAAGCAGTTTTTCACATGAACAATGGCTGAAGCTTCAGTGGATCCTGACCATGACTGGGTGAGGTGGCAGCTACAGTCTTACAGGAAAAAGCTCTCATGAAAAGCCTGTGAGTGCATGAAGCTGTTCTCTCAGCTGCTGAATTTCTTCTGTTTTATCTCTTGCTAGAGTCAAGGTTATTCAGGTCCTCTTTATCATACTGCAGTTCTCTTGCACAGTAACAATGTTTCCCAGCTGTATTCCAACAGGGGCTTTCATTAGCAAGCTCTTCATTATTTTGGAGAGATCAGTAATGAAAGCCTCACGTGTTTGGCCCCAGGCAGGTTCCTCTTGCAGTCAAACCCCCTCTAGCCTCATAACTCCTCCTAAGGAGGTGCCAGCCTCACCTTACATCCTCAAATCCTGAAGCTTCCTCATAATACCCAGTGTGTGATTTATCTTAATCTGCTAAGCACTGAATTAATAATGCATTGTAACATTACAATGAGCCAGACTTACAGAAGGGTGTAGACTTCTTAAAAATGCAGCATTTCTATCCTAATGCAAGCAGGAAAAAGATGATGGCCTAGGAAAATAACAATTACAAGAGGACTAAAAGAGAAAACATTTGTATTATATCACAATTGGACAAAACAATATGAAGTGACCTGAAATGTAGTGGCCTCAGTGAAAGCCACACATAGACTGTGATCCCAGCAACATCAAAGAGGTAGAAAAATGCTCATTAATTTATCAGGAAATAGTAAAGAAAGGAGATGTTTGGGGTTTTTTTCCAGGAAGCAGAAATCTTGATGTATCATACACTTTTATTAAAATACAACAATGGATGAATATTAATTAACTAGTAATCTGCATTAATCAAAGACAATGTTTCATTATTGCCCAAAATAAAACAAAAGGCCTCTTTAGACTAATGTGGCATGCCAAGTAATTAGCACGGCCACGCACCAACTTGGCCAGCTGAAGAAAGGAATATTCACCAGCCAGAACAACCAACAGAGGGAACATTTTTGGTACAGTCACCACCTGGTTCTTGCAGCATGGAAATTAGTTCTCATAGCAGGGTGAATCACTTGACCTGGCTTACATGAAGACCCTGAAATGAGTAAGGCACCAGAACACCTAGTGAATGACAATTATCAAAAGTGTGGGATACACCAACAAAATTGAACAGCTACAGGAGCTGGCAGGGAGCCTGAATTCTTGTGCTGCTTCCCGATGCTATTGGATCAGGATCTTCTTTCCTCCACTCTCTTATGGCTGTTCACTCCCCCATGATACAATGCACAACCTGTTTCTTCTCTCCAGTCAAGAATTCTGTCATACCACCTTGGCATCAAGCCTTATTTCTTGCTCCTTGTGCTGTATGACCTGTTCCCTTTCTCTCTCTGTTTTGTTTCATTTTTAAACTCCTGTCAGATTTTTTAACTCCTTTATTCTACACTATACTTAAATTAGGTTTGCTTGATGAAACACAGTTGACTTGTAGTCACAGGATTAGGTCTTCTTTCTAATCTGATGTCTAAAAGATATCTGGCAAGTTTATTTGGGGCATGTGATCCTGAAAAGCACTATTTATGTTAGATAAATTAATAAGGAACCAAGCCAAACATAGCTGTATGCAAAAATACATTGGAAGCTTTATTTGATCGGTTATTTCATGTGCTATAAGAACATATATGAACCTGAGTATAAGAAAAAACATGCAAATTACTATTCAAACATTTTTAAAAAGCTGAAACATTATGAAGAATACAGTACCATTAAGCTAAGATTTCTTAAATATGTTTATATATTACTTCTAAGACCAATTTACAAGGATAGGAAAAGTACAGCCTAGAATTAATGAATTAGGAGATACCAGGATTAAAACTGCACAAATTCATTATGACCTACAACTTTACTGCATGCACAGGTACTATTTCTTCTATGTGAGCCGTGCTTTATTCAGATTTAAGACAGATTGATTGCTTTCTTATTGACCCGCTCTCCACTATTTGATTTTGTTCTTACTCGTTCCCTGGCCAAAAGCCAGCCCTGTACTCAGCACACACTGTTCCATTACTGCTTTAGAGGAGGGATATTGGATTTGGGTGGATGTGAATCCTGCTCCTGTCCTCCCGCATCCAGCAGGGAGGCAGTGGAGCAGGGTTAACGCGGCTGGCTGCTCCGTCCCTCCCCGACAAACACGGACCCTGCTGCCCGCAGCACAGGATGCTGCACAGGGTACCAAAAGCGGGTTAGATCAGCACCATGCCCGTGCTAAACCCCTTGGCTCCCAGGACATAATCAGAGCTGACATCTGTGCTGCCTGCAGGGCCAGAGAGGCTGAGCAATGTCTGCTGGGCTGCTCTGACACAGGCAGGGCTGAGGGGCTCTGCCTCCCAGCTGCTACGCCTGCTTATTGTATGAAACCTACAGAACATCCTATCCCTAAAACTCTATGACTCAGTTCGTACTGTTGATGCCAACAGAGAAAAATCTTCCAGGAAAAAAAAACCAACATTATTTAAGCATTATTTAAGGATGGTAGCAAATTTAGTGTGCTTTAATTAAAACGGCGTAGTGCACAAACATTTCTGGTGGAAGTGATGCCACAGAGGTGATACTTTCCAGAAGAGCTCTAGAACCAGACTGTTTTATTGGTCTAAAACACATTAAAAATTACTGGATAGACACTAAAGAGTAGCTAAAGCTCTTTGTCTGAATCAGGCCTTGAGGGACTTGCACCAGATACCCTTGACCAGCAATTCCTCTTGATATCACAACCTATGGAATAATACCAGACTGTTTTACTGGGAAATCTAAGAGGTCCCTTATTCATGCAGCTTCTTAAACCGGGAACTTTTTACTTCTAAATAAACAAACATTCTTAAATGTCTGAAAGCCAACAAAAAATTACCATCTTTGGTGACGCGTGATGAAAAAAAATCAAATCAGGTTTTTCTCATCCTTGTCACATACTAGGGATATGTCACACCCCAGGATTTTTATCTCAGTAAGACATGGAAAATAATTCTGACAGTCAGCTCTGTCTTCATTGGCAATGTCTTTATTTAACAAAAGAGTACATACTCATTTGTTAAAAATGCTTGAGTTAGATGATGATGATGATGATGATGATGATGATGATGATGATGATAATAATGATGATGATGTCATGTTGGGTGTGTTTTGTCCTTGTTAAACATATTCATAAGGTTCTAAATAACAATCAGCATGTTTCTAAGTGTTGCACACTCCACTGTCTCCAAAAATCTATTTTTAATTTATAAGGTGCTGTTTGGAAGTAGGTTCTGTTTGCACAGAAGGCTGTGCTCAGTAGATCTCTGTGTACACTCAGAACTGAGGGTCAGCCTGGAGCACCCAGATGATCCTGTTTACTAATTCATGGGGTGTTTCACAGCGTGCCAGAAGGACACAACAGGATTATTCTCACTTCTTGGTATTCGGCAGTGGTGGGGAACTTATTGAATTTTCCTCAGTCGCTTGTCACGCCTTAAGCGTTTCTAGATCATTAATGATCAATAGATCCTTGTAGATAAGAATAATAATACAAACAATTGAAAAACATCCAGGCTTCCTAGAAGGTTTGTGGCCACAGTCACAAATGAATTCTCTGTTCAGCCCTCCCCTGAGGAATAACTGTGCTATTGGAAGAGCACATTTTGGAATACCAGAGTTGCTAGCTTTGATGATTCCCTAATAACTGCAGTGTAATATTTGGGTTATTTGTTCAAACACTGCACAATTATGCTTCCTTTAAATTTATCATCTTTACTGAGATTCTGAGCTCTGTTTAGACCTTATGACCTCATTGTATATTTGGTTACCACAGCAGCCACTACAGTTACAAAAGTAAAAATGTTCTCTCTCAAAGAGCTTCTCTCTCAGTTTTGGGAAACGTTATTCCCAAGTCCAAAGCAGGAAATAAGCCAGGAACACGGAGCTCTTCTTGTCCATATATGTGAAGTCACCTTCAATCTCTGCTTGATGTTCCCCATCCCTTTTGCTTCCTATATGTGTGCAGTAACAAAAATTTGCAGTTAGATGGGAAAGAAGCAGGCAAAGGGCTGCACCTTAACATCTGGGGAGGTCAGGTGGACAGCTGTGTGTAGGAAGGACAGTCCCGACAGCCCCAGGGAAGAATTGTTTCCTTCCTGTGTTACACACACTCGCTGCCCCTGCTGGCGCCACAGGCACTTCCCACAGCCCCACACTTCCCACAGCCCCAGCTCTGCAGCCACCCCTGCAGCTTTGCTGCCTCCTGTGAGGGGACATCCACTCAAATCCCTCTGCTGTGTGTCCGTGCCCACCCAGCCCTTCCTCGCCACAGCAGCTGTGAGTCCCTGGTGCTGCAGCCACAGCCACCTCAGGCCAATTCAGGTCACTGAAAGAATGGCTGGCAAGCTCAGACTTCTCTGATTTCTCATGTTTCTCCAGTTCTGACGGAGATCTTTTTCTCCAACACTTTATCTACATGTTCAGTGATCTTAATCTTCATTGCCAGGTTTATCATCTCTTGAAGGATGGCAGTCAGACTCACGGTCCATCGTTTCCAGCATCCGTTCTAGAGCTGTTTCTGAGGACAAGACAGACCTCTGCAATATTCCTGCTTTTGTCATACTGAAATAAGTTTTACCTTTATAAATTATTTTTCTTCCCCGACCTGTGCAAGGTGCTCCTCAAACTCTCTCTTAACCCTCATAATGTCCTGCTTTTGTTTGATCTGCCATATGGAGTTTCCTGCTCTATTCTGAGGGACAAAATTCCCGTTACAAATGTCAGTCCTTCCTATGTGAAAATCACCCTAATTTTCTATTTAGTCCTGTAGGGCTTTTGCTGGCCCGCTCTGATTTCTTTTCAAATTTCAGCACAGAGTTTGTCTTGAATGCTAATATAGGATTTCTCAAAAGTGTCTAGGCTTCTTGCCTTTTAGCCTGCTCCCCTCTTTGGTCTTTTTTTCTTTGTTTTAACCACTTGCCATATCAGTATGCAGGTCCCTTACTTTAAATTGAACACTTGTGTTCTGGACTTGTTTGTTTGGTCTCTCCTGCTGCAGGGTCATCCTGCAATTGCTATTAGATCAGCTCTCCCACATGCTTCTCGAGCTGGTCCTGTGCACCACTCAGGACCAAAGCCAGGGCAGAAATTTTCTGGGATTGCAGACCAGTTGTTGAGGAAAGCAGCTCCAAAAACTGTATTTCTATGTCCTGTCATAGGTGATGAGGCATTTATTCTGTTGGTATCTGATACATCCCCATATGAAGAACTGCCCTGACTTTGCAGGTGCTCTAAACTCTATCCTCTATCCATATCCTGAGAGTGGGGGTAATTATACAATCATTACATTTTTTTATTACAGTGGGATACTTCCAAACAGAGCGATTTCAGACTGCTTTTTCTTTTTTCCAACAAAAATAATTTCATTTGGTTACACTGTATTTTAGACTCCAAAACCACTGCCAGCCCTTTGCATGCACATCCTATTGTGTCAATTTGTATAAAGCTGATAGACTGGGAACATGACATCCCCCAATTACTCCTTTCCTGCAGGGTCTCTGAGGTGCCTCTCCCATCATGTGAAGCCAAGCACCTTGGTTCTCCTGTTTCATTTTACATGCTTCCAGCACCAGCAAGCTTTGTCCTTGGTCCGCTGCCCTCTGCATTGGACACTGTCAGCTGCCATAGGAAGGAGCCTGATTTGCCTTCCCTACTCACTGCACTTGTGGTGCTTTCTTTGCAGCTTTTTAGACAAGCACTGAACATTATCCAGGGGCGTTTTGGGGATCACAGCCCTCTGACATCTGTGCTCCTCTGCATCTGTCAGCTTCCTCACAGTTTATAGCACTTTTTTGTATTTTCAGGGCCATCAGCCTGGCTGTCTTCTAGCCAAGGTTTTAACACTTCCTTCCTGTTCCCCCTCTTCTGAAATATTCCCCATTTCCTAATGTATGTAAATCACTTATGCCAGTATCTAAACTAAATAATTTCTAACTGACTATTATGTTAATTTCTGTTCATGAACAGCAACTGATCATCATCTTCTTAAGAACTCACTGCTCTATTACAGATTAGACTGCTACCCGAGCACAGAATTTCTAAAATTTTTTTATTTTATGGAAGGTTATTAACAGGCAGCTGCCAGATTATTAGCAGGCAGCTCAAGTATTAAATTTATCCAGACAATAACAGCATCAACACTGTAGTGCAAGCTTCTCCCATGCAGTCCTATTTATTTATTTCCATCAAGCCCAGGAGAAATTGCAATGGGGAAAAGCGATTGTAACTAGTTTCATGAAGCCTCATTCATGCCAAGCTGTTACAGATAATGATTCAGAGAGAGAGAAAAGGATATGGGGCAGCATCCAGAAGCTGGGGAATAACAGGGTGTTAAACCACCACTGCCTGTTTGCAAAGTTCAGATAAATACCAAGAAAAAACCCATATTCCCTAGCACTTCAGCTGCACCCTGCATGGTGCCCAGCTCACCCCAGCATGTGTGTACAGGGGGGAGCTCAGCTCTGCTCTGCTCTGCTCTGCTCTGCTCTGCACTGGGGTGGCCCCACCTCAACTCCCAGGGGCAGTTTTGGGTGCCACAGTATAGAAAAAACATTAATGTATTACAGAATGTCCAAAGGAGGCCACAAGGATGGTGAAGGGTCTGGAGGGGAAGCCTTGTGAGGAAAAGCGAGGTCTCTGGGTTTGTTCAGCCTGAAGAAGAGAAGACTGAGGGGAGACCTCATGGTGCTCTTCAATGTCCTTACAAGGGGAAGAGGAAGGGTAGGCACTGATTTCTTCATCAGTGACAGGACTCAAGGAAATGGCCTGAAGTGGAAGAAAAAGAGCATCCTATCCCAGGAATGTTCTGTTAAGAGCAGAGTAGATACATTTTAAGCTGCTGTACATTCCCATTCTCATTTGGACGCTGAATTCTGAACTCACAGGCACGCTCAGCAGAGGGAAGCTTCTTAAGGTATAGCATCTATACAAAAGCAGGCCACAAACAGTAATGGCATGTAGTCAGTAGCAATTCGACTTTAAAACAAAAATCCTATCTCTGCACCTCTGGAAAGAATGACCCCCTCCTATGGCTAGAACAGGCAAGTTATTTTGCCTCCCTTCAATTTGTTTTGTGGAATTGTTCACCAAACCATGTACAGTGGCATATTTATGATGTGAAAGGTATCTGGCAAAAATCACCTATTCAACAGAAATACACCATTCTGAAATGTATGGGCACTTCCCAGAGCTTTTCAGTCACATGGCAACTGCCATGGGTTGGATGAACACTAGAAATGAATAAATTCATGATCCAGATCTGTACCATTTGTGGTTTCAAGTATGTGTTGCAATATAAAAAGGATTTTCATAGCAGCTAGATACAATCAATGAAAACAGGTGAAGCAGAGCTGCAGAAAGTGTTCTGAAAGAGGAGTCAGAATTAATGCTTTCAGCTTCATGTCAGAGAAATGTCATAAAGTCTCCATCACACCTGCAGCTGGCACTGCTATAAATTGAGAATCAGAATGGGGAAAGGGTAAACAAAACATTGATTGTACTGCCTGGTGTGACAAGCCCATTACTCCTCACAGGATTATGCCACAAATTCCATGACAAAAATAAGAACTAAGATATTTAGAACTTTGAAAACAAGCCTCTGTCTTAATGCCACAGTTTGCATTCACAGGCCAAGGACAATTTCAAAAAGTTTTGCATGGAGGTACCTCAGGTGTTTAAGGGATTAGGTGTGCCTTGATTCATGTATGCGCTGCAGTGGGACAATGTCTGTGAAAAGTGGCCTTTTCCAGGCTGGTGACTGCCAGCAGTGCTGGGGGCACTGAGCCGTGCTGAGGGGGAAACCTGGAGCGCAGGAAGAGTGATCAGCTTGGAAGTGCTTGTTGTGCAGCAACATTAAAACAGTCATAGCCTGAGCCACAGCTTCCCTTCCAGCACAACACATTTAATAAAAAAGATGCTCGGTGAGTCTGTCATTTCTCAGTTCTGTATGGCCTGCACGCAGCAGGTGTGCTTTGACTTTAGCATGACACCCATACATCAGAAAGGAAGGATTTCCTTGGATGTGCACATATTGATTCAAAGAATGAAATTCATGTCTTAGACTTTAATGAGCTGAAGGTTTCAGTACAGTTTTCAGCCCTTCTGCAATATCCATTCTATCCTCGATAAGCAAATGTCATTCTCTCAAAATGAAGTCTGTTTGTCTCTCCAGATTTAGGTCTCTTGCATATCCCTCAAAATCCAAGCATATTTTGCATGCTGTCTGACAGGACACTGTTAGGGGCATTAAGAAACACTGATGTTCACTACCCTGGGCCTTTTCACATATTTCTTCCCAACATCTTTCTTCACCCAGCCAACCACTACAATTTTTTATCCACAGTTACACAATTTCCAGCAGCAGGATCCCATCACTTGCCCTTTGCTTCAGTCCTGTCACTTTCTCTGTGTAGGCTCCAGCATTGCCAGGGCTAGGAGGTGAGCTCAAGCCAATTAAAATTCCAAATATCTCAACTAATTTTTCATTACTCTGCACAGTACATATAGCACGTAAGCTGAGGCCAGCACAAAGAAAGCAACAGAAATGAAGTTGTCGAGGCTAAATTCTTTCAGCCCAGAGAAATTATGACAAAGAGGTGGGATACCACAGCCTAAATATTTAATGAGAGCAAATAATATATAAATTGAGGTCTTGTGATTGGACGATGTTAAGTTCTCACCTGTGGAAATGGTATCTCCAGTAATGCTAGGAAAGTAAAAGATTTTGTTTCCATGGTAGAATAGATAGCAAAAGATGCAGCTCTTCACATACTGTGGTCTTCTGAGAGTTTCACTGGTGATGTGGTTGCAAAGGCACATGAGAACCCAGCAGATTTTTAAAGTATAGTAGAATAGGGCTTCTTATATTTGATATTCAGTGAAAAGGAACAATTATATAATTCACCTCACAGTGTACAATGAGTCAACTTAGGACAGACAGAGCAGCTGAGTGAAGAGGCAGAACAGAAGAGGGTTTAAAAACAACTCCCTCTAAATATGCATTTTGATGTAGTGAAATGAGACACATTCAGAATTCATAACCATTGAATCACAGAATACTTTGTGTTAGAAGGGACCTTTAAAGCTCTTCTAGTTACACCTCTGCAATGAGCAGGGACATCTTCAATGAGCACAGGGTGCTCAGAACCCCTTCCAACCTGGCCCTGAGTGTTTCCAGGGATGGGGCATCCCCACCTCTCTGTGCCAGCCATGTCAGTCTGTCACCACCCTCCTTGAACAGAATTTCCCATGTCCTGTCGCTACAGGCCCTAATTAAAAGTCTGTCCCCGTTGTCCTTACAAGCCCCCTCTAAGTACTGAAAGCTGCAATGAAGTCTCCCAAGAGCCTGCTCCTCCTCCAGGCTGAGCAACCCCAACCCTCTCAACCTTTCCTCACACAAGAGGTTCTCCAGCCTATGATCATTTTTGTGGCCTTCCTCTGGACCTACTCCAGCAGGTCCACATCTTTCCCATGCTGAGGAGCATGTCCAGGTCCCTGGGGATGGCATCCTGTCCCTCAGGCCTTCCAACTGCCCCACTCCGCTTGGTGAGACCAGCTCAGTGTGCAGTGCACCCCACTGACTGTGTGAAGGTCTCAAACATACTGGTACAGATTGTTGTACGGTTCATGGCTGGCTACTCTAAGTTAGACAACATTTTATTCATGTTCCTGATTTTCAGAAGTGCTGGGAATTTTACTGCTATCCCTGAAAGTGCTTCTCTAAATAAGGACAAGATTGAACTGTACCTGAAAGACAGGCAAGGCTTGTTAACAAGTATAGCAGTACAAAACATCACTTTATTCCACCTAGACTTGACTTTTCCTCCTCGAGGTGCATTTCTTCTCTTCCACCTTCCTCATTCATCAGTGTGTATGTATAGAATGCATCTTGAAACACCTAAATTTTTATCAGAATCTGCTTTCATCATACAAAGAGCAAACAGACACAATCCCAGTGTCTTGAATGGCTGCCTGAGCAAGGAAACTGCAGTTGACACAGCCCAACCTGCCTGGACACCAGGAGATGCTCCTGCCTCCCCTCTGCAATATCCCAGCTGCACTGCTGAAAACAGCACCCACCTGAAGAGACAGATTTGTCTAAGGCTGAACACCAGAGGAATGGCACAGGAAAATATTAGGGAAGAGAATTATATGGCAAATTCAAATGAAAGACCAACAACTAAGTCTCTCACTGCAAAACCAGGATAATAATTATGCACATTATGTTCACTTGTTCCCTTCAGTGCTACTGCAGAAGTTACACAAAAGTTCTTACTAATTTTATTTAAATCCTATGTAGGCATGAAAGGATTCATGCTGGCATTATGATAAATGATGAAACATAAAATTAGCATAAACTTATTTATATGAGGAATGCTGCTGACAGAGTACATGCTTCTTCATTTTATTTTTTAACATTCCCTCCTTCCAAGACACTCAGCCAGTTCTCCCATCAATTACACCCATACAAAAGAAGAATAACTTCAATAAAGCTTGTATAAATTAATCATCCTAACAAAGAGGCAATATGTATTAATAAGCTGATTTTGACAAAATCACTGGCTCAGAATAATAAAATTTAACCCCAAACATATCTGTACTGCCCAAGGAGAAGCCTACTAGTGTTAAGACAGATAGCACAGTGTATATGATTCTTTCTACTTTTCTGTGCAAAATCACTTGTGTTAACAAAAGGAATCTGGCTGTATTTGTCCAGTTGAAGACAACAAAAAGGGATCTTTGTTCCACTGTATCTGGGCTGTCCCCTGTTTGAAACAAAGCTCCAACAAGGACTTTGCTTTCCCACCCCTTTCTCAGACTCTGGCACTGTTCTGCAGCTCAGAAGTAAAGGCTGGAACTCTCCTGCATGATGCAGTGAACTCTACCTACAGCATTCAGGTAACCCCACTGCTGTCTGGTTTAGGAAGAAAGAAGGTCTATCACTGCTTAAACCAATGGTCACATAATAGAGCAACTTGTGTACCACACACAGAAGTCTCAAGACAATTCTGAAAATAATTGCCTTGGCACTTTTGTTTCAGAAGCAAACATGCACTCAAGGAAAGACGAGCAAATCCCAGAGTATGGCTGTCAGACAATTTAAACACTGGTAAAAATACTCTGTGTACCTCCCCAAAATATTTATTTTCTATTTTCTTTCCTTTTTGGTAATTAAAATTTTAAAAGCCTAAGGTAGTCATTAAAAAAAAAAAGTCTTTTATATCTTGAACAATACTGCAGCTTTCTTGTTATATAGCAATGTAAAAAAAATAAAACAAGTTAAATATTGGATTAGCAAGTGACAGCTCTTCAAAAATATTCTCATTGAAGTTGCTCAGAGCACCAGAATCAGGTTTCATGCTTTAAAAATTAAGTTACAGGGAAAGCTTCCTCCCTCTTACCATATCCTTGAGGACCTGTGAATGCTGTTGTGGGTGGCAGTGTGTTGGCAAAGCAAATGTCAGCAAACTGCTTCCCCTCACACCAGTGATTGATTTATCAGTTTAATAGAGCTGTAAATCGAGAAAAATGTTCCTCAAGCCTGAACAGTGAACCACAAGGAAATAATAGGCAACAAGCTGTGATGCAGAATTGAAAATATAAGTACTTGTGAAATACAGCATATGTTACATTTTCCTCTCAGGAGCCCACAGAAAATCTGACCACTCTGATTTCCAGCTACAATGACTCTACCCTTGAATTCTGGTGGCAGAGACTCACAGCATTAATATTGGATGCCCTGGCTTTCATCTGTAGGGAGCACCCACATGGGTTTTATTACATTTTGGTCAATTTAAAACAGAAAGCACAAAGGAGCAGCACAAAGAGCTAAAACCAGGCAGCACAAAGGAGCTAAAACCAGCACTACAATACACTGAACCTAGCAAGGAACCTCCAGCCACAAAGCAAAACCAAGATGCTTTGCAATCACTTAGTGCTTCTATATTTAGAGAATCAAGAAAGTTTCTAATGTCTGTAATTGTTTGTACAGGACATAAAGTGCTGGCAATGTGTATAATTCCCAAAAGATTCCTTAAGTACTGTTCTCACTCCATTTAAATACATCAATGTCATACCACCTGCCTTTTTTTTCCCTTTGCAAAACACTGTTTCTGGCATATCCTGCCATTTCTGTCTAAAATTCCTCCTTCCTTCTTCCCATTT
The DNA here is from genome assembly GCA_013400175.1 of Phainopepla nitens. Lineage (NCBI taxonomy): Eukaryota > Metazoa > Chordata > Aves > Passeriformes > Bombycillidae > Phainopepla > Phainopepla nitens. The sequence continues at coordinate 652,956 of VXBQ01015062.1, read as the reverse complement.
TTGCAAATTTCCCTGGATGTTTTCTTGTTAACTCTCCTGAGCTGTGAGATGGAGCAAGCAGGCTGTGCTGGGAAAGGTGAGATGTTATCCAGCAGCCTGCAGCAGGAGAGCTGCCAGCTGCACTCAGCCCTGAGCCTGGAAACATCTGGAAGAGAGGAAAGGTCTCCCGATCAGAAATTCAGTTCTCACTCATGATTATTCATATGTTTGTAATGCAAAAAACAGTTTATAAGAAAAACCTCAAAACTTCAGCCATGGCCCTAAGTATCTGTATCCTAAGTACCTAAGAGGTGTTAAAACTGGATAATTCAAGCATTTTGAAGATAAAAGCTGAGTTGGGAAGAGTTCAGTTTTAGACAAGCATTCTGTTCCAATTACCTGAAAACATTAATCTTGGTTTTGATGCTTTGTTTTTCCTCCAGGTTTGCTTCAACACTGAGACAAATATGTTTTTTTTTATTGCAAGTAACAATAGGTTTTCATTCAAAAAGGTAGGGGGGGTGGATTTCAACACAAAGACTGTTAATTTTTTTTTTTTTGTGGTTGTAACTAATTTGTTGTGTAAAAAGCTAATTGTTCTAAGTCTGACACAACTGGAACAGCAGACCTCTACTCCATCTTTCACTAAATACTGGCAATTGCAGCCAGCAAAAGAACAAATAATCACGGAGGTTCAGCAATGACTCTGGAGGCTCTCAAATCCTTCCCAGGGAGCTGTGTCTTTACCAACAGGTCAGGCACATCTTCTGCAACCTTGTCTGCAGCCCAGGGGAAATAAAAAGACACCAGTCACATGGGACTGGCCTCATAACACGGGTCTTTTGTTCTTCTGGCTGCTTTTGTTTGAAAAGCAGTGGTTGTGCTCCCTGTCCCTGCTGGAAGCATCAAGAGCTCTCTGCAGTGCGGCCTCTGCCCCATCTCCTCCTGCAAGGCAGGAGCAAGGAGACTAAAAATCCCAGGGAAATGTAGTGAGGGAAAAGTGCCTTCCCCCTGCCAGCACATCACATCCAACAGCCTGTTTGAATCCCACAGTGCCTATTCCATGTTGGCCTTCACTAGCTTTGGTGTCTCCCCTGAATCTCTTGGAGGGCTTTAATGTGCTCAGCTGTGGCCACTGCAACCCTTCCACTGTGGTTACAATCCTCTGCCCATCCCACCACCATCAGCAATATTCTTAGATGATATTTAATTAGAAGTTTGAGCTCTGTACTCACCAGAAATACAAATCAAATAATACTGATCTGCTTCACAGGAATTTCTTTTCACTACTGAACAAACAAATGCAAGAGCTCTCCAAGACCCTGTTATACCCATAGAAGTCAGCAGCTTTCAGTATTTAAAAGCAATCCAACGTATTTCAGGAGTGCTACAGTGCTTCTTTCTTTCTTCTTCTGATGGTGTAGGAACTTATCCATGTGCAATGTCTGCCCATTGGATCGAGTCTTTAACATGCATTAAATATTACTGGAGGAGCAAACACTGCACCCTGGCACTTGCTGACTTTGCCTCAGTGTTTTTCTTGCCTTGCCTTTCTTCATTAGAATTCAATCAGTAGGCTGTACCCCCAGCCTTTCTTTGTTAGAAAATAATTGGCCAAAAATTAGTTTTTACACAGGGGAGATAAATAGGATCAATTTCACTGAGAAGACGACATCCGATGAAATTAAACTTATTTACTTGCTTCAGTCTTTTAAAGTATTGTAGCAGCAAATTTTGAGGTGTTGGTAGAGCAAATGATCTGCCAAGCAGGGAGCTCCTGACTCACAGGGCCACTTGGAATCAGCATCTCAATATAACTTATATTAAATTCCCTAGTTTCTCAGACTTTCATCTCAGGTGCACATTTTAAAGTAATTAGTTAATGAACTCGAAAGAGAAACGCAGGTAATTCTAGGATCATATTTACCATTAGCACTTTTTCAGAAAGATATAATTTTCCTGAATTGACTTACACTCCAGTTAGTTCATCACAAACTTAAAAATCTCACTTTAGCTTGAAAAATCAAACTTACTGAGCCAAGCCAATAAATAATACTTTTCAGTATGGGCAATAAATAACCAATTTAGCTGCTTTCCAAATCCAATTACAAGTAATCATGCAGACATTAAGCAGTTTCATAACTGATACCTAATGGCCACATAATAATGTATTTATTAGAGTTAATAATTGCTGTTATGCTGGTAAAGGGACGAGCATGGTCCATCACCATCCCTAATGGGCACTTTATGAAGTAAGAGGGAGGCTGTCAGGGAGTGACTGGCACACCCCACGAACAAGGCTTCTTTCCTGGAGAATAATGCTCAGACACAGGTGCCGGGGGCTTGTCTTGTCATGTTATGACAGATTCATTCTCCCAGCTTCTGTCTGGAGGGTGCAGTGACTGCAGCACGCTGGAACATGGAGGAAACTGGAAGCCTTTCAAATAGAGCACAAAAATAACATATTTATCCATCCGTGTTATCCATCTTGAAAACTCCTTGTGCCACTAGGAATGTGCAAAATGAACTTTCAGCTGTCAATTAAAGCAGCTCAGTTACAGTTGGGTAAGAAATTGTTTGTATCCCAGCGCCGACGCCAAGCAGGAGAAAAGAGATTCTGAAACTCCCTTTGTGCTCCTCAGGCTGTGTTTCCCCCTAGACTCTGGCACAGGCTTCGTTAGCCCCAGTTTGTGCTTGTCTTCCCAGCACCCCTTTCCAGGCCTTGGGAAACAGCTGTGGAACAGAGCATTCCAGCAACAACCTCATCTCACCCATAAACTTTTATTTTTCTTATGCTGCCATATGTTACTCATGTCAGGGCTAGAATTAGGGCAGGTGTGAGCCATTGCATGAGTTATCCTCTTCAGTCTTTGAAAAACAGCCATGGGCAAGGATATATCTTGAGCTGTTTCCTCTCTCTAAGGTCCCTTTCTTACTGCTAGAGCTGGGGATTTCACATACAAGTCCTTTCTGTTTAATTTCTAGAGAATGTTCCTTGGTATTGACTGTGTCAAGATTCATTTTCCCCCTACTGCTCACTGAAGCTTCTTAAAAATGCTCAAAAATCCTCCCCACTTAAGCTTCTCTTCATTTATCACCAAGTGGAACAAAAAGCACTTTAAAAATGAAATTCACAGGCTTGTGGGCATTTGGCTATTACATTGAGTGTAAAGAATACAGATGGGAAGATGGATTTTTGCCTGCTATCTTCTGCTGTTTCAGCTGTGTGCACCCCAGGCAGAGCCTGTAACAGCCCTCCATGGCACCAGAGCAGGACATGAGTGGTGCTCTGGTCCCTGAGAGCAGGAAAAGTGACTCACCATCCCTGATGCCTGGTGGAACCACCTCTGGTGACTGGGAAGGGAATTATCAGAGTTTTTACTGACAAGGCTTAGAGAAGATACAAGGAAGAAACAATACTGCATCAGTGCCAACAGCAATAGAGATGGCTTGCTTAATCTGCCAGTAGCCTGAGGTAGGGAATGCCACTGGAAACTCACCTTAAAAATATTGCATTTGGAGGCAAAGCCCTGTCAGTCGGCAGTGTCATTTATGGGTTCATAGCTCTAATCTAATGCTGAAGAAAAGCTTTATTAAAAGTAACTGATAGTACCATTCCATCCCCTGTCACCACGTTAGCCTGGATCCATGTCTGTTACAAACACACTGACACCATTTCACCTGGGACAGTGTCTGCCAAGGCGGAGAACTGCCCCGGTGCTGCCCACACCTCTGCTCCTCCTGCTTCCCCTCACTGCCTCTGAGCAACTTCTTACAGGAGCAACAGCACCAAGCCAAAATGTCCAAGTCAGGCCTGTTCATGCCTTGCTGAAGTAACCCCAGTGAGGGGTCATAGCCCACAGGCTGGCTCAGGCTTGCACCCTCCCTGCTCCCAGCCACGCTGTGACAGGGAATGCTCCTTTCCCTCAGCAGCACCAGGGCGGGCACAGGACTGGCTGGCACGACCCAGCCTGGGCTCCCTGGCAACAGCCCAGATGGATTTTGGTGTGGAGCTGACCTATCTCCTCCTGTCCTCATTGGTCACAAATCTACGAAATTCACTGGGGAAAAATATCCTCGATGTTCCTTCCTGTCTTGGGAAGGCAAGTAGGAGCAAAGGTTCCCTGCCCCTTCCTTTTTCCCAGCTAAAAGACAAATAGGATTTTGGCTTCACAGTGTTTGCCAGTCAATGTCATTATGGAGCAAGAAAGCAGCTTTCCTAGGACAGGACATGGGTTTGTCCTCACTGCTCAAGCTAACCTGATTCTGAGCTGAGCACGGCACAGCTGAGCTGATTTTGGTGGGAGATTTGCCCAAGGGAAGAAGCTGTCTAAGCTAAAGTAGAATGAGGCCTTGGTTTACACCATTCAATTTATTTGAAGCTACTTTTTAATTAATAGTGATTAAAAGTTAACAGTGATTGTAATATCTGAAGCTTTTAAATAAAAAATACTATTATATTAGCACTAATAAATATAGCTGACAGATGAACAAGGAAGAATATGAGCTGCATGGCAGACAAGGACCTCTCCAAGTCCATAATTTCTGTGATGTGATAGTAAGATGGTGGTTTGTGACTCGCTTGTATTGTAACTAAAAGACTCCCTTCTTGTTTTAAAGAACAGTGCTTCTTTAAAGGTGATTCCAGAGGCTCTCACCAGAAATGTGTTTCTTATGAGCTGAATTAATTTTTGCTGACCTTAACAAATAGTCATCAGTCACCCAAAACATGTCCCCCAGAGAATCAAACAGCCAGCAAAACTTCACATAGCTCTAGAATTTATGTGTTTGAAGGATGCATTAAGTATTTCAAACAATTTCTAGGATGTTTTAGACCATAAAGTCTGCTTTCAGCTATCATAGATCATTGGCTCTGCTTTACAAGAAACATTGTTTAACAGGTTTATAACTTGCCTGTAAAAATGTGCTTCAGGCTAAAGCTCAGTATAAAAAGGTCTCAGCTAAAGGGTCATTTTTTTTTCATTACGTTATTTAGCTTTTAATATTAGAGCTGCCTCCAAAAACTCCCCTTTCACTGTAGGATTATCAGCAATACTGGTTGTATTACCAATACTGGGGCTTGATTTATGCTCTAAACTGCAGGGAAGGGAAAGGTAATCCAGATTTAGAAAAAACACCATAAAACCATCAGCAAACAAACACCCCAAAAAGCTGGAACTATGAGGTTTTACATGGTCAAGGTTTTAGATTTTTAAGGTAGTGTGCTGGAACATGTTCTTAAAAGAGCTGTGACATAGTGTGCACTTCAGACCATCCAAAAGGATGTAAGGTAATTCATGTATTACCATTTCAGACTAGGGCATCTGTAACAGAGTGCTCCATCTATGCACCTCTGCACTGCTGAAAGTTTGGAGTTCTTCAAGACCTGGAAAAGAACCAGCTAAAGCTGTTTGGTCTGTTCATTTCACTCAATGCAAAGTCTCAGGGTTATCCCAGTGTGTGTCGCTTGGGCAAGCTCAGAATTAATTTAACATTCTCAGAAGCAGAAAACAGTCAGCCTAATGATAATCAGTGAAGTCAGGTCCAGGGCAAGCAAAGTTCAGCAACTTGAGCTCAGTTGTATGTTCAATTATTTGGCTCATAAAAGCCAAATAGGTGTTAATGCCTAGGGAACAGTAGGAATTATTAATATAAAGTTATATGAAACTACCATAAAGAGACAGCGTTGGGATTTGTTGTTTTTTTCCCTAACAACTGCAGAAGGGGTATTGTTGGGAAAAGCAGCCATGTGCTTTCTCCCCAGTTTTCAGCAGAGTGAGTGGAATTGCTGTATTTTTGCCAAGTTTCCGGACTAGCTGAAGCAGTACTGTTGGTTAGAGGGTACAGCAGGGTACAGTGGCCAGCACTTGCATGAGACATCCTGGGCAGCCCCAGCTATGCTCTGGCTGTAACACCCACACCCGTGTCCATTCACATGAGAGCCTTGGGGGCCCTCTGTTCTCTCCCTGCCTCCTTGTTCTGGGCATACAGGGTACAATTACACTTCCTAGAAACATCAGAGATGTCGCTTCTGCATTTAAGATGAGAAAACTGTTTTACTTCCAATGGTTATATGAATACTTCAAATCCTGATCAGCTTCCTGTCCTAAAAGCCTCACAAGGGTATTTTATGCTTCTTGCAGAATCATGTGGTCATAGGTGCTACACCTACAAGCACCGCTCCGAGTTTTTGCTGGGCTGTAGTCTCACACCCCCGGCCTGCCGAGGCATCTGCCGTTCCAGCCACAGCTCCGGGACTTCTGATACATCTCATCCACCAGCCCAGGATCTTTGCTCATTCCTGCCCTTCCAGCCTGGCACTTCGGAGTCCTGCTGGGGCACCGGGCTCGGCTGCCCCGGGGGTTTGTGAAGCAAAGCCTCTCCTCCCTCCGTCCCCGTCTGTTCCGAGCCGCCATTACCCGCAACCCGCCCTGCCCAGCGGGAGCCAGCAGCGCCCCTGGCGGCCGTGCCCGGAACTGCACCCGGGGGAAAGGGCCCGCGGCCCAGGGAGGCCGGGCCCGCGCCGGGCCCGCTTTGTCGTTCTGTTTGCTGTTAATGCCGCGGTTGTTGTTGTTTGTGTGCCTTGTTATACACACTAGTAAAGAACTGTTATTCATATTCCCAGATCTTTGCCTGAGAGCCCCCTTAATTTCAAAACTATAAGGATTCAGAGGGAGGGAGTTTACGTTTTTCATTCCAAGGGAGGCTCCTGCCTTTCCTAGCAGACACCTGTCTTCCAAACTAAGACACTCGTCAGATAAGCAATATTATGGAGACCATTGTGTACATCTTATTTTGTCCAGTACACTCCAAAAGTCCCAGAATCAAATCAGAATATACCACAAAATCCTGTGGACAGTGTGCAAAGGAAATAACTTTTAAAAAACTTTCTACAGAACCATGTCATCTTAACCTGCAAAACAGCACCGGTGATGCTCCTTTTACTTTCTATATAATCCTCAAGCTTTAAGTTGATAATTATTAAACTGAACATATCAACTAAAACTATGCATTTGTTATCCGCACACGATTTAAAACAGTGATGCTTTCCCAAGTGGTCTGTGCCACACCAGGCAGTACCTCAGGATTTACATGAAGAGGACAACTTTGTCTTAGGTGTTCAAGAATTACCAAAACAATATTAAAAGTTGAAGGCTACTGAAGCAGGGAAGAAGTTAGGATTTTCAGTGGCAAGCCAACTTCATTCATAAGAGTGGAATTTACTGGTGATTAGGCCTTTTCCTGTGAACTGAGGAGGACTGAATTCTGATCACTGGGATGAAGTCACGGCTAAGCCCAAACAGCTCAGCCCCACTATGGGTGAGAAGCACGTATTTGATGGTCTGTCAGAGGAGTTCTGCAGAGCCACTGCTCCCCCAGCCACAGTTCTGAGGGAATGGAGATGCCCAGACTGAAAATATACCCTTTGTGCCTAATTCAGTTTCTAAATCTCATCATAGAAGCCCAGGCTCTGTTTGCACGAATGTGAACTGAAACGCACACCAAAGAAATGACTCATAGGAGAGACTCAAGGTCCTTGGAGAGATTGTCATACTGTGCCTAATTTTGGAAACACTTCATGATTTGTATCCTCTTTCAGTGCCAATGGAAATAATGAAAGCTAATACCATGTACACCAGTGAGTCCCGGCAGTTGTGACCTTTAGGAGAGGGAACTGAGATTTACAGATGACAAGATTCATTGCAAGCACATCACACCACACTGAGCTGCTCATTTTCAGGCTCACTAAGATTTACTGGAATACCCCAGCCCATACTCCCATATTCCAGCACCCACAGGAAGGGAAGTTCTACTAACAAATATCCCAGTCTGCAATTTTTACCAGTAATTCCTGAGACCCATCATGTTAACCAACTTGTAATATTTTTCCTCATGGGACTCATTAGCATTACACATTGCAAATCTAGTACTAAGGCTTTTTCCTTGCACACAAACCTAGTATAAATACGAACATGAGGCAGAAGTGGACCACCTGATACTAAAGTCCAGTGCAATTAAAGACTTCCGGAAAGCAAAATTAATTTAAGCACTAGTCCAAGAGATTGTTTTTTTGCTGTTTCCTTTTGAAGCCACTTACCTAACTCACATGTCCACATCTCTTGTAATTCTCCTTTCCTCGTAAAAGTGAAAAATAAATCCTGGAGCCATCCCATTTGTGAGTTGAGACATCAACTTTCACCACACATCTAAAGCATATTTGTGTACCTGCAGGTGTACATAGAAATGCAAGCCTTCATTTAGGGATTAGTTATTACCTGCACGTAGACATACAGGATGCTGATTGACTTCTGCAAGCAATATGAACAATAAATTAAGTCTGGGCTGGATAAGCAATGCAGCTCCTTGAACCAGACTTCTCTGAGTCAGTTTGAGAGCTTTATCTCTCCCCATTTCATTTTAAAAGCTGTTGTCCTACCTCTCCTAGCTTCACCTCTGGCCTTTCTGGGACCTGAAGATGGAGAAATGCTTCAATTTCTGGGATTTTTTTTCCCCCCAACAAAATACTGTGTTTTTCTTGACACGTGAGGACAAGATGGAAAGAAGATAGATTACAAAAGAGAAACATCTCCTTTCTGCCTGCTTTTGAATCCCCTTTCTGGTTCCTAAACACAAAGCAGTTGGACAATTACACCTGAGCCAATGCATCATGCTGCTGTTCCTCTGTGTTTACCATGTATCTGATGCAGTAAATCCTGGGCACAGGCTCCTGACCCCCACAGAGGCTAACTGAGAAGCCTTCCTTGCTTGCTGTACACAGAAAGTTTTTCCAGCACTTGATACCCCAGAGAATCCTTCACTGACTGTACTGTATGATCCAATGGGAAGTTCTTCACACATTTCCAGAGTAGAGAGAAGACTCATTGCAGTTAAAAAAAAAAAAAATTATTTAAGTTTCAGTCGTGCAGTGCCACAGCAGAAAGTTTTTCTGCCTTCATAATACATCACAGTAATGTTTTATTTACAACAGAATTTGTTCCAGAGACTAGTGACTAAAATATGCTGTAGGCTAAGGTCGTAAATTTTCAGATCTCATCCAATGAATTTTAAGATTTTAAGTACATTAAATTTTTAATTGAAAAGTAACTCAACTGCAATGTCATAACCTGAAAAGTCCAGAAACCTTATGAAGTCCAGCTTGCACTCACTTGTACTAAAAACAGAGCACTACCTATTTCTATATATGTCTGAATTTGCCTCCACTTACTCTCAGACTTCTCTTTTCTTCCAGTTAAGTAAATTCACTCCATATTCAAATCTGAAAGAAGTCCCAGAGCAGCATGTAGCCTCTGAACTCCCAGGGCCATTGGCCTCCCACTCCTTTAATACTTTTTGCATCAGATCCTGGAAGAGCCTGTCATGATAGATAGCTTCATCTGTCGCGGAGTGGCCCATAGGCCTCTAGAACCAGAGCTCTATTAAACAAACAAACAAACAAAAAAAACCCACAATTTAATTTTCACATGCATAAGGGATATATTTTTTTTTATATATCATGGCCTTTTAAAGATAATTCATATGTATTTTTTAAATCAAATTTATATCACCTTGAATACTGAGTAAATACACCTGTAACAATAACATACGGTGGCTTTTAATCAGCAAAATATTTAGTAAGCATGGTCCTAACTGTGTCCAAGAAGCCTGAAACAGTCTTAATGAATCAAATCTAGAGTTAATCTGAGCCAAACTTTATTCAAGGGTTTACAATAATGGGTATATAACAAGTATATTTGGGTAATATACCCAAAGAAGTATCTTTCTGTATATAAGAAGCAAAAAAAGTTTTTGTTACCTTTAACTGATATTTGCCCGGTTTTGCTCTGCAAAAAATTCTCACAATGCCATGGCCCCTTGGCTCTAGAATAGTGAGGAAACATTCCTGTAGCAATGCTTCCAGAATAGAATGAATAATGCTCAGCATTTAATAATTCCCACCATTTAATAAACAGTGGATAACACTTAATCCTGATTTGAATGTGTGACAGAAAAATCTCCTGGGAGCTCCAGTTTGATCCTATTCATTAAAGAGCAGAATCTGCTCTCCTTGGAGATGGGTTTGTTCCTTGATGTGTCTCTCTGACTACAGGTGGCCAGGAACAGTCTCTGCACTTACTGTGCTGTGCTATTTGCACTCAGACACAAAAATAACACTGCTCAGTCCAAGCCAGCATACAGCTCATTTATATTTTACCTCAAATCAGTCCCGTGAAAACAAAAGAAAGCTGTTCTCCCAACCTACTTCACCTCCCTTTGTCTTGTTCCTTAGATCAATTGGCAAGTAGAGGTTGCTACAAATATAGGCCACAGCACAACCTGATTTTCTCCCCTTCATAGTAACTCAGAAAAACAAAAAGCTATGGCCCACAAAGGCCTTATTAATTTCCTTTATTGATTGAAACATAAGACACAAGGCGCCTCACAGCCCCTGAGCCACACAACAAAATAAGTGCAATGAAAAACACTAAGTAATGAAACAAAAGAAATTATGAAAAGTAAAGCTAAAGATCAATATGCTACTTTTCTGAAAGACTGTGCTTTAAAAACAGAGTTGTTTGTGCTGAATGTTTGATTAGCTATAGATTGCTAAAGAAGTATTCCAGACCATCTGGAGTCTGTTCTGTAAGTTGATCTGGAAACTTCTAGCTCAAAAATAGTCCCTATGCAAAGGCACAAACATACATACCACAACCTCATCAGCAAGTTTCTGGAATATATTGTAGATAAACAGATGCCATCTTTATTTCCTGAGAAAGCCGGGGTGAAAAATAAAAGAACCCGAATACCAAAGTACTAGAAACAATTGGAGAAGCAAGGCATCATTTCTTAAAGGAGCAACAAGAGGAAGGGTAATACCAAAAATCCTCATGAGCAGCTTTAGCTCCTAAATGTTAAAAAAATGCAATTATTCAACAATGTCAGATAATCACCCAGATAATAAATATACATCTGCTGAACTTTTATAGGGAGCTTAAAACAAAACTTACAATATAGCAGAGGAACAGAAGCCCCCATTGCACTGGGAGGATAAGGAAATTGGAGCATCACATAGACACTGAACAAAAGGTGTCTTAAAATAGAACTTGGAATGGTGCCATAGTTAATAGCTATAAATACAGAACATGCTGGTGTATTAAACATGTTTTTTAAATACAGCTTTAACCAAAACAGAAAAGAAAGGCAAGTCTTGGCAAAGATTTTGGTCACCATCAGCTGTACAAAGAAAACTGAAGTAATTCTTGACTGTGACTAGTGAAAGACTTTTAGTTTTACATTTAAATCAGGTTGGATCAGACTAAAAGGCTTCCTCCCCAATTCTCTACCAAGAATAGAAAAATTAGCAGTGTGTCTTAGAATGAGAAACCAGTCTGTGTACAGCACTTGAATTACAGTCAAGTGGTGCAGCTTCTCCAAGGTCAAGCAGCAAATAATGTTCTGAAGGTGGTAGAAGAGGTCCTTACTAAGCAGTTGACAGTCAGACTGCATAAGAGATCTTTGCCCCTAAGAATAAGGACAAACCTTTCCAGAGTGTATTTCCTGGATTTTAATAAAGATGGTATCCTGAGAAGCTAAAGAATAGGACTGGAAGCAGAATTCGGTTCATTTTGAAACAGGAAAGAGTTTCCAGAAAGAGTTAATGAAAAAGAAAAGTTATTAAATATGAACTGCTTGAGTACTTAAAAAAATGAGATGCAGTCTGGAAGTCATAAATGTGTCTCCAACCTGGCCACGACTGAGCAATACAATCAGGCAAGGTCTTACCAAAGGGAGTTCCAGGCAAACTTTCCATCCTCTGCTCCCCATCAAGCACAGCTTGTGCTCACAGCAGAGGATCCAGATGTGGAGACATATTTTCCCCTTCAGGCAGGGACTCCAGCCAGCTCTTCATGTGGTGACACAGAGTATGACAATCATGAAACACATTTCCCTATAACCCAGGTGTGTTGTGAAGTACAAATGTGGTAGCTGGAGCTCTTCGAGAACTGGGAGAACGGCTTCTAGTGAAATCTCAAACAAAAATGTCAGGAAAACAAAAAGAAACCTATGGAAAAAGAGGGAGTCTTAGGTCATTGCCTTCTTGACTCACTTTTGCATCTTGGGAGAAATGGTTTGATGATTTAAGAATTTATGCGTCTATCTATACATATTGCTACCATTTTAGCAAGCTAAATTGATATAATCATATGGCTTAAAGATAAGGTGACACTACCAAAACCTGCTAAGTAAAATAGAAAACCCCTGAACATTTATCTCAGAGTGATCCCAGACATTTTCTCCAGCCATATAGTTTTTCTCTATAAACATTTTTAATAGATTTTCTGTACTTACAGTGGATCTGCTTTTGAAAAACCTGAGCCTCTGCAAATACATGTTCTACTCCAAAAGAAAGAAAAATGGAGACCAAAGCTCATCATCCAAGTAACAGAAATGTGAAATGTAGATGCAAAATATGTGAGATAAACAATAGTCTTTCACTTGTTTACCCTCATCTCTCTAGTTTGTTTTCTCATTATATAAATCACAAACAAGCAATGAAACTGTGACAAAACCAGCAACTGGGAACAATTTCCAAATACTCCATGCTCAGAAACCATCAATCACTTGACAGAGGCCAGGCATAGGATATTTATTTTTATTCCTACCAGATACAACTGAGCTTCTACCTAAAACTGTGTCTGTGCTTAGGAAGCTGGAGTGAAAAGTTCCCTGATTTAAAATGGTGAATGAAATTTACTGCTGCCACTTGTGAATTTAAATACTTAAAATCATCCATTAAGGTATAGTTGAGCACACAAAAATGTCCACAGCCTTCATTAGGTTCTGTTAAATCTTATCTATTTGCAAATGCATCTCTGTGGCTTCTGCAGCCTTGACATGCACTGGAAGGGGCAGCAACACTCCCATGAACTAAGCTCACAGTCCCTTTTTCTGCAATAAAAATAATGAGCAAGCAGCCAGAAAATGCAGATATTATCCTGCCATAACTTCCAGTGATATAAACCACAAGAACAAAGCTCTGGGAACATCCTCACAGCTCAGAGTATCTTGGTGCTTGTGTGATAAACTCTGAGGTACATCAGCAATGCTAAACTGCAAGGGGTTCCAGCTTCCTCTGCAGGACGGGCTGGATAGAACTTCTTACACACAACAGGAGATCCTCAAATAAACCAGACTGTTTGAATCTGAGCATTAAAAAAGAACATAGAGCTTTTTCAAGAACATGGGCTTTGGAGGGAGAAGCTGCTCCTTTGGAGGGAGTGAGAAGCTGCTCCCTTTGGCTGCAAACATCCTGCAAACTATGGTGTTTTTATAAAAAATGAAATTACAGTTTTCTGTGTAATTATATCCATGCATATCCTCAGCAGATGGTCAAGGCATCAGTACTGGTTTAAACCTGCCTCAGGATTCTAACAGGTTCCCTTGATGGATGTGCCTCCTTCTTCCTCCTTTGGCACGTTAATTTCATCACTCAGCACTTACAGACTTGCCACAACTTGACTGCTATACAATTTACTCTCCCTAACAGCAAAACAAAAGGCACTTATGTCCCATTATACTCACTAAAGCCTGGCCCGGCCTAAGATTGTAGGAGCATTGAAATTTCTATTTTGTTGCAAAAGAGCAAACTGAAAACTGACTATTTTTCCTTGTTTTCAAAGGATCTTGGTGCTTGATTTAAGAACCATTTCTCTTGTGGGAGGCAGCTGATGCACAGCAGCATTAGTGACTGGTACAGTCACTAATTTCCTCACAGCCATCTTGCCACTGGTTGTGTGTGACAAACAGCCCACGTCGTGAGTGGCACCTTCACAACTAAACAGCACAGCAGAGAAAACCATGTGCTTTGCAGAACATGGTGATGTGGCTCAAAATGTCAGTGGAGCAGCTCTCATTTCCATCAGCAGAAAGTGCAGTCCTGTGCTTTTAGCCAGAGGATAGCTCCAAGATCGTGTATGTGGACTAAATAATTCCAGCAGTACTTCTGGTTCCTTCTGTACTGAAAAGGACATTCTGGCAGGAGACATCTTCCCAAATCCTGTCTTCCTGTCTTCCAATCTACTCACCTGGATCCCTGAGGCAAAGGTGTATTTCCATTTACTGTATAACAGCAGATAATGAATAATCTCCCTCTTCACTCATTAGTCTCGCTGTGTTTTGAAATAAATTAAAATGGAACTGTAAGAATCCATCAGTTTTATAAACAGGTTTTTTCCTCTTTCATTGATAGGTAGATAAAACGTGCATTTATGTTGGGAACACTTTTACTACTCTCATTTAATCTTAGCATTCTCTCAATATGCCTTTTTTTCCTTAAGATATCATCCAAACCCCACTAAACTTAATAGAAGAGGTTTTCATTGACCTCAGCAAGCTTTGAATCAGACCTGTAAATTAGAGTCTGACCCCTTTCACAGATTTTATGATCTTTATAGCCTACCCCTGCAAAATTAGGACATTGTGGACTCTGTGCTTTATGCATCTTAAAATAACTGCCAACAGATAGTGCAAATGATGCTGCTCATTTCAGCATATCCTTGAACTGTGGTTATTTGTCTAATTTTACTCCAGCTGACCCCTTGAGCCTGGTAAAGCTTCCTTCATCACAGTAGTTCTAGGCCACCTGTCTTGCTGTCAGGTTAGGAAGTTCAGGCATGAGAGAAAAAGGAGGAACTGCATGGCCATCTAATCTCATATTAATAATTTAAAACAAAGTTTCAGCAAGTTCTTCTTATACTATATGAAAGGAAGCTTAAGATGAATTGTTAGCAGCAGTCAACCTTGACCATGGTAATATGGAGCATGTAATTAATATTTAAATAATATACACATTCACATGCAGAGAGAAAAAAAGTTTGAAGCAGAATTGATGCCCCCCAGGACAGGGGACACCCCTGTGCCCTCACATGACAGTGACAGTCCTGTGACTGTCCTGTGAAACAAGCTAACAAAACCAAACCAAACCAACCCCCCTGTGAATCACCTAGCTTGCCCTTTCCCACTTTGCTTCCTCTGGCAAAAAGCAAATTCCTCTTACACCTGCACTTCCCAGCTACAGTGTTCAGTGCCAAGAGAAAAGGAGAGTGACTGAAGGAACATCAAGTCCTGTTTGCAGCCAGTCAGTGCCTGATGTCTGACTTCAGATAAGAAGAGAGAATGTTAGACCACATCCCAATAACTCACAGGCAATTCTACAAGGGAACATCCTTATTGAATAAAAGGATTACAGCCCATTGTCACACCTGTAAAAAGGTGTTCTGATTTAGCAGCATTTTAAACACTCTGTTTGGAGACCTTAGTGAATCCACAAACAGGAGGCAGTGAGAAGTCAAGGGTAGCAAACTCCTGTAAGCATTTCTGCAGTTACAGAGACTGCTACAGCAGCAGGAAGCCCTTATGTCACCATACTATATCCTCAGAAAGCTTTATAGCACTCTCATTCAACCAAACCTCTTACCATTAATATCCTGTCATCCTTGGGGGAAAATGTAGACAGAACCAAAAAGCTTCTCAAAAGTCACAGCTACTGAAAGAGACAAAGAATAGTGAAGTATTTCTTATTTGAGAAGCTATTTGACTGGTATATTTAATCAATCATTCTATAGGATAAATTTATATCTGGAAAATAAAATGCTTCACTGGACTCCAGTTGACAAAATTAGAGAATTCAGGTTTTATTTGTAGCTACTTGCAAATTACTGACCAGTCATGATGGTGAATTTGTTGTTCTCTGATACTCTGCTTTTCCACAACTGCTGATATTTTCACTGTTTTGAGCTTCAAAGTTTCTAAAGGGTTGCAGTGAATTTCTCTATTGGAGGCAGGCTCCCTTTTGGTGCCTCTAGGTTTTCCACAATGTTTCCTTACAAATAGATCTGATTTTAATTAAGGGAGGTAAAGAAACAGCCCAGATGCTCTGTAGTCACACACTCCCTGGCCAAATCTCATGTCAGAGGAAACCCAGTGGCAACAAAACCTTGGCCTCATGTTGAGCAGCACACAACCAGAATGACAGAGAGGGAGCAAAACACTCTGGGTTCGCAGGGGTTTGTGCTGCAGCTTGATTCTCCTGCAGCTCCTTCAGGTACAAATACACATTTACTAAAAACTCCAGGGATACAGTGGATCTTCTTTCAAACATGATTTATTATGCCTACTCTTTTGTATGGCTCTAGTTAAGGCAGTCAAAAGTGGCCTAGAAGCTGATGCACCTGTTTAGCACCTGAATAACTTGTGGTTAATTACAAATATATATGACTAACACGAGCACTGTGATAAACTGATGTACTGTTGGAATTCACACAAAAACAATTACTTAGAGCTTTCCTAGGAGCAGAAAAGCAGGAGAATTATCACATTGAAAATAAATGTAGCCAAGTTTTCTATGCAGTCTTGACAGCTGTCTACTAGTGGGGATTTACTGCAATGTATGCATGGAATTAATCCATAATTTAACATTTATGCTAGTTTACATCTGTTTACAAGTCCTACTTCCTATTTGATTGAGTAGCGTGACCCTTTCCTCACATCAGCCAGGAATATCATTATTAACTGATAACAACCTCAATTTGCAAATTACTTAAATCTAATGGGGCTTTATTTCATTACCATACTGGCTGTAATTCCAAGTCAACATTCATTACTGACATAGTTCTATTTTAATGTAGACAACTATGCATTGCTGAGAAGTTACTTATAATATTCTAAATATTTTACTGTGAAAGAAATGTGCCCTTTTGCTGAGGAAAAAGGTAAGAAAAAGACCCAATGCCATTCTGTGTTATGTAAAGAAATGAAAAGCTGAATTCAGGACTTCCTTGCCTGGAATCATGTAGAACATAAAATTAAAGAGCTGTGTGTCCTGACAAAGTTCTATACAGCAAGGAGGTATTATTTCACTTACATATCTGCTTCCTCATCATCTCAAGAGCATATCTAGCCAAAACCTATTCTTTTCTTCCCACTTTCAAGCCCCTGAAGAGCTAATTACTGCAGCAAGTTGTTAATTCATTTCCAACCTGAGCCACACAAACATCTGAGTCAGAACTCATTTTTTCCTCAGTTCCATGGAATGACTGAGCAACAGGAGCACAGCACATCCTTCCATGGATCTGTCATAAATTCTGTACTTCTCTAAGTCCAAGGGACACAATATCCTGTGTAAGGAGCAGAAGGACATATGAATTGTTCTCGCATCTGTAAGGACAGCAGAAAATCTACCCACAATAAACCCAAACTGAACAACTCTATGAAGTTTGCTATTATTTGCAGTTCCACTGCATTTACAGACTGGATGTCCAGACAGTCTGGACAGCTGCCTTCAGGACTAACTTTCATATTTCTCTCAGGGATTAAAGTTTATGCCTTAACCCAGAATCTGAGATGTGTCCAGCTGTTTTCCAAATTGGGTTTTTGTTTGTCAGCCCGATTCCAGTCCTAGAACACATCAATGTTATAATTCATTGCTTCCATTTTTTTTTTCTTCCCTTGTATGGACAGCTCCTGTTTTGTACCTTTAATTGCATCTTTGTGGATTAATGTTTTCCACCTCAGAGCCTGGTTTCTGTCTCCAACAACAGAAGATAAAACCTTATCTGGTTAGTCTCTCCCACCTAAAAGAGTAATCTGATAGCGAGAAGGCAGCAAATAGAAATGCAATGTGCATAATCTGTTTCTAGCAAGCTCTTTTCCAAAAATTCTTTTAGATAACTAATGCAAGTGAAGTTGCAGAAGTTTTTCTTATATGGGTCACTGCCCATGAACTATAAGGAAGTAATCCTTTGAATGAGCCTTGGCAAACAGTCAGGAACACTCAAAAATCTCATGGAATGCCAGAGGCTCTTTTCCATTTCCTGTATTTGGTACATTTCACACCTTCCAGAGGATGCTTATTTAAGCATAAGACATCACCTCAAACTGCTTTTTCAGGAGCCAACCATTCAGAGACTGAGACTTTAGTCCCAGAATTCTTCTACCAACAAAGTATAAGCCAGGAATTCTGAACTCAATAATTCACTCAGTAACAATGTTAACTTCAGCAAATGCTCAAACCCACCAGAATGCAGAGGGGAATTGTTTGCAACTCACCATGGTAACAGTGCACCGAGGCCAGCTATCAAAATTCACCCCTCTCCACTAAATGACTTCTCCTGCAGCAATAAGAAGAGTATCAACAACCCTTTCCCCCAGGAAATGGCATGTAGGTCAATTGTGGTACTTCATTGTTGGGATTTTGTTTGGGGGTTTTTTTGGGAGGTGGTGGATTTTTGGTTGGATGGTTTTGTTTTTGTGGGTTCTTTTGTTTGTTCATTTGGGGGGTTTTTTGGGTTTTTTTTTCAATTTTAAAATTTTTATTTCTCTACCTAACCAAAACACTGAAGTGCCCTTTGTGCAGCCCCTCTATAGATCAGGAACAGGCCAAGCCTGCTCCCATTAATGCCAGTAGAAGCCTTGCAATTGACTNTCATTGTTGGGATTTTGTTTGGGGGTTTTTTGGGAGGTGGTGGATTTTTGGTTGGATGGTTTTGTTTTTGTGGGTTCTTTTGTTTGTTCATTTGGGGGGTTTTTTGGGTTTTTTTTTTCAATTTTAAAATTTTTATTTCTCTACCTAACCAAAACACTGAAGTGCCCTTTGTGCAGCCCCTCTATAGATCAGGAACAGGCCAAGCCTGCTCCCATTAATGCCAGTAGAAGCCTTGCAATTGACTTCCACGGAGAGGAGCAGTTTGTTGTTAAGTATAGGAATATTTGTTTCTCCTTCACCCGTCTTAACCTCTTAAAAGGTTTATATTCATGGGCAGCAGTGTCTGCTCCTCTCACAGAGGTTTTGCAAATGCATAGCATTAACCTGTCATTTGATTTTCCACTTGAGCTGGTGTATACACAGAGGCAAAGAGCAGCACTAAGGTGTGTTGGTAATGACTCCCCCAGATAAATCCATGCATATTTTGCATTGCAGTGTGACCCTTACAGGTTAGGCTCTTATTTTCCCACAAAAGTTGGTTTGCATCTAGCTGGCTTCCTTCCAGATGGGGACCAGGAAGTGCACAGGGAGGCTCACACAGGACACCCTCGACATTCCAGGGTGGCTTTTGGGTTATGGCCAAAGCATCCCATTAGCACACAGCTCTGTTGTAATACAACTGTCAGTGTAATTATGTGAGACAAAGGCCATCCTTCAGCAAGGACAGCTGCACACAGCATTAGCACTTTATTCTTACCTGATTCAGAGTAGGAGTTTTAGTTCATTTAGTTTGAAATAGGAAGCAAGAAAAACATCTGTGTCCCATCACAGTATGCACTACACATCTTCTGTGCATTTTTCTGAGTTTTCCTGCTCTGAATCCTCCCGTTATCTCCCAGTTTTACCTTATACTTTTGATGTAGTCATTTATTACAGAAGCATTTCTACGCTATCCCGTTTCTTTCTAATGTAACATCACAGATAAAAGCAATAAACAGGCTCAAGAATTGAATCCTTTTCTGCATCTATACAGGGATGGCTGCAAGCTGCACGTTCAAAATGAATTGTAGTGATGCAGTTCAAACATGTTTAAAGTAACAATCTATTCATTCTCAGGTATGGGGGTTTGGCAGGTAAGTCAAATAAAACAATGGGAAATGGCTGAGAAACGTTTGATTCTTTCCTCCTATAATACATGTCTTCTGATGGCACTGAAGGAAACAACTTCTGTCTCCCCCTGCTCTCTCTCAGATGAGTTGTGGTGCTGCTTTACCCTTCCACCACTTCAACAGGTATTCCACACCGATTTCTGATGCCTATGCTCGCACAGCCCACACCTGTGAACTCCCACAGGACCAAAGAATTTGATCCCAAACTTCTGACAACGCAGGTTTTAGTTTATGCAACTGCTTTACATATAAATGGGCTCTTCCTTTGTGGCTGCTGATCAGTTCCTCGGGTCCTGGGTATCCCTAGTTCCTTTATTCCCTGCTGTGCCCACCAATGGATCTGACTCACCTAACAGATTTGTCATTTTATCGTTTTCTCTTGCAAATGCATCACTGCTCTGAAGTATCCTGGTACATATATTTCACATAAAGATGGCCCCTCTGGGCCACTTCCCTGCTCGACAGTGACAGCAGTTATCTTCTCACTCTGCCATCAGTCACATTTTTAGTTCCCTCCCTACATCTGACAGTTCTTTAGAGAGGAGCTTGCTAATCCTCACATTCCAGGCACCCCTTCCAACAGCAATTACTCTGACTTAATTACAGAGAAATCAGTTATATCTGATCTGCAACATAGGTTCTTCCCACTGATTCTGTCCTGTGTCCTCAGCCTGGAAATATATCAGTGTTTATTGTTTTTGGTGAACAAGTCACAGAAGCCCCCATTGTACTGGGCACCAGGTTCATATTCACTGGTGGTCAGCCGAGCTTCATCCTCTCACTGAAATTTTGGAACTTTTGAAATTTTTGAGACATTTTTGCTCCTCCAGCACAGGTTCTCCTCAGGCTCCAGGGCCCATAGGGTGGCTGCAGGAAGCCAGAGCAGTATTAGGATTTCATGTCATGCATGAACAAATCCAGCCTTGTGTCCTGTTCAGAGCTGCACGACAGAGCTGGTGTCACCTATTCGTGCTCTCAGCACACTCCCCAAGCAGGCACAGCTGCACATTAGAAGTTTCTCAGACCACACGATTTATGACTTTTATAAAGAGAATGGATGCAAAGTGTAGAAACAGAAACAGAACTGTTGAATGGAGAGCACAAAAAATCATTGCTTTCTCCCATCTCTGCCTAAATTACACTATGCTTGAAGGTAGCAACACTGGCAGAGCTGGTAGTGCCCTATCAGTGTTCTGCAGTCTCCTATCCAACACTCAAATACCACCTCAAAAATTAATTCTGTACTGACACAGACCATTAACAAATTAATAGGACTTCAAGCAGCCACATAAACTCTGCTTTAACTAATGAACCATTCCCATCAATTATGTAATGGTCACTGCTCTTCATGTTCAAACATCTCAATAGAAGCAGATTTCAAAAGTAATTAATATTCAAGTAGCTCAAAGCCTTCACATTTGCATAACAATCTTTGCTTTCCAAGTCCCATGGAAAGGTATTTGAAAGGGTAGGAGTGCTCTGGTTTTGTTGAAAAATAAAAGTATTAGAAGTATTAGGTTTTCAACACCTTTTGGGTGATGGTTCTAAGAGCACAGATCCCCTTTTTTATTTTCCCTGAAAACTCTAGATCCTTCACTGAGAAACAGGGATTTAAACAATTTGATTCCATTCCTGGAGCAGTCCTATGAACCAGTTTGAGGGTATACAGCCTAGAGTGCTGCATAGCAAAGAAATAGTCTAAAATGATCAAGTTTTCAAAGCAAGATTTTAAATACATTCAGGGTTAAAGCACAATGGTGATTTTGCTGCATGTGTGATTGTAGCAGAGACATTTCCTAGCAGAATAAGAGTGTAAATAATGGGAAGGGACTACCTTGATCACCCTGGACCCCTAAACCATGTAGTATTTGTTATATCAAACTAGAGAACGACACCCATTCTATCCATACATGCACACACAGCAGCTGAAATACACTCATAGCCTCTAAGGTACATCTTTAGTACAAAAGAAAAAACCCTTTCAGACATCCCACAAAAATACAGAACAAATAGGTTTAGCAGCACTATAGGTCTCACACTGCCAGGGAGCCACAGGGAAGCAGTTGAACTAAGCCCAGGAAGTGAACTTTACTCCATAAAACAGAGGAGCACAGAAAAATAAAGATCCCAACAGCCTTTGCCAGTGTAAACAAGGATGAGAGGGTGGAAAAAAAGAGAATTCCTTGCTCCCCTCAAATCTGGCAACTGCACACCAGAGGGCATTGCCAAGCAAGGGTGGAAAATATACACAGGATTATTAAGATTTCCCATAGGAATAACAGTATGAGATGTTCAGACTCCCATCTTTAGTTCCTAGCAAAGAAACAAACAAACAAATCCAACAATGTAATGATGAAAAGAAAGAATGCATAGTGAAAAGACAGGGGACAGAAATTATTATTCAATCCTTCAGATAATTAGTGATAATCCTCAACTAAGATAATTGATTAAAATCAAAAGTTTAACAACTCTTCCTAATCCATTTAAATATTCAAGAACCTCGTAGGAGTCATACAACTCCTTTCTTGAATTTGTCAAGATCTATTTTCAAATCCTGTGCTCTTTGGCCTGTTGCTCTACTTCAAGGTTAATTTTGTAACTTTGGTTGTCCTGTTTACAAATTCAGTTCCAGTGCTGAACTAGCCATGAAAACACTGGACAGAGCACAGAGCCCCAGTTCTGTCATCCTTACTAATGGCTTAGTTTAAGAACAAGCAATAGCAGAGAATAGTGGAAATCGATAAATTTTATTATCACCTTTTTTCAAATTAACAAGAGGCATTTCATTACTATCAGGATTTCCCACATGGCTTCCAAACACAAGGTGACAGGACTAAAAATATCATCTGGAAAAAGTACTCTCTAAAAAGCCACCTCTAAAAAGGCACCAGAAAGCACAAAATGTTATATAGGAATTATATGTATGAGCTAAAAAAAACCTCTCCCCTTCCTCCTCAAGAATCTCACTGGTTGCCTTTTTCAGACATCAGTCCAACCCAAATAACCCCAAACTTTCCCATCGTGTCTTCTCTGCCAGGCCAGCCAGACACAGCCATCAGCCTGACTTTTCCCCCTGAAGAGGTCAGTTTTATCTTAGTGTTTCATCCCCATTGTTTTATGCTAGCTTTACCCTCAGCTGTAGTGTTGCTTCTCATTTCCTGTTCTCTAAGTAAAAAGAAAATTAGGTTCTCAGTGCACATCCCAAGTCCTATCTTCTTTATTTCCTGCCAAAAATAACTCATTTCAGTGAGCTCGCTGGAATCATCACACTGCTTGGATTTAGCAAGGCTCTTTTTATAGCCTGTTTAAACAATATATTTGATGGTGTCCCATCTGCAGCTGGTCTGAACCAAACCAGAAATACACAATCTTTGTTAAGATACTGTCTCCACAGTTAGAAACATAAACTCTGTAATACACATGGCACTTCCTTCAAAGCCCCTTCCCGGCTCATTTCAATTGCTTAACAATTACTGTCTTACTCAGCTGAAGTTGGGCAACAAGATTTGCAAAAGGCAAGACTTGCTATGAAGGCAGAATGCAGTCTGCAAAGTCTTTGAAACAAACTTAAAAGAACTAAGTTGAGTTTTTGGTTCTGCCACAGCATTTCTGGCTAGTTTGAAGGTGTATTTCACCTGCAAAGGAACAAATCAGAACATAATTCAATGCCATTGAGCAACACATTTCAGAACTGAACTAACATGGAAGACACATGGAAACTATCTTCAGAAGCACCGAGTGGGTAAAAACCACCACTTTGCCACTTTGTATTCCATATAAACACCAGGTGCCTTTTGCCAGGACCCTGCTAGTAAATCTTAACTCGATATGTTAGCATTAAGACAGAATTTCAGGTTATTATGTTGCAAAAGGTATTGGGGATTTTCTCAAGCAATCTCTGAGCTGATGCCATCCCTACCTTTCACCACTGCATGTTACTCATTCAGGAGAAATCATAAATGTGCTGCAGTCTTCTGACAGCCATTCCTTTTTTAGCAAGGGGTTAGCATGTGACAAAGATTGTCACGAGCCTACATTGTGCCATGTACCTAAAGCTCTGCAGCAATGTCTCTCAAAGCTGTGAAGGCAATTTGTAAATGAGAGGTATCTGCTTACCCCAGGCTGTTACATCGAAAGTTATTTCAGATATTGGATGGTTTGAGGAGCTTTTAGTCTTTCAGAAAAAGACAGTTAAAGGCTTTAGGCTCTCAGCAGCTATTAGTGCTTGCTTTTAAAACACAGTCAAAGTTTGTGTTTCTCAGCTGCTTGTTCTTCCTATCTTACCCCAAATATTCTCCACAAAACCTGCTGCCTGCTAACTTTTGCGCTGGTGTGCCATCAATATCCATCGCTTGTACACGTCTCTCTTTCTTCCCCTCTGAGACAGGAATCACAAAAGCTCTCCCTGCATATGTAGGACAGCTCTGTGTCTTACAGAGAAGTTTTCAGAGCCCACACCTCATTTTGGTTTCAGCAACTTTCAATAACATCTGACCACGTAAGCTTGCCGTTGATAATGGTGGAATAACACAGCCTTCCACACTCAGTGCAGGACACAAACATCCTTTTCTCTTCTGGCTGCTCCTTCTGCTGCAAACACTCTGAGTCAGTTCTGTATTTCAGCTTTTACTCCTGCACAGGGCTTTCACAAATAAAAGAAAAAACAACTGCCCCTAGAACATTGAAATGCAGATTCTTTTTTCAGCCTACTAATATGAAGTGTTAGGATACTGTCAGGTGCTTTATCTCCATTTTGTTACCTGTGAGAAGATCCATTACAAGTATCTTTCCCTGACAGGTATATTTATAATCCTGGATTTCTGTAACAGCCCAGCCATAGACAAAAAAACCATTGCATTCAAATGTGCAGCTCTTGTTCCTGCTCCAAGCCTGCTGAGATCCCTCCTGCAGCTCCTCATTGCATAAATTCCATAGAATAATCTGCTGTTCTCCAGGACTGTATGCAGTCCTAAACAATCTGTATGGATCAGGGGACAGTAACACTTCTCCCAGTTAAGTTTACATTTTAAAGACTGAAAGCTTCCTAAATTTCTAGTCCTATATTCTCAGATATTCTGCCCACTTCTTCCATTACTCGGGATTCCTGCAGACGCTCCTGTCTTCACTCAGCCTTTCTCCTGGCTTCATTTTTATCTGTAAACTCCTTTACAACTTTTAATTTACCTTCCTTTTTATTCTAAGGCCATTCAGCTTTTTCTCCAATATCTCTGAACTTACTGTAGTTCATAATCTGTTTTTTTTATTTTCTCTTTCCTATATCTTCTTCAACTATGCAGTGGAATGCATGCACCTATAATCTTTCACCGGTCATGAACTCTAAATAAATATTTAAAATAGAATTTTATATAAAATATACCACTTGTAACCTTGAATGATGTCTGTTTTTACAGCTCTGACATAGCAAGGCATGTACCACAAAGAAGTTGGTCTGTTAGCAAGGCTTGGACCTGCTGTATCAAGTAACAGCTCATATTTCCTGAAAAGCTCATCCATAGCCCACAAACCTCTGTTTTGTTTAATTTGTTACAAATTATTCCTGAATAAGCACCCCAAATATCTGAGGACTTACAAAGAGAATTAACTTGTATATTCTTCTACATTAACATCAAACATTTTACCTTAATACCACTTGCTTTTGGGCTTTTTTTAACTCTCCCCCATCTACAAATGTCAGAATATTACCAAATTTCTTCTTAGCAATACTGTGTAAAGCATAGCATCTATTAATTTATGGTGCTACTTTCCAGGCAAGCCAATATAATAGACAATGCTTGGGACTGAGTAATATGTATTGCAGTTACCACACATATTACCACTTAAAAATTAATATACAGCAAACAGAACACTAATCTCAAAAAACAGACACTAATCTCAAACATGCCAGTATAAAATCTTTCCAAGTAATAGCTTGTGTTCTGGTATTTTTCAGCTGTAAGTTTATTCCACATCTGTTATAGTAGAAAGAGAAAGTGGAATCTGGCCCAAGGACTACTTCTAATAAATCCTTTCCTTTATTAGTAGAACCAATGTTATTCATCATACAACATATGTTCCTCTAATTATGTTTTTGAGCAAAAGTATTAATGACATTTTTGCCATATGTCTAGTTATCCTTCTCAGAGTAAGTTTGGGGATTTTGACACATTTACATTGCACAATGTTCTGAAACTTTAATTAAAAGTTCAAGATTTCAGTATCTCTTATTTACAGTAAAATAGAAGTCAAATGCAGACCTGAGCAGTACTCAGCTAATCAGAATAATTCCTACGATTTTCCAACATTCCAACATTATGTATGCTTTTGAAGAATCTATTTTCCAATGGTGCATCTTTATCAGGATATGAACAAACGGAAATTTAAATGTTCACCTCTGCCTGTCTTTGTAATTCCAATGTAAATCCTTAGAGCATGGAGAAGAAAAATGGGATGGGAATTTGAAACAGAACATTTCAGTGCTTTTGAGGGAGAAGTAAATTTTGTAATCTGGTCAAAGTCAACAGTGTCTTCCAAAATTCCTTCACGACTGAAGCGAGACCCACAAGTAGGATCACTGCTGATTAAACCACTGAGACCCACTTACACCAGAATGCTCATCCACTAGGAAGAGGAGAAATTAATTTCATACATCTTAGTAAAAAAAAATAGCTTCTGACTTTTAACAGTGGGTGCGATTTGAATGTGATCAATAGCACATTTCATCACCAATAACCTCAATTATTTAATTTCCTTAAACTACCTCTCAGTTTTCTGCTACAGGCAGCCCTTGAATTATCTTCCTCTTAGAAGCAGGATGCCTTTCCATTTTCTTTGAAAGCCAGACTTGTCCCGCTGCCAGGATGAGTGAGGGAGGATGCTCCTGGAGAATATCACAGGTTTTGTGTGACCAGGAGGTTAGATCCCTGCTCTCCCTCTTTTTGAACTGAAGAGAGGGGGAATGGTGGAGGTGTGCTGACCTGCAGCAGCCAAACCAGCCTCCAGCATCTGAAGCTGCCTTTCTGAAGCTCTCCTACACTGCTGCCTGTGTCCTGCAGTTCAGTCCTTACAATACCTCAAAATGCATGTTAGAGTGGAGACACCAGGCTCTGCAAATGAAGATATCAGGTGCATTTCTTTTGTTTCCTTACAATCTATGCTGGGTAGGGAGGAGAGAGCAGAATTCAGCAGTCATCATCACCCAAGGACCTGAATTTATTCTCCAAATATCATATATATCCACGGCTTCTTTCTTTCAGCAAGCTCAGAAAATGTGTTCAAAGCCACAGAAGTAAACAATACTGATGGTAAGTTCATGTTTGGGAGGCTATATGTGAATTGCTGAAGATGAGGAGAACTGCACCAATAAAAAGCCCTAGGTAGATTAAAGAACAAATTAAATACTCAGGTGATGCGTTCCAATTTGGTAAAGTTTAATCATATGAATTTTTATATTTCTGAACATTAAGTCCAACACTTTGAGCTGTTAAAAAGTTATACTTGCAGACTAAACCTGCCTTAATCCTAGAAGTGCAAACAAAGTGACCACCTGTCAGTAAAACCATATCTTAACCATGATGGATTTTGAGAAATTGAAAGAAAAGGTAAGAATTCATTTGTGTGCTCAGCGTAAAAACTTTGAAGAAAATGAAAATACAAGATTTCAGATATTTTCTTGTTAAAGTATTATTGCACACCAGCCAATATTTCCTTGAAATAATAACAGTTGCTACCCAGGATAGCAAAGCATATCTTCATTACTATAAAAGAGGCATTTCTCCAGGCAGTCATGAAAAATGCTTTTCTGATTTAAAAATGAAAATGGTCTTGTTAGTGGAATATCTGAAGAAAGTTATAAAACAACCATAGAAATTACAAAGTATTATTCTTCAGCTCACAACTCATGTGTAAAATCAAAATGGGAATAAAAAAAAACAAACAAAAAAGTATCTATACTCTTGGGAAGCTCAACTTCATCCAAAAAAACACTGTGAAGATTCCTGTATTTCCAAGCTTTTTATTCTTAATGGGTAAGGCCAAATACCTAGACCTGTTTTTAGAATCAGAAACAAACTTGACCTAATTCCTTTAGAAGTGGATCAGTGCTGCCCTGAAAAAAAATAAAGGTGTTGCCCAGAGTTAACTGATGAGCAATGCTTCTAATGGTTCAAATAGCAGCACTTTTATCATTCCTGATTATTTACAGGGAGGGAAAAATATTAAGAACCCCATTAAAACCTTCACTTTAATGACCTTTCTCTTCTGCTGTTTCTATGTCCATACCCTAAAATTCTGACTCAACCATTCTGACTCCCTGACTCCAGGGAGAGTAGGATCAAGCCTTGAATAATAAAAACACTCAGTGGACATGGAGGGAAATATGTGTGAATCTGAAACTGTATTTCTGTAAGATACGTCTGCTTAGTGCATTTGAAACAATCCAATGTTGCTGCTGAAATCTCACAAATGTTACTACACTATTAAGTAGAGTCACAGTAATAATGATATAGTTTCAACACAATTCCTAATTTTCATTGTAAACACAGCAGCAAATGAATTAAACCCATCCAGTCCCGTGCCTGAGGCTGATCTGCAAGTTCAGGTAACATAAATGAGCACAGCTATCAGAGTTTCTTTCACATACTGGATAAAATGGAAATACTCAGATGTCCAGGGCCTCCTGACTGGTGCAGATGTTATTCCCTGAAATGATGCTGCCATCTTGTGAGGGAAAGGCTTAAATCCACTTCTATTTTCATTCCCGAGATGCATCCACAGTGACTGGAGATCTGGGGCACACGGGTCAGGAATCTCCAAGGATGGGAGCTGGGCATTTGCTCTCCCTTCCCAAAGCCAGCTCTTTGGACACAGAGTGGAGAGGACATGCCTTACTGACCAGCAATTAAGAATTCTTCAAAGCAATCCCACCCTCAGTGCAGCAGAACATTCACATTGCACTGAGACATGCAAAACTAAGGGAACTTGCATTTCAGGTGGAAATGAAAGCAAAGGAACCACAGGCAGATCATGCTAAAAGTTGGTGAAATCCACTTCCTTTCTTCTAAATTCCACTATGCAGCTGGTGCCTTGTGCTTCTAGATTGGAAAACCCAAGCAATTAAAAAAAATGTACTTTGCATGGCCAGATATTACATCCATCCATCAGCCCTTGACATTAGGGATCAAGGTACAGAACACAGCTAAAGGGAGCAAAGTAATTTCTTGAGTTTTTCACCAAATGACAGACCATTGTTATTCTAATTCTAATTCTAATATAATATCTTACCTTTTTCTAAATCTCCATATTCCAGTTTTCCATACTGTCATCCTAATGCACACACACCAGATTTCAAGACAAGAACCAGGACCACCTAAAGTTGGATTGAATTAGACACCATGGGCTAAAGAAACACTGACTGCTATTAAATCTAAAGTGAAATTTTCCAACAATGCTTTTACAGCTGAAAATGCTATGTCAAGTGTTGCATGTGCTCTGCATGAATCTGTTTTGAAAAAGAAATAAAGTAGCTTTAATATGATCAAAATATTCTGACTTCATATTTGTGAATGGAGTATTTAAATATTCTATTTCCATGTTTATAATATATAATGCAGAAAATACAATTTTGTAATGTTTCATTTCTTGAAAGCAACTAGAAAATGTATGGTATTCTAGAGGCCATACACCATGGAGTCTATGCACATTCAATTTTCACATGGGAGTACTGAGAAATGTCCTAAAATTAACTTTATAAGCACGCCTAAAGGTTTCCTGTTAGCAAAAAAAAAAAAATCTCCTGCTCTTCCTGGCTGCAAAATCCATGTCTCCCTGCAAGCCTCTCACATCACAAACACCTTCCTGCTATTTGGGTTTAGAGTTGTAGCTGTAAGCAGCGACCTCTCTGCTCTCCCAATATGCAAATTTGCTATGTAACAAGAAGTTACTTTAATAATCCCCCACAGGTGTTACTGAAATGAATCTGTTGCCTTGCAGTCAGAGCAGCTGGTGAGGAGACAGTGCTCACCATTGCTGCTAGATTTTATTCTTGCTCCTCCGTCACAGTCTTTTACAGCTCTGGCTTTTCATTTATTCCTTTGGGAAAAGAGTATAAACCACCATCGCGCCCTGTCTTTGAATGACACAGCTATTCACACAACAGAAAAATGGTTTGGTGTCTCTGAAGGAAAGGACTACAGCCTCAATTATCAGACATTTTGGCACTTACCAGTTGCAAACTATGTGTAGTGGATTTGTTAGTTCAGCTTGCATCACTGGCCCAGCATGCACTGTGTGAGCCAAGAACACCTTTTTCCCTGCTCCTTCAGAAGGGCTGGCAGAAGAGGGGAAATTCTACCCTAGGATTTCCAAAGAACAGTTCTTCATTGGGAAACTGTAAACCAAACAATCTGGCCCTATATAATCATAAAATGTTTTTGTTGCTGGACTTACCAGCAAGATCTGCTCTTTGTAATTACTTGGAAGTGCACTGAATCAAGAGATATATTCTACTGCCTCCTCTGTAAAACACGTTGCCTTTTATTCACTACAACAACAGCCCTGAATTTTATTTTTTATTCAATATACTTAGAGAGTCTGGAGTCTCTAAACTCTATATTCAGTTATTTAATCCAAAATCACAGCCTAAAATAAACCATGTTTAGGCAGAGATTAGAATATGTTGTACTTCTCCATCTGCAAAACTGTTATGGATTTGTGGGCAACAGCCTCTGAATCCTTTGATGCTCCACATGCCCATGTTAATTCCTGTAAATATTAATGTTTCTGGCTTGAGAGAGGAGCAGGGAAGGGGAAGGGGAAAGGATGATGTGAGCCATATTTACAAGTAAAACCCACTCATTATAGTTCCTGGTACTCATTACCCAGCTGACAAATTGAGCTTTTTAGTTTGCTGGAGTCTGAGAACTCTTTGAAAAATGGACTCAGCAGATGTACCCATTTCACTTGGAAAGCAGCCTTACACTGCCAGCATTCAAGTGTCCCTTCAAAGCTAAGGGGCTTTAATGTGATTTATCTCTGTATCTCGCCTCAGAATGTTAATCTACCCTCAGGCATTTTGCCTCTCCTACACACCTGAACTTACTTTGCTGTCTTGAACCTTTTTAAAAAATAACAACAGATGCATTAGAACTGTGGAATAGAGAGGACATGTTTGCAAGGATGGTGTGTACACACTGCTCCTCTTCCAAAATATGAAAAGCTGGAAAACTCATCCAACTGACCAAGCAAGGACATCTCCTGAGGCAACAAATGCCTGGTGGGGACTCAGTGATGGAGTCTGGGGGTCACCGTGTCCCCACAGCCCCTCTGCAGCCCTGGGTACCCAGTCAGCCACACCCAGCAGCCTCCTACAAGGGCCAGGAACAGCTCTGACCACCGGGACAACCCCAGTTCTGCTCCAAAGAGTTCCAGAAGTTTGGGCACCAGAGCAAGAACTAAGAGGTCTGAATCCCTGAGCTCCCCTGAGCTGATTTGAGCTTCCAAGAATTCTCATGTCAGAAAAACCTTTTCTTGGCAAGCAGTGAACATTCACAACTCTATTTGAAGTGCAAAGGGGCTGAAAAGACTAAGGTACTTCCAGAGTTACAAAATTCTACTTCCATTTTTTTTTTTTCTTCAAAGCCTTTTTTCCCTTTCTTCTTTTGAAGGAGTGTCAGTCATGGCTACATGTTCATGGGGAAGATCTGCAAAAGTACCTCCAGCTGAGTTGAGCCAAGTATCCAACATACCTGCAGGGAAATGATCACTATCAGTATCTGCATCCATCATGAATATTCAGATTTTAATTGCCTGGGTCATATTTTTACTGGACTTCTTTGTGCAAAAGTTCTGTCAGCAAAATGAAAGATCACTTTCTCAAACTGGAGGAGTCATTACCAAAAAAAAAAAAAAAGTTTAGAATGAGGATGTTTCTAAGCATTTTTCAGTAATGCAATTCATCAACTTAAAATATCCATATAAGTTAAGATATAGCTCCCTGCTCCGCCAAACCATGACTAAATAGGAGACGTCTTGTTCCATCTGATTCACAGAGAATACATCTTGAGAATACTGTGGTAAAAACTTTCTATGCATTTATTTTCTGATTTATTATACATGATGAAACTGGTTTTAGCTGTTTATATGAGTATGGTAAGGGATGCAGAATTCTAAGAATTTCCAGGACAGTTTCTGGAAAAAAGATAATTTCCTGAATCAACAGCTAAGGATTCGGATCTATTCAGGGTACAGTTGGCCCTTGCTCAAAAAAATTAAACCAAAATACTAAGCGTTTCACCTTGCAGGTATAGTTTAATGTATTGCAAACATCAATTAAAGAATGACTACTTACCTAAACTGAGCTTTTAAAAGAGATATTTTCCTTTATAATGTCCACAATTGTCAATGTTACACATAACCAATATCACTACTTAGAAAACCATTATTGTCCAAAATGAGATTTAAGAAAAGCAACAGACATTAAAGAAAACAAAATACAAAGAAAAGTTACCAAAAAAAGACAATTTTTTAACCACTAGGCTGCTCAAAACCATTAATTTCTAGAAGAAATTACCTTCACCTGAACTATTTATCATACTTAAGCTTGTACTGGATATTAAACTACTTTTGCTTTATTAGTCTCCTTTGGTTACCATTCCTGGCTGCAGTAATTGTTTGTGCACAGCAAATAAACACACAACAATATGCACGGTGAAATAATCACACAGGAGCCAAAAATTAATGAAACTTTTCACCATAGAAGTAAAAGAAAAAGGAATCCCTAATTACTTGGAATTTTGGAGAGTGAAGAACTTGCAGAACTTCTCTAGAACAGCAGGAAACCTTTGAAAATTCAACCCATCCAGCAGAAGGTCTGGAGACCAAAGCAGTGGGGCTGAGGTCTCCTTGTGTTTTCTAGAATATCTGAATGACAAGATCTTCAGTGAAAAGTAAAACACTTTGAGTATTTCACAAAGACCTAGAAAAGAGAGGGCAAAGTTAAGAGAAGAGCAGCCTAACACTGTTCTGTTGGAACTGTGCCTTAAATATTCAAGGAGGTTACATCTGAAGGTTTAAAAAAGAATATATGGGTGGTGCAGATTGCTAGATGAAGGAGAAGGATCATGTTTCCTGCATACAAATGCAATACTGAATTTTAAATTAATATAGGGCTTTCTAGAAAATATACAAGCAGCACTAAAGGGCTTTATTTAAATAACTGCACTATTTAAATCAAAAGCGAGTAGGAATTCTTTTGATAAAAAAAAAACTAATTTGCCATAAAAGATTAACAAGACAAGTAAAATATTTTCATAATACTTACGTTATTTTTGGTCTAGTGTTATTTTTCTTAATAGCCAGAACACACAGCATTTCTTTGACATACTCTGAACTCCTTTCAATTTGATAGACCCAAATCCAATGTTCAGTTCAACCTTCTGCCTCTCTTTTTCTCCTTTCCCAACACAATCAACTGCATAAACAGAGATTTGCTAGGTATTCCTTGAAAATAAATACATTTTTTAAACAGTCTAAATATAACCTACAGTAAGTTATTGTAGGACTTCTCAGATGCCCAGGATACAGGTCATGGTACCAAAGACAATTCCTACAGTATCAGAAAAGAACAGCACAAAGGTTTTTCTGTAATGCTGACAAAATCCTTCCCTGTTTAGCTGACCTTTCTTTCCAATTACGGAACCTAACATTAACACTGAAACATACATGGTTGTTGAGCTTGAGTTATTTGGCTAGAACCTAATTAAACTATTTCCAGCTCAGATATTATTAGAGAAAAGCTATATTCTTATAAGACATCTTAACCGGCTGATGTTCTACAATGGAGCACAGAGGTCTCTGGATGTTATTGTGCAGAAGGCTTGGGGAGAACAGACCTCAGTAAGATAAATCAAGCATTCTTTATCTCTGCTAGAGGTGTGATAATTTTAATATAAGGGCACACTTCTTTACAATCCACTCACTACATTCTACTATACTGAAATAAATTAGCCCTAACAACTGCCAGTGAATCCATGTAAATACATTCCTTGTAGTTCACTCAGCAGTGGAACAACAAAGATGTTTCAGTCTTATTAAGTTCCTGGTGGGTTTGGGTTTTTTTCACCCTGTTTTCTGGCACTGGATTCATGTCTGGTGTTCTGGAAAATTCAGCATCTGAATCACCTTTAACTGTAAAGAAACAAGATTAATGAAGCAGTATCTGATTATAATATTAAATATTTATTACTTGGTGAAATCACAATTTTCCCTTTCCTGTGATAATACTATACCTGGAGGAAGATGTTTAATTGGTCCAAATATTTACATATACTTAGAAAATATGGGAAAATGTCACCATGGGAGTCTAGTGAGGAAAGCAGTCAATATCACCACTTCTAATTCTGCAAGGCAAACTGAGCTTTGCTCACTGAGTCAGTCTGCAGGTACTTCCCCACTTCATGAGGAGGTGGCTGAGGCTGAAGAACTGTGAGTGGTCTCTGTTTGCATTGCTCACTCTCTTGCTGAGGAGTTTCTCTACCCCATGTCACTGTCAGGCTGCAGTGAGAAACCTGACTCTCTTCAGCACACATTTCCCTGTACAAAGAACCTCAGAAAGCTGTAAAATACCTCTCCATCACGGTGGAAGGGAGACGTAAGGGCAGTGGGCAAGGCTTTCAACTTGTATGTGCGTCTATTAAAGTTTGCTTATGGAGCAATACTGGCAAAACCAGCTTCTGGATTCAAAAAGCTCTGGTCTCTGATCAAAGGCACCACACATTACCCAATTTTCAAGGGTCTAGGACAAGCTCCCTTATCCTATAGGCTTCCCTTGCTCAATGCAGGGCCTGAGCTCCAAGTTTCCATTCCCAGTCCTGTCAGGCTGCATGACAAAAGAGACACTGTGCTGCTGCACAGCCACTGGCTCCCAGTAAACAACCCACAGAGCCATCCTGGTGCAATTTCCTGTTCTCCTCCAAGCTTGCTCTAATTCCACCCCCAGAGCAGCTCCCAGCAGAGCCACAGAGCTCCTGGCTGCAAGGTGGCTCACACCTACAGCTGCCTCGGTGATCCCATACATTCGGCTCAGCGTTCTCAGCAGCAAGACTATTGTGGGATAGAAAGGACAGAGAGATTGATTTTTTTGACTTGATATTCAAGTTTTAGTGTTTTTATAATTTTTTTTTTTTTAATCGAGCTTTCTCAATTATCACTGTCTAATGCAATACCAGGAAGCAGCTTTTTGCTTTTACCTTCTGTCCTATAAAAGCATCTGGGGAAATGTTTTGGTTCTTCCCAGAATGTCTCTGGGTACATAAACAAAACAAAAAAGGAGCTGGACAGTGTCTTGCTTGTTCTTTTGAAGATACTTATTTCTTCTATGATCATGGCTATCCATGCATCTCCACAGGCACACAGATTTTATTTGTAGAGATCACATTTCATTTTCTCTTTTTCTCACTTTGTCTCTCATTATTTTCCAAACCTTTTGGATTTGTCTTTCATCTTGCCATGTCCTTTTCTGGGAAGTTCTTTATCATCACACTTACCTTCAAATTTACATAACTTAAGCAAGTTTAGTTTCTTCTTCCAGGTTTAACTGGAAGAGCTTAGGAAAAGAGAGAAGTCTTGAAATTATTGTGAAAAAAATCTAGTATATACAGTAATTTGCAAAATTTTAAGTGTCACAAACTGCATCATGCATGGTAAAGACTAATGTTCACATGCATCTATGTCATGCTGTTCCCACACTTCCTACACTTGAAATTTCCATATTCTCTTCACGTGCTTTCTGACTATATGATCATGGAGCACAGGAAAACATAGCTAATATGCTGTTAGACCATGCTGTCAAAATAGAAATGGTCTCCCTGCAGACCCTAAGAAATGTGTATCTGTTCACATGAACCCTCATAGCCATAGAAGAAGGTCTAATTGTGCTCTCAAGAAAACCTTAAATTGCTGTTTTTTTAAAGAAATTAAGGCATGTTATAAATTCAAAGAAGAAAGAACATCAAGCTGCAGTTAATATTTCACAAAAAGATTCTAATAGCTGACTTCTTCTAATGTACAGAGAAAT
The DNA here is from genome assembly GCA_013400175.1 of Phainopepla nitens. Lineage (NCBI taxonomy): Eukaryota > Metazoa > Chordata > Aves > Passeriformes > Bombycillidae > Phainopepla > Phainopepla nitens. The sequence continues at coordinate 617,258 of VXBQ01015062.1, read as the reverse complement.
CCAGTTTACAGCAGAAGAGACTGTCTGGGTTACTCTCAGTTTTAAAAACCAGAAATTTCCTTCTCTGCGTTCAAATAGCGGCACTCATCACTGCTCTAATTATCTTAGGATTTGTATACTTGATACAAAACTCTAAGCTCAACTATTTCAGCTGTGACAGTGTGGACTTGGATGTTTGCTAAGTTGAAATAAATAATGCAAATAAGTAAAGGCACTTCCCTTTTAGAAATGCAAGAAAAAGCAAAATTGCTAATGAAACGTGAGTGGATATTCCAAATCATAAACCTCAGCTATTTCCAAGATTCAAAGCTGCAGCAAGACTCAGATACACTGAACATCTCATGCACCTAAACAACAAATTACAGACTGCTGCCATGTACTGAAGCAGTCAAGTGAACAACAGGACCAAACATAACCATGTATTCAAAATCAAACTTCTCACACCTCAAAGCTTTAGACAGATGAGGTGAGCACTGCAGAAGAAATTGCCTTGGGTTGGTATTTCATATCTCTCTCTTTAGTTCTGCCTGCAAATTTCCCCCAGGTATTACAGTTTTAGCCAGATTTCTTCACACTGCATGTTTGTAGCAAACTAACTCTGGTTGAAACAACACCTTACCTACCTAACTAGGGGTTTACAAGGCAACAGTGCCTAGAAAAAAGGCATGAAGCAATCCAAATGCACTGAGTGGCACCATTCTCCATCATATGATGGATTTTAAATAGCCAGTGCAGCACTAGTAACTACTCTGAAATCTCCATAAATATTCACTTTGATTGGAGATTTTAAAAAAATTGCACGTCCACTTTAATTCTTAGTGCTTTCAGTTTTCCCCTTCCTCAATTAAAAAGAAAAAAACCAGCCAAATACTTCATCCTGAGGTAGTGCCATGGATTAAGCAGCCAAAGGACCAGAATCAGACTAGCAGTGAGGCTTTCAGAATCGTTTCTTACACCACAAATTTATTTCCAAAAATTAAATCATAAAAGCATCTTCAAAATACCTTGGCATGAACATTATTTTTATTCATTCCAACACAGGAATTCTTGGTTTCATTACCTGTTCACGAGAAGCTGTCCTTTCAGTTTTCAAGAGGCACTATAAAAGTGCTGTTACAGCCAAGGACTGTACAAAAGGACTCCCCTAAACATCCTATTAAATCTACTTTGGCTGTATAGAAATGTGGTAATCAAAGAGGATAAAAGTCTTTGTATGTGGCTGCAGGCAAGAACCACCATCCTGAGGCTGCCAAGAACATGGATGTTATCATGAGGCAGTCAGTTCAAGCTTCATTAACCTCTTCATGCCTGAAACATGTGTACTACATGAGTGCCATCCTGGATAAATTCAAATACATGAAAATAAATGGCACGAGGATACAAAAAGCAGATTAACAAAAGACAAATTACAGCTTCAGCCTGTCTCTGAAGGAAGAGGCTGAGGGAGTAGCCATAAAATAAGGAAGAACAGACTGAAGAACAGTCAGGGTATTAGCAGAAAATTTGCAGTTAGAAAAGTATGTTATCATCATGTTTTCATTTTTCTTAGAATTCAGAGGTCAGAAGAGATAAAAACCCTAAAAGACAAATACAACTGCTTTGACTATCTTTGTTTATAACTTCTTAGGCAGCAGGGACAATAAGCCTCTGATGGTCTGAGGCTTGCCTTTTCTCCATTTGAGAAATCCTCCTAGACTTCAAAAGGAGAAATCTGCCATACAGCCCAGATCTGGGATGCAGAGCAGAACAGGAGCTTTATTGTGTATGCAAGTTTTCTTGTAGGTAGAAACAAACCTAGAACATCAAAAAGTTCACGGCTCACTCTTACCCTAGCAAAGAGCATTCCCATCATCAAATCTGGAATTTGGTTTCCTGTAAGTATTTGCATTGCTGGTGGTATCAAAAGCACAGCTCCACATGCCTGTAAGAATTTAAAATTGGTCTGGGCTGCTTAACATAAATCTTTTGTTCCCATAAGGAACACAAAGCCAGCATCTAGGCAAAGGCACACACTTCAAGCAGAAGGAAGGGCATGGATTAATTCCATATGTAAAGCACTGTGGTAAATACTACAGTAGGCAGCCTATGATTATATCCCTGAGGCTGGCATTGAGATCCTGCTGATTCATGCAGCCCTGCATTCCAAGGATGCACAGCACATTAGTAACCAGCCAACCCCAGAGCCCTCTTCCTTTAACAGCTGCCTACAAAACAATGCTCTGCTGAAGACTTGAGTGGCAGGAAGGATTTGGATTCAGTCCAGCTGATCTGGAACTTGTCCCTACCTATGTGGACACCTCTGGAGATGTCCTTACATCCAACAGGCCCAATTAAGAAGCCTGGTTTAAATCACAGGTGAGAGGTAAATGGGTATGCATCTAACTTAAAACAGCCAGCCCAACTCATTGCAAAGAAGTAACGATATTGAAAGAAATCTACTTCCCATACTAACAGCAAATACCAGAATCAAATTCTGCAGCTAAGCCTTCTAATACAAGGGCTGAAGAAACAACTGCTCTCCAGACACATCTATTCACAAAGGCAATGACAACAAGCAAGGACAGTCGTTACAAATTTTTTTTTATTATTTATCTCATGTTATTTCAGTTAAATCAACAGATAAATTACAAACATTTGAAAGAAAAAGTCCATTAAAAAGAATTGGGGTAGATATACATGTGACCAAAATGATTGCTTTTAGAAACCATGTTCTCTCAACACTCTTATGATCTGTGCTTTGCCTTACTCTTTCACCCCAAAGAGAAACTCTCAGCACCACAGATTTATTTTATCAGTGTACACCCCACACTCTGACAACTACTTACAGCCAGGGCTGAATACAAGCCCCACTGCTGAATACAGCATTTCCTTATACATGACCCAAGCAACACAGATGCCAACTTGCTGGGAGGTTTCAAAGGCCATTTCACCAACGTCAGGATACTCTGTACACAAGTCCCTGCCCTGACTGACTCATGCTGTGTCCACACGGATATTCCCTGCATTTGCCCTGTGACAGCATTCCCCCTGCCAGAGCTCCAGTGCTGGCAGCTGCTCTGGACTGGCAGCTGACATTTTAAATGCTATGTAAGACCTCTGGCAGCTCCCTTTGCTGCTGCCAAAGGTAAAGCTACATTAATTAATGCAAGAAAGCTCAGCAACCCCCACAGCAGAGTGGCCCTTAAAGCCCCAGAAGGCTGCACATGGTCAGGACACAGAACATTGCAAAACAAGGACAAGGTTGAGCTCAGAGAACCACACATCCAGCAGCTGGTTTTAGACCAAGCCTCCCATCAGCTCTGCACAGACTGCCTAAAAGCTGCTTTAGAAAGGTCTCAGCCCAGCCTGCTCCAGGACCTGGCATGAGGAATGACAGCATATGATGAGCACCTCCCCTCCCCTTAGCAGTCCTAAACCAGCTATAAAATAACCAGGTTCAGCCCAGTACTCCTCAAAATACAAATCACCAGTGGAAGAAAATTACCTGAGAGCACAGAGCAAAGCAGAGAGCAGTGTCGAGCACCCATCAAGTGGAAATGGGGAGATGGTGACAGCCCCTCCTGTTTTCCAGCCCTGCCCTGCATTAAAGAGGCTGCAGGCACTGCCCTGCTGGCACTGCCAAGGCCAAAGGCAGATCACACTGAGGTCCTGCTGCAGCTGCTGCCCTGGTACTCCCTGCCCTAGGACTGGAGACATCCAAAAGATGCCTTTTTCTTCCCTCCTCTCAGTAGAGGATGGGGTAGAGCCCAGGCAGCTGCAAACTACCCTTTTTCACTGATCATCATGACACCTTATAAAAAAAAAGGTGAAAAAAAACATGCTTCATCTAGGGGAAGGCCACCTAGGAACTTAAATCTGGGAGGATGGAATGTTCTCTATGTGCTAGGGCATGCTGAGGATGGGAAACCACTTCCTGCTTGCCCAAAGAGCTGCAAGCAGCATAATTAGCACTTAGAATATTAAACGTCACCAGATGTAATCTGAAGGGTCACTGGGAACCCCTAGTGCAAACCCCAACTATTAAACACCCCAAGCAGGAGGGATACAGGAGCCAAGGGCAGAAACACCTTGACTGTCCTTGCTGAGAGCTCCTGAGTACTGAGGGCATACTGAATCCAGGCTGCTCTGTTCCTTTTGCACATGACAGCCTCTAGTTTACTGCTGCCTTTGTGCTCCCAGGCTGACTATGCAACAGCAATTCCTGACGTGCAGGAAGTGTTACTTCAGTGTTTTTAGATACACTGCCTATGTCACTGTGAGCTCTTTTTGAACCTCTAAAGTAACTGAACCTTGTTGGTGACTTAATTACTCTCATGGTATGAATTCCAGGCAGCTGTCCCTCCTTCTTGCTTTCCCATGGGCAAGCCTTTCCTGTGTTGCTGTGCACAGGGCCCCTCTGCCACCTCCCAGCCTGGGAGGGTTGGATAACATGGGAACCTACATTCCAGAGAGGATGCATGTACTCCACCAGGCTGCACATTTAAAAAGACAGCAGACTTCCAAGCTTCTGCACATGTTTTAGATCCAGCAGTGCCAGCCTGGCCCCATGACCAAGCCAGCAAACTCCATGTGAGACCCACTTGGAACTCACAACCTCTGCCTGATACCAGCCCACGTGTCCTTCCAAACTCTCACCACACAGAGTGGAAGTTGGCCTGCTACCACACACGTTACTCCCGGCGACACCAGGAAGGTTTTGACAAGTGCATCAAGAGGTCAAACACCCTGGAACTGTGTTTTGTTTAGGCTACTAATGCCAGAAACTGTTCTGTAGTCACAAGCACACAATGCTGCAAATTTTAAGCCAAGCTGGTAAAAGAATTCAGTGTTATTAGAGGAATACACGGTCCTGTAAAACTCTCTGCAGTACTTCTCTTTACAACTGTAATTTGAGATCCAAACTCTTTTGGAAATTCACACCTAAGATTAATGCTATGATGGAAAAGAAAACCAACTTCCTAAGCTAGTTACTGAACACTCGGTGTCTCAAAGCTAGAGTAATAAGATAATCTTTAACAAAAATGTTAATGAACCTTGGCTGCCGATTTATAATTACTTAAAATAATCCCCTACTGGTTTTGATCAAAAAGATCTTGGCATGAAATACCATGTCAGAGGAGAGAAAAGCACTTGCCTGTTCAGAAAGGCTATGAAAACACTGCTTAAGAACCGCAGAACACAATGTTTAGAACTGAACATAAACAATTTTTTCCTTAATCTCATGACCTTTTTCAGAGGGTTGCTTACCTAATTATTGCAACCACAAGACCTGCAACATTGGTCCCTCTAAAGCAGAAGAATACTTTTTCCATAGTTTATCTCCCATTTAATGTTTTAATTTCCCACACCATTCTCAACTCTTTGAAATTAATTCTTTACTTCCTAAAATTCTGCTTCAAAGTATACATCTTCAGACACAAAAGTCTATATGGGAGTTTTAAAATACATATCATAGAAAATAATTTAAATTTTTTTTTATCTTTAAATTAGTATCTTGATTCCACTGCTTAACACATTCAAGGAACAGTGTAAAATACTGAAACATAAAAGCCCCTTAACAGATGTAGAAGAATTAAAAATAATCTGTGTTCTTTTTTCAAAGACCATAATTTGCTCTTTAGTCTTTTATTGATCTATTTCATACTTAAGGGGCTAAGATCAAAGAGATTATTACCTAGTAAAAAGGCCATTTAAAGATGCAGAATTCTATCATTTTTTCTTTTTTACTTCTACTAATTCTATTTGTTCTTCCTGTTAGTTCTCCCCTCCATCCATATCAGGGCTGAATTTACCGATTTTTTTTTTTTTAACTTTCCTTATTGAAAGGACTGGATGGTGCAGGCAGATTTTCAGAGAAACACTCTAAAATTTGCTGTGCAATTGGGGAAAAGTTGCCTGAGGCTCAAACAGCAAAGCAGCCAGCAGTGCAATGACCTGCTGGACCGTGATATCCTGAACTTTCACACACCTCCCCTCCTATCAGTAGATGTGGAATTGCCAGAGATTGGAAAGGGAAGAGGCCTTGAGCTGTGTTTTCTGAGAGTGCTGACGGTGCAGCTGAGCTCTGGGTGAACACTGCCTCAGCACTGGCTCCACTGCCACTGCTGGCAAACACACCCTGGCTGGGACAGTTGGAGAACTTGTCAGCAACTTGCCAAGGACTCCCAACTTCAGGTTTAGGGGTTTTTGAGGGTTTGGAGATTTTTTGGTTTTTTTCAGTTGGTTAGTGGGAGGGTTTGTTTTGGGGGTTTTTTTTGTGTGTGTTTTTTGTTTGTTTGTTTGGTTGGTTGGTTTTTTGTGGTTTTGGTTGGTTGGGTGTTTTTAACAGGACAACACAGAAAAAAACAAGCACTGCAATGTTGCCTCTACCTCTACCACCAACAGCCTATTTGAAAAATCAAAAATCAAAACCAGGTGTTTCAGAGAAGACATGCCACAGCCATGGCATGAATCTACACAATCCTCTTTCCACAGGCTTTCCATTTCAGACAGGTAGGATGACATTGCTTCAGGAAGGACATCAGTTTACAGCACCTAACTGCACCTATGAAAAGAGCTAGATGGCATCAGTCCTTTCCATTCTTAGAACTTTTTTCAAAACTTTATTAATTATTTGCCAAATCTTGGGACAGGATTCAGTGACTCCTTACAGAAAAGGAGGAATGATTAGAGCACAATCTTTAAAGAGGTATCCTGTTCCCTCAGACTAATTTACAAGTTCAGCATCCTTTAAAACAGAGGTTTGCTATTTGCTTTAGCACACTGACAGTGCATTAACTATATTTCCATTAATCCAGTGCATACATTAGCATGACAAGCACTGTACTGAGTGAAAACTGACACACTGCAGCACTTGTGACTCTCATTAATGTGTCTCTGAGCAAGTCTGACAATCAACAGCCCAACAAATTTACCCTGTACCTGCAAATCCAGCATCAACTGTAGTCTGACACATCAATTTTTCTCCTTCCCACTAATAACAAGTTAAACCTGTGCTATATTAAATCAGTCTTTATGTAAGGCCAGGATTCCCTTCATGAAACTCTATTACTGAATATTCCTCTTTAAGAAGTCTCACATAAAGAGATTAAATACTGTAGCATCCACAAATTACAAAAGCTCCTGGAGATTTAATTATTAACTAGAGATTATTAGTCCATTAAAGATGTTTCATGTGCACATGCTACACTGGATGTTTGCACAGTTGTAAATGTTGGCAGGAGGATCTAATGAAGTATTTATTTAAAAAACAAACTTCTGATTCTTATCTAGTAGGCACATATTTGTGGTAGCTACCTCTTTATTCTAACAAAACAATGTATTTCAAATAAAGTCATTGAGTTCTGTAGTCTTTTCCCTTGTTATGCACAAATGGCAGCAAAAAATAACCTGTAAGAACATAACATTTTACAGTCAAAAGAACTTTCCAAAGTAACATATCTGAAAGCCTCTTGTCCCTGAATTCTGGATTCCTCACAACCCAGAGGAAGAATCCTCCAAGTCTGAGAGGTTTTGTGGGGTGTGTCCCCAGAGTGGCAGGAGAGGGGAACTTACAGCAGACCAGTCCGTCACACACAGTTTTGCTTGGATGGCTGGATCCCTTGCACTGGAAGCTTGGCACTGCTCTGGCTCTTCAACTCAAGCACCTGCTTGCTCATCTCATGGATCTCTGGACACCACTGGACAACTGGAGATCACTGGGCAGCTGTGGTCCCTCAAGGATCTACAGATGCTGACATCACTTTTCACTTCTTCTGCAGTTATACCTTTTCTCACACCTAGATGCTTCCAAAAGTCCCCCTCAAAAACATCCCAAACCTTTTAATGCACAACACAGCTGATAAGGATGACCAAAACACCTCTTTTCAGAAAGACTTGAGCTCATTAATTTCATACTGCCTTTCCTATTAAAAACTCCACTATTTTAGATATTTTTCCTCCTCTCTTAGAGGGGTAGCTCTATAAAACTTAGTGCTTAACATAAAATAACATTAACAACAAGGGACTTGCAGTCTCAGTACTTGATTTTATTAGAGCTCAAAGGTCTAAGATGAGGGGCTTTCAGGTGCAACATATTTCAAACCCACAGGACAAGAGCTCCTGTGCCAAAGAACCCTCTGACCTTTACAAGGTAAATAACTTGAACCCATTAAGTTATATAATGTAGAACAGGTTAGAAATATCCTTAAAAATTGCTTTAAGTTCTTCAGCTAGAGGCTTTCTATGCTTAATTCAAGGAGCAAAAATTTTAAAAAAACCAAAACCAAACAAACCGCAACAAAGCGAGAAACATGGCATTTACAGAGCATACTTGAAAGATGAAAACAAAACCACTGACGTTGTTTATAGAAATTACCATTTTGAAGGCTTTTTAAAAAGCATGAATATACTCTACTAATAGAAACACTAATAACATATCCTGATTCCAAAAGCCGCCACTTATCTCTGAGAAAGCAGAGAGGAACCTGAGAAGTTACATACTTTGAACACAAAAAGGGAGATCATTCAATTTTATCAAATCTTCAGTAGCCTCCAGTACAATGGGTTTCAAAAATTACCCCAAACCCCAAAATTTCATGGACACAAAACCAAAATCTATCCTCAGTACTGCATTTTTCCACAAGAGGACACTAAAATAATATGAAAAACATTTGTGCAGAAATGTACAGCTACCATATAGCATCGTTCATTAGCCAAATAGAATGCTTTTCACTTACAAACTATTTTGCAGTGAAGTAGACATTAACTATTTTTCCTCTAGTGTGTGTTTTAGTCATTCCAGTGATTTGGCTTTTAGTGTGTTTCAGGTGGCACAAAACCCAGATATAGTTCAGCTTGTTGTGGACAAAAATCAACAATTAAGCAATGCCACAGAAATAGCCTCGCGCTCTGTTTGAAAACAAGCTATTAACCTCGGATTTACAGCGAGCACACGCTGAACCTCCTCGCATGACTTCAAGGAACAACTGCTGGGCACCAGTAAGGGCTCACATGGCAGCGGGACCAGACTGCGCTTACGCGTCCGCTCCAGTCTGGCACCAACGCTGCAGAGGGGTGACTGAATCACACCGGAACGGCCCCCGAGGCCCTGCAGCCCGGGGCTCCGGGGAGGGCCGCCGGGGGAGCGCTGCGAGGGGACGGAGCCCGTGTGCCGGGGCCTGGCGCTGCGACCCCCGCTCCGAGCGCACCCTCGGCCGGGCGCCAGCGAGCTCCGAGCCGCACCTAGGGCAGTGACCTGCCGCGCTCCCTCCTGCTCCTCCATTTGCACAGACTCAATCAGCTTAGGTAACACCTCTGAGACCTTCCAGCCCACCCATGATCGAACACCACTGTGGCACATCGCGTTTCCCTGAACGCGCCCGTAGACGGTGCCCGTTCCATTTACTGGCTCCCTGCTCCCCACGCCGTTCCCCAGGGCAGGATAACGTGACGGGGGGCGGCTCTGGCCCGGTCGCCCGCAGAGGTTCCGCGGTGCGGCTCCAACACCACCTCCCGTGCTCGGTGAGGACCGCGCGGCTCGCAGCACGGGCACCGGGCCCGTGTCCGGGGCCAGGAGCTGCCGCGGCCGGGCCATGCAGCACCAGCAGCACGGGCACCGGGCCCGTGTCCGGGGCCAGGAGCTGCCGCGGCCGGGCCGAAGGCGATGAGCGCGGCGGGACGCGACCAGCCCGGGGTGGGGCAGCTCTCGCGAGAACCGCGCCGGCGGCCATTTTGCCATGGATTGGCGGCGGGGCGGAGCCGCGGCGCTGCCCGCGGGAGCGGAGGAGGTGGAAGAGGAGGAAGAGGAGGAGGTGGTAGTAGTGGTGGAAGAGGAAGAAG
>VXBQ01015062.1:564870-606805 GCA_013400175.1 Phainopepla nitens | reverse complement strand
GGCCCAGGGGCAGGGACCGGGGCCGGGTGCGGGGCGGCTCCGCGCCTCCGGAGCGCCGCAGAACGGGCGGCGGTGCCCGCGGTGCGTGCCGAAGGGAACGGGTTGAGTAGCGGCTTATTTCCTTTATTCTGGGCCCCTCATCTCTGCCCTGCTGTAGGGAGAAGGGGAAAGGCTTGTTTTTGGCTATAGGCTAGAGATAAGAGCCCGAGTGAAAGAGGAAGGCGAAGCCTCTGTCCTGCAGCGATAGGCGAATGACACGTGTCAAGTTGGAGCGATACTGTGCAGGGGAAGGAGTTCGAGTGATGGCACAAAACGTTTGGGAGCAGCTACTGGTAGAGTAGTATCAGCAGAAACTTTGTTTCCTGAGCAGGTACACTTCCACATTTTGCCTACTTTTCTGACAGTTTTGCAGTTCTGATAAATTACTCAAACCCTTCCCGCTGTTTTTTGTCAAACGTCAGTGTTTGCTACGTTTACCTGTTCCGTCCTGTGTTCTTACGGGAAGCTTTGTCAAGCAAGGGCTTCGTTTTTGTGGAGCTTAGCAAAATGAGGTGCTGATCCTTAAATGGTATTCTGGAATAGGTCTGGGAAGCAAATAACAGCGCTGGATATTAGAAACAATTTTTTGTACAGGCGGTTGTGCGTTTAAACGCAGGAGATACGTAGGAAAAAGGTCACTTTACCTCATTTCCTTTCTTAAAATACTAAGGTTTAAAGGACTATATTTTGTCTTTTTACAGGAAAGTGAAATCTCCAGAAACTTTAGAAAAGAGGAGTGTAGTAGCTAATATGCTTAAATATTAGCTTTTAACAAAAATCTTCAAAAATATAAAACCAGGGACAGAAGGTAGAGTAGCTGATCTACTTAAAGATCTCATTTTAAAGCCGAAGAAACATACAGATAAGGGATAGTAGCAGGAGAAACATTGTGGCTGTAGCTGTAGCTTGTAGTGGAATAGACAAGGTATTAATAAAAGCATCTAGCCAAGGCTGTGTGTTTAGTTATATGTATTAATAGTATCCCCCTTGGCTTTAGAGCTGTATTCAGAATATACTTATGATTCAGATGTGTATTTTTAACTGGCTCATTGGACAAGGCTTTTGAATGCACTTTTATCTGTAAGAGGGGGAAAGAATGGGGAAAGGAAGATGAATATAGGTGATTATAGATACGGGTATCTTAAACAAACAGTGTGAAATCTATAAACTTTGTACATTGATAATGCTAGCGGAAGTTGTTTTTTCTCAGCGAGTTTTTTCATGTCCTTTATTGTGTCTATGCATTTTTAAAGTAAATTAAATTGAACAGAGTATTAATGAAATCAAATTGAGAAAGAAAACAGTTTAACTATTTGTGTTAAGCCCATCTGGTTATATCTATATATATGTTGTAACAGAAGTTTGTCATCAGCTTTTCCAGTGTTTTTCAGTATATGCTCATTTTTTTTTTTAGTGATAGGGAGTTTAAACAAATAGTTACAGTGCAGCATTCTCATTAAGTCCTTCTGAGAGTCATTAATAGTCCCATTGCAGAGAACACTGAGTTATGGGTATACAGAATTCTCCAGGTCTCTTGAGTTCTCAACAGCCTGCTCCTCAATATTCCTGTGATGCCCCTAAGAGCAGTTGGAGGCAAAGCAGATCGTTTGGAGTTTGAGCTGTGCCCTCCAGGGGTGGGTAAAGAGCACAGTTGGTGGTTTTGTCCCGTCCCAGTGGGCTGGGTAGTATCCCTTGTACAACTCACTGTCTGCTGCTGCTTCAGAGATTCAGCTGGACTCTGAGCCAGCCTCTGCTAAAGATGAGCACACAGCCAGGTTTGCCTTGGCATTCCAGTGTGAAAGAACAAGAAGAAATGTAATGATGTTTGCTTTAGGCTGGTTTAGGGAATGACTAATCATCCAGAGGAGTGGATGGGAAAAGGATTTTGGGTCTTGTCTACAAGTTACGTGATGCCTTGGTAGATAAGTGGTAGGAGGTGTCTCTAACACTACCAGCCTGTGTGTGGTGGAGTGGAAGGATGGGTATTAAGTTGATTATGAGTCTTCAGTTTGTGTTTGTAGCCATATTTTTGTTTCTGTTAACAGGAGCTCAGATTGTTGTTTGCAAAGTAGAATTGCTTGGATTTTTTTCATTAGCTTTTGTAAGGAGTAATACCATGTTTTGATGGATACAAATTTTCACCACTGCATTTCAAATATCTTTTCTTAGTCTCTTATGAAAACTTCTTTTGGGCATTGCATAGCTTCAGCTGCATCTCTGAAGTCCAGGTAATCAGGGCCTTGTTATTTTCTCATGCTCATAACTTCGGGACAAAATTCTTTCTTTTGGAAGAGATGCATGAAAGCAGTTTCTAATAAACCAGTGTTGGGATTTCTTTTTGCATGAAGATTTTTGCCTGGGCTGTGCAGGCACGTAGTAAGTTCATTCTTGCCTCCCTACTGCTGCCTAATGCTTTCCCAGCTGTTCTGTAATAGTGTGACCAGTGATTCCTTGTGATGGGAGCAGTGAGAATCCCTGCTCACTGGATCTGATCTCAGTGTAAACTGGTCCCTGATCCTTTTCCTTCCAATCCTCAATTACTTTGCTTTCTTCATCTAAAAGATGAAAAGATTCAATTCAGTATTCTTTTATATCAAATAGGCAGAAGGCACTGAGTAAAACACAGTTCTTTGCTGTACCCTGGTAGCAAAATCTGAGCATATTCTATAAAAAATGCTGTATTAATAGGTGTGGATTTTTACCCAGTAACCCTGGGAAGAGAGGGTGAATAGTATGAGTAAGATAATTATGGAAATAAGAAGAAAATTATGCTACCAGAAGGGAAAACATTTCTGTGGCTTTCAGTGTTTCTTACAGGAAAATTGACTTGAAGCTTTTTTTGGGAAAATCTACCTCAAATAGAAAATAAACTATTCTTTTCAGCACAGTTGCTGAGAAAGATGCCTATGTGTGTTTACTGGTAATATAAGTGAACTTTACAAAGACTTATCTTGAAAATCAAGATGTATGAGAACTTAGTGAGTATTGGTCAGAATATGAGAGTGTGTTCTGCTATGAGGTTTTTAAAGTGTTTGTGCTACTGATTAAATAATGCTGTGCAGATGCTTTTTCCACATGTTCCAGCATGAACTATCCAAAGTACACCTGTCAGAATAAATATATATAGATATATACTTGCTGCCATGAAATTGAGCAGGGTGGTGTGAGTTCTCTCTCAGCTCACTGATGTGAGTCTTTTCATCCCTACACTAATGAATCCATTTTAATCTTCTGCACTGAGCAAATCAAATGTGTCTCTTGATGGGTATCATTCTGACTTCCTCATTAAAAGAACAGGAATCTGATTAAGATATTTTGCAATTCTCTTTAAGTAAAGGAATGCTCTTTTCCTGTTCTTTTCAATGCTGATGACATCCTTGTTTTTTCATTCCCATGTATTAAAAGATACTACAGGTGGTTACAGCTCGCATAATTTATCAGTTTTTCCTGCTTTCCATTAGAAAACTTAAAGGTATGATTGTGACATCTAGAGAAACTGACTAATTCATTGACTGAGAGGTATTTTGAAAATAAAATTTAGGAAACAAACAGAAAATCCACATGGAATTCACTGAGTAATTTGTTCCTTGCAAACAGACACTTTCTGAATGATGTTCATGCAGTTATTGATTTTGGTGAATAAAGCTTAGGAGTAGAACTCAAGAGCTTTCTCTGCCTTTGTTTCCAGCCATTTGGCTTCCCAGTTACCATTTACTTTCCCTTGCTGTCATCTGGGTATTTAATCTGCAGCGTAGAAAATGATCAGGATAGTGAAGTATCAGCACCTCCAGATGATCTGATGAAATGTTTTTGCCTAAGAGGTACAAGCTGCCTGATGGGCTTCACTTGGTGCTGGAGCCTCAGGCTGTAAATGCTGCTGGCAGAAGTTACTGCTCAGGAGAATAATCGGACTACTAAATACTTCTTTTTTTTTTTCCTGCAGTGATACAGTTTGAACATCTCCACAAAAAATAAATACTATTTTCACTACTGTTTGGTGCATCACTGGCAATTAAAATTTCAGAATTAAAAGCATCAGTAATAAAAGTACAAACCTAAATTTTTTTTGTGCGTGCAGCTACACACTTTCTCAGACTAGTAATGCACTTTTTCCTAAACAGAGAATACTTCAGAGATTTGTCAGTGTTACATTCTGCACTCTTTTGAGCTCAGAGTATCAGTATGAAACAAAAAAGTTTCCAGTGCTTTGTTTGTTGCCATCATGAAATAAAGTCCCCAAATGCCGTTTTCTGTTCTTTTTGAAACCTGTGTGTATAATCAGTGCAGCCTTGCATCACAGTTTCAAAATGTTAGTTGTACAAACACACACGTACTGATGAAAATTGTTATTGTGCTGCCTCTTTTTCTGATAGAATTTATTAAAACTTGTGGTGATCTTTCTGCCCCAGTGCATTGCAATTGGTAGTATAATGCACTATATTATGTACAAATGTTCATGTATCCAGTCATAGCTTCAATCTTTTTGATGTGTTTGAAAATATGTTGAGTTTTTTCCAAGAAAATAAAGGTGAAAGTTATATCTGTAGAAAATGGAGTGATTGAGTTACATATATGTATTCAGCCTTTTTATTCCATTTGAAAAGGTTTTGAATTCCTTTGTGAACATTTGAAGCTGCTATTTTACACTTTGCCCTTTAGTATTTAATATGGTGTACCTTTGGATGAGCTGCCATTTAGCATTTGGTTATTTTTCTTGTCTTGAATGAAATGTTCTCAAAACAATGCCACTAGTTACTAAAGAACTGATAATTGTGAATACCAGTAAGTCACAGTTGTTTTTTTTTATTTTGTTTTGGTTTTGTGGTTTTNAAAAAGACTGGGTTTTTTTTTTGTTTTGTTTTTTTGTTTTTTTTTTTTTTTGTTTGTTTTTTTTTTTTTGTGGATTCCTGATAAAATAACGATGAACTTGACCACAGTTTCAGGCACTGTGACATGCCAGGTTTTTTATTTTCTTTGGTTTTTGCAATACTTGGCATGTAGTCAGCTTGCACTGAGCAAATGCTCTTGCACAGCACTGGCAGAGGAAATAATTTCTAAAAAGGATGTTGTGCACGTTCTAAAAATACTAAGGGGTGAAATTGGTACAGATCACTTGATTCAGTATAATTTTTGAGATTGGGATCACAAGGATGCTTTAGGTGCTTCTGAAAAATGGCAGTGGATTATTTTTAGATTGGCATTTCTGTGAATAGCTTAAGGGTGGTTATCATGCTGCAGTTCAGGTAGCTTCTCAATAGGCACACGTGGTGAAAGCTGCCTCACTAACATGAGCAAGTGTGCCTCAATTCATGGGGGCTGGTGAATGCTCTGGTTTTGGGGATCTGTGAGAAACACATTTGATATAGTGTGAAAGTTTTCCCAGTAAATAATGTCTGAACATGTAAATAGTGTTTTCTGAAGAAGTTTGGCTGCGTGCTACAGGAGCCAAAGGAGTGGAAGGAACCATGCTCACTGATTTGTGTAGGTTGTTGGGTTGATATCAGTAACAGTGAAGGAAAAGAAAAAGTACCAGATACAGAAACTCTTACACAGTACCTGTTTTTTGTAAATAAAATGCTTTCATCAGTTTATATATGAAAAAGTTATCTAGGTTATTTCTCACATATGCATTGTCATCCCTGTTCCTTCTGTGGGGACAGTGCTCCAGAGTTCCCTTCCCCTGGTGGTGGCAGGCAGAGTTGGTGCTTCTGTTCTGAGCTGGACCCTTCGTCCTGTGCAGAATTCCCACAGTGCTGCATGAAGAATCCCTGCCAGCACACCTCGCTGTTCACTTCTGTTTTCCCTTCCCCAGCAGCAGCTGGACAGCTTGCAATTAGAGCTGTTAAAAGTTAAAAACTATGTCTATAGTCATGTTTTGGTGTTTGAACTTTACAGGATTTTAATTTTTTAGCATACGTGTCTGTTGGTGATTTTGTAGGGAAGTAAACCTTCATTTCAAAATTGTCCATGAAGAGAAAACTTCTGAGTCGTGGTTTTGCTCAGACTCTTAATTTGTTTTTATGCTAGTGTTGCATTTGTAATTCAATCCATCAGAAAGTTCTTCAGAATAGGAGCAGCAAAGGAAAATGTTTCCATAAAATTCGTACTTGAAGAAATGAAGGACAAGTCCATCCACTGCTTCTTTGACTCTCCGGAGGAGACAAATGTTGCAAGTATCAAGTAATATATAAAAGTGTAGCAAGCGTCTTGTGGTGTTCTCATATCACCCTTTTTAGGTTTTGTGGGTTTGTTTTTGGTTTTTTTGAAGGAAAAGCAAGGAGCATGCTGATTAGGAAGGTGGAGAGAAATTACAAGCAAAGGAAGCTGTATAAAGATGAGGCAGTTTCAGATCTGAATGTAAAGGTTACACTGTAATGAATGTAGAGAGTCTGGCAGATAGTTTGTGAATGTAGA
Source organism: Phainopepla nitens (assembly GCA_013400175.1). Lineage (NCBI taxonomy): Eukaryota > Metazoa > Chordata > Aves > Passeriformes > Bombycillidae > Phainopepla > Phainopepla nitens. The sequence continues at coordinate 600,352 of VXBQ01015062.1, read as the reverse complement.
GAACTTCATTAACATTTAAATCTCACAGTTATTTTAGTGTGGTTACAAAACCGTTTGCAAGTTCAACAGCTTTGGGTCAGAGGAGGAAAGAAAATAGGATCAGCTGAAATTAGAACCTTTAAGAATAAGAGAGTGAAATGCTCACAATGTCCAGTGGTTAAGAGATAACTATAGATATTTACGCTATTCTTTGTTACCCCTGAAGGCAACTTTATTAGTTCTTGTGTGATCTGCAGGCATGACCAGGAAATATTTGCACTCTTTTGTTATTGACAGCTGCTTTGTTTTACTTTTTTTAAGGGAAGTAATAAATCTTGAGTCACCTTAATTTGCCATATTTAAAAAGCCATAAGGAGATAAGTGTAAGAAGACTGGTTCTTCTGGATGTACTTAATAAGACATATTTAAAGTCTTCTAAAATATGAAAAATACCTTCTGTAAAACTGAAAATTGGATATTTTGGTCTCTAGTTCATCTCTTCCCAGACATGTGTCCCCTCGCACTAGATCTTTTTCTGTAGCCTTTGGAACAACCTCCAGGCTTGTACTTATTTCTGGCCCCATCCCAACCTTTTTTTAAATCATATTCTTTTTGTGTTTTTTACAAATGACCTGATAATACACAGCAATGGGGACAAACTCTCAAAGGGAAACACTAGTCTTGTAACACACTCTTTATTTCTGAGGCATAGGGTTATTTTTGGACATGTTTAGAAAGTTGGAAGTAGTAGACTTTGAAGTGTATATATATTTTAAAAATAATTTCTCCCTGTGCATTTTCCAGGAGTGACGGTTGACAGCTGAGAAAGTGCCTTTGAAAACAATAATCTACGTAAGGCAGAGAAGAGTAAAACATACAGGTGTTCTTCCAAATAGAACAAGATCACAGATGCTCTGCTACAGAGCTGATTTTGTACCTGCTCCTTGAACTGGGTCATGTCCCGCAGGAGAGCATTTGGCAGGGGTGTCAGCGTGGCCCATCCGGGATCTGGCCTGGCTGTGTACTAAATACTTCTCCAGCTGCCCTCTGGCATCTGTGACACCTACCCTGGACCCACAGCAGGTGGCATGCTTTTTGCTCTTCTAGGCCTTTCCAGAGAGAACGTGAGCAGCACTGCCATTCACAGGCTCATACCCTACCTGAGCATGGAGAGTCTCATTTCAGTCTCTTAGGGTACCACAGGAAGTTGCAGTTTTGTCCAGATGGACATGCTGGTGTTAAGTGATGTAAGCACTACTGCATATAATACCTGCATTTAAAATACTGCTGCTCCTCTGCCGGTTGTGTTAACTGCCCTGAAAACCCCCAACAAAGCAGGGAGGGGGCAAAGGTTCAATAATTAGGAAAATGGTCAGAGTCAGGATATATATTCTTGAATTCTGATGGTATTTTAGGCTTGTTGTGAAACAGTTTTTCTCCTTACTTGTGAAGGGACAGAAGACTTCTGTTTAGTTTCACTGGCTTCAAAATGTTGTTGGATTTTGCCTGAAGTCTCCCCAGGTATAATGAAGAATTCAAAGGTGAGGATAAAGTGTATTATTGAGGTACTCACAAACCTGATATTTTAAAGTCAGTCAGATTCAAAATCAACTGATTGTGCTACAGGTTGTTCAGAATTTTTTTTTTTTTCTTCAGGAAACATTCTAACACAAGATATATCAAGTTAACAGCTCAAAATCACTCTGTTTAAGACTTTCTGGGATCTGTGTTGATCCGTGTTTTAAAAAGTGTATTCAGTTTGCACAAGTGTGCTATAAAGTACATTTTTGTAAGTGTTTTGGTTCAGGCATTTATAACAGGATTCTAAGTGCACTGTTTTCTCATTAAATCAGACTGGGCTGCAGCAAAGTACCTGTGTTGAGTAGCACCTCAGTGCTCTGGCAGGAGTAGTTTAGTAAGCTGTATTTCAAAAAGGAGGTGCTTCTTTCCTTTAAAATAAAGCCAGATGTGAGTCTGAGACCACCTACTCAATGCTTCCCTCACTCCAAGGACCCTTATCAGCCTGTATTGGCCTCCCAGGGCAGGGGCCCTGCTCACCTGGCTGTTCCAGGGAAACTGGCCTCTAAGATGAGCTTCCTTGGGCTTGGAAAAAAGCATGGAGCATGAGTGGCTCTGCTGGGGCTAAAAGGGGGGTCCTGGGTTGTAAGGACTCTCTGGAGTCCGTGGTTCAAAATGTGAGGGTTGAAAGAGGGGAAAAGGTGTAAATGGTGGGAATGGTACCCCCGTGCTCACTGACTGTTCTCTCTTTATTTGCTGTCTATTGGAAACATCCTTGATCTTTGCATTTTCTGCAGAAAGCAATGCTGTCAACCTGTATCTAGTGTGAGGTTTAATGATTGGACCTCTTGAAGTAGGTGAAAAAATTCCTAAATTGTGGTTGTGGGTTCTCAAGGCGCTCACTTGATAGTAGTTTGTAATTCTTGAGAGCGAAAGAAATGTTCTGGTTCAACTGAACAGAAGCTTGTTTCAACTATGTGATGATACTTCAGAAGTAAAAGTTAGAGATGCAGACTACTTGTGTGTCATTGAAGCTCCCAGATTTCACTTATCCTTGTAATTGCTGGAAAGGTGCATCCAGTCACTTCCACAGACCTGGAATGTGCAGCCCAGAGTTTGCCCAGCAGTGATGTGACAGGCACTAGTCGAGTGTGCACTTTCTATGGGAGTCTGAAGTTGCTGAAGCTGCGTTAGGTTTGAAAATTGCTCTTAGGCTTAATCATCCAAGTAATTCTGTGAATATAAGCTTGATGTCTGCTACTTGCTACTGATCTCTGTCTTTTCTCTGTACTGCAGTGATTTGTGAGAATTATTTAGAGAACCTTCTCTAGTGGTATTCCTTTTAAGTCTCAATAGGCCATTAACTTTACTTGGCAGTAAAACTTCACACATCTGTTGGTTCAACTCTTAACCTAGAATTTGGAAATATTGGGTAGAATCTATATAAAGTTTGATCTTAGCTTTAGGTTTTGCTTTCAGTCTCTGAAAATAATTTTATAAAAATGAAGCAGGAGTTAAAATAGTGAAATGCTGCTGTAGAATTTTAATTAACTCAGTGATTCAAGGCTGAAAAATAGCAAGCTGCATCTAAATGCAGAGTTAAAACCACTGCAGTTCTACGTTTGAAGATTGTTTTGACAGATCTAGTAACGCTCTATTTTTATTGTAACTTTATTTTCAACAAATACAGAACCTATGTGGTTAAAGCAAATGTCTGTCTTGCAGATGGCACTAATAACAATGCTGCCTTTGTATGTACAGAAATACGGCTTGAATTGCTTCTGTGCAACAACATGCTTTATGCTCTGCAACTTGCAGGTGCAGATCATTCATGGAAAGAAGATGAAATATTTTTTAAAAAGGTACATGGAGTGTAAATTCTTGTGTAGCATGGCCCTCCAGAATGTCTACCCAGGTCAGATGTGTGTGTTGATTGCATGTTTGTATTGTAAAGAGTCTTTTTTAAGGATGATCTAATAGTCAAAAGTCTTCTGCACGCAGGTTTATCATCGTCACGTTTCTAGAAATGGAACAATGTGAAGGACCATAGAATGGTTTGGGTTGGGAGGGACCTTAATATCATCTAGTTCCACCCCCTGCCATGAGCAGGGACACCTTCCACTAGAGCTGCTCGCTCAGAGCCCCATCCAGCCTGGCTGTGAACACTCCCAGGGATGGGGCAGCCACAGCTTCCCTGGGTAACCTGTGCCAGTGCCTTACCACCCTCATGTAAAGAATTTCTTCTGTATATCTAGTCTAAATTTCCCCTTTCAATGTTGAAGCCATTGCTCCTTGTCTTGCCACTGCAGTTCCTGATGAACTGTTGCTCTCTGGCTTCCTTGTAGACCCTTCTGATACTGCTGCTATGAGGTCTCTGTGCAACTTTCTTTTCTCCAGGCTGAACAGCCCCAGCTCTGTCAGCCTGTCTTTGTAGGGGAGGTACCCCCATCCCCTTATCAACTTCGTGTCCCTGCTCTAGACCTGCTCCAACAGTTCCATGTCCTCCTTGTGCTGTGGACACCAGAAATGTACCCAGCACTTGGGGTGGGGCCTCAGGAGGGCAGAGTGGAGGAGCAGAATCGCCTCCCCTGACCTGATGTTCATGCTCCCTTTGATGCAGCCCAGGATACATTTGGCTTTCTGGGCTGCCAGCTCACACTGCTAGCTTGGGGTAAGTTTTTCATCAGCCATCATCCCCAAGTCCTTCTCTTCAGGGCTGCTCTCAGTCACTTCTCTGCACAGCCTGTAGGTGTATTTGGCATTGTCCCAACTCAGGTGTAGGACCTTGCACTTTGCTTTGTTGAGCTTCATCAGGGTCACACAGCCCCACCTCTCAAGCTGTTAGTGTCCCTTAGGATGGCATCGCTTCTGTCCAGCGTGTTGGCAGCACCACACAGCTTGTTGTCATCAGCAGACTTGCTGACAGTGCTCTCCATCCCGTGGGATTCCCACCCTCAGCAAGATGGAGTGACTTGGCGTCAAAGTGTCAGCATTTCAGTACCTTTTTACAATTATAGTTTACAGTTGAAATCACAATTTCAAATATCTGTTGACCAGAATATTAGCCTGAGAAGACTTCTGTGCCAAAATAATCGTAGGATGATTTTGCAAATTGTAGCCTTAATTAGCAGTCTGCATTTGCCTTTTAGGTGCTTATGCAGTTGAGGGTCTGCAACTTGTTTTCCTAAGCCACTGGTGTACTATGTGACACTTTGGCAAAGTAGCAGCCCGGAGCTTTGAGGAATTCTGCCAAGTACTGGATAGATGTGCTTGCTACCTGAGTAGTGCTCGTTTCTTCTGAGGAGAGGGCAGTAAAAGGTGTTTCTGCACTTGCCTGTGAGTAGTGTGTATGTTAATTTGAAAGCCTTGAACTGTGTAGTTAACATGCCTATTGATTTTGGGAGGTGTAGTAAATAATTGGCTTGATGCATTCCAGAGTAACGTCTATCAGGGTACAGTTAAGTAACTTTATAGAAGATCTTTGGTCTCTTAATTGTACTTTGAATATGCTTCCATGTTGAGAGGAGCTTTTTTGTAAAATGCAGAATTGCACTAGTGGTTATTATAAAGTTTATTCTGAGTGTTTGAGTGAACACTTTAATTGAAAAGTAGAGAATCCTACATTTGAGAGCACTGAAATCACATCCTTGTGATTTCAGCAAGGCCAGCTGCTTTGTGCTGTGCTTGGGTCACAACAACCCCATACTTTGCTACAGAATGCAGGGAGAGTGGCTGGAATGAGGCCAGTGGAAAAGGACCCAGGGTTGACAGCAGCTGAAAGTGGCATGACCCCCTGGCCTGTTGCAGCAATGGTGTGGCCAGCAGGAGCAGGGCAGTGGCTGTCCCCTCACTGGGCACTGGTCAGGCCACACCTGCAGTGCTGGGTCCAGCTCTGGGCCCTCAGTTCTGGAAGGACATTGAGGGGCTGGAGCGAGTCCAGAGAAGGGCAGTGGAGCTGGGAGGGTCTGCAGGGTAAAAGCCCTATGAGGAGCAGCTGAGGGAGCTGGGGGTGTTCAGCCTGGAGAACAGGAGGCTCAGGGGTGACCTTATCCCTCTCTAGAGCTGCCTGACAGCAGGGTGCAGCCAGGTGGGGATCGGCCTCTCCTCCCAGACACCGAGTGACAGGGTGAGAGGACACGGCCTGGAGCTGCATCAGGGGAGGGTCAGGTTGGACATCAGGAGGAATTTCCTCTCAGAAAGGAATGTTAAGCATTGGAAAGGGCTGCCCAGGGAGGTGGTGGAGTTGCCATCCCTGGAGGTGACCATGAAACGGCTGGATGCGGTGCTTGGTGCCATGGTAATAATCAGTTAAAAGCTGGACTCAATGATCTTGGAAGTCTTTTCCAACCTAAATGGTTTTGTGATTCTGTGACTTGTGCTTTGTCTTGTTAGAGAAGCTCTTGGTTATTTCTAAAATTTCTGAACGTCATATAAACAGTATAATTTGTAAACCTGATTTTTTTGATCTGTTATGTGGAATTTGTTTAGTGAAGTAGCTCTTGAAAATCTTCCAGCAGACCTTAACTGAAAAAACAAGAGCTGAGAAGCCAGCACATGAATATTTTTATAAAAGAAGCAACCTCTAGATAGTTCTGTGCAGGTGATTGATACCTGGAGCCTGTCCTCCCCTTCCACCCTCCACTTTGTGCACCAAGTCAAATGGCACACTACAAAAACACACGTGCCCCCGTGTGTACCAGACTTGGCTTGCCCGTCTCTGGGGAGAAGGAATTCAGGCTAAAGTCAGGGTTCTTTGGAGTCTCTGATTAGAAGGAAAATTGGAAATCTTAATTAAGTCTGACACAGGCAATGTATTTGATAACAATGATAATATTACAAATCAGCAGTTTCAGATTTATGGTTCTGGGATCCCATTAAGCTTTGGGTCATTTTAACAAAATGTACATGACTTTCAGTTAAGAGCAGGTAAAACCAGTAAGCAGCAAAACATTTAAATTGTGTGATTTAAATCTGAAATCTCTCAAATCTGAGATTACTGGCTGGTGTGTAAAGGAAACTGCTAGACATATTCTTGTCATATTAAAACTTCCAAATGGGATCTTCAGTTCCTGGTATGTGAAGAAAAAAATGTTGCCTGATGTGTCATCCTGCTGGGAAATTAAGTGCAGTAGTCTAATTTGGGCTACTTTTGTAGGTCATTTGGTGGGGCAAATAGGGCACGTCAGTAAAGATCGTGTCAGTGGTTTTTGTTTTGATAATCTTTACTGAGGGCACAGTTGAAGGAATTTGGAGAAGAGCAGTGATGTTATGAGCATCTTCATTGTCACTTCCTGTTTTTCCTTTCTGGAAAAACATGAAGTGCACCACTTGAGATGCAGAAACTGGTTGATTCGATGTTTAGTCAGAAAACAATTTTGTGCAGTTAATGTTTGTTGTTGAATTTTTGATGATACATCAGGGATACCAAGGCAGGCTTTCTTTAAGAGTGGTAGGAATGAAGTCAGTAACTTCATGTCTTTATTACCTTCAGCTGCATACTTCAAAATGGGCTCATATGAATAAAACTTTCCTACAGGAAATAATTCAGGCATGAAAGAACAGTTTCATATGAAACTGGACAGCTTCGTAATTTATAAATACAATAATAAACTGAATTACAGGGTTATATGCTGATCCTACCCCTGAACCATTTGAGGTAAAATATTGACCTATATCTATGGCATGTTTTAAAGATAATCAAGGAAAGTCTTAGTATGAATTTGTATCTGGAATTGTAATTTACATTTTCTTACGCATTCACTTCTTATTTTATGAAATATAGTCTGTGTATTACAACTTAACTGACATAGTCTGTAACACTGCTCGTATGATAATTTAAATATTAAAATAGGCTATTCCTTCTTGAGTTATTCTGTGAATGGTGTTTCCAAACTCAGTAATGACACTTTTTCTACTTTAGAACTGACTTTATATAAAATAAAAGTCAATTTATGACTTTCAATTATTATGACCTGTTAATTTTGTTTTCGTATGCTATAGGATATGTTTTGGAGTTGCAGACAGAGTATCTTTGCTGAAATGAAGAAGAAATTTTCACAGGTAGACAGATGAAATCAGTTTTATAAAATGATAACCAAGAAACATAATAACAGCATGATGCTGTAGCTTCTGCTTATTTTAACGTAAGCATGAGTTACTGACATTAAACTCTCGGTGCGCGTTCTTGAATACAAAGGTGATGTACATGTTAAATTCATCTTGATAGCTTCCAACTGAGTATGTGTTTTACACTGGTGTGTGAGGCTTTGGCTCTCTATGTCTCTGCATTAAAAAAAGGAATTGTTTTGCTCTCATAATAGATCAGATTATGTAATGGTTAAAATTAATTTCTGTGTTTCTGTTGTGGACTTGGTTTGATAACAGCCTGTCAGAATAGCTGAGGCATCTATCACGGGCCAGTCTTGCTTCTCACACTATTTCTGTAGTAAAGTAGCCCCAGACAAGGTGTTGCATTGTTGTCTCCTAGCTCAGCTGCTGTGTGTGAATGCTGTCCATGAGCAGAGTTGGGCTGAGGTTGTTTTTGCTTTATCTATTTACTACTAACATTTTGAAGCAGTGGCAGTGTGAATGAATGATGGCTTAATAGCTTTTGCTATACTGACCCCGAGTTAAACCAGTTCAGTCTGTCAGAATTACATCTGTGAGCAAGGAAGAGAGGATTTGTGTGATGTGCAACATCCAGCAGCCCAACCAGCAAATCTTCTGTAATTGTCTGTAATTTGTTCCCATTGTGTTATTTCCATCCCTCAGATCCTGTGTGCCTAATTATTTTCAGTAGCACCTCTAATACAAGTCACAAGTTCCTCACCATCCGAGGTAGAGGAAAGTGTGAGTGGGAGGAGTGGACTTTACAGGGAACTCCTGCTGGGTGGAGGGGAGTCAGTGTAGGTTCTGTAAATCCAGTAACACAAGGAATTGGGTCTGCAGGGGAGAGCTGCTCATGACATGATCATACACAGTAACCCATGACATTAAAGCATCAGTACAAAATCAGTGTGGGGGTAATTAAATCCAAATTAACTTCTGTTTTCTGAGATGAACCTGTGTGAATATAGCAAATCCCTCCTAACCTCCCTGCAGTGTTCTATAGAGGAGGGCGGGCTCCCACCCAGAGTGAGCCTTTGCCATTGCTGAGGGACCTGCATGTCAACACAGGTTGGTCTTACAAGTTTGTTGGGTCTGAGCTGCTGCTCACCTTCTCAAAAAAAATCAAGAAAGAAGACCACTGAACAAGCTTTACCTTCTCTTTCCTAACCACACAGTGAAAGAGAGAACTGGCTTCTTTAGTAAAAAAGTTTAAAAAAGTAAAAACAAAAAAAAGATGCTGTGCTGGGAAATTTCAAGGAAAGAGCCCAGGAGAAGTACTCACTGATGAAATTTAATTTTAGTCTACATAAGTACAGCTCTGTGTTCTCTGTGGGTGCTGTAGATGAAAGTGGGGATACAATATGTCAAAATTACTTTGACTTCTAAATTGGGTTTTCTTCTTAATGTGTGGTTAATGTTTCAGGAATAGTTTTGTGTGTCTTCTTGGAAAGTAGTTCATAAATGTAAAATTCTCCCGTAAAGATGAAATATATGAAGTGTTACAGATTTGCTGCAAATGGTGCTTTGAATCTTTTTGAGACGTAGTTAATGAAGGCTTCCACACAGGATATTTCATTTGATAAATCTAAAGAAATTGGATCCCAAAGTCTTAAAAAAAACCCCAGCCAAAAGCAAACTAATGTCATACAGATTGGGTCGAGAGTGGTTTTATTTGCCTTTCTCTTAACAGCTTTTTTGTGATGGCAATAGGAACAGATATTGCAGTCAGCTAACATTTTATTCTATCCTTGTGTGAGCACTGCCAGCAGATCTCGCAATCTGCTGTGACGAAGGCATGCAGCATCAGCTGCAATGTCTGTGTTCCTTTTCCAAGGGTTTGGTGATGTAAGAGCTCTCCAAAGGGGCTGTACCACTTTGGTGGTGCTCATCTGTGTTGTGAGGCTGGTTGGGTGGAAATGCAGGGGATTCTGAAGGTGTCCACATCTTCTCTGTAGTTCTGTATTCTCTAGAAGCTGCCTGTGATGTGGCTGAGAGTTTGAGCATGAACATAATTATTGCCATTTGTTGTTGTATCCACTGAAAATCATGATATCACTGCATGTGGTTTTTTGCCTTTTTGGATGCTGTGACCTTTAGACATGGACTGAGATTTGGGCACTCTGACACTGCATTACTAATGCTTCTGTGTTTTACAGCTTGAAAAGGCTGAGTCCCTGAAGGACTAATTCTTTTTACTTACCTGATCCTTTCCTATGAGATGTGTATTTAAATATCAGTTATTCGTTCTTGTTCTACGGTTTCGGATAATTAAGAAAATTAATTGATTGTGCTTAGATCTTTGACTTCCTGGGTCTTCAGTGTTGGAAAAATGCCATTTTTCTTGATTTACTTGTGTCCAGAAACTTTTATTATAGTTCCATTGCCACTTTCATTCAAGATCATTATTGTTCTGATTTCAGATACATTGAAGTTTCTGTTTAAACTCTCTTTACTTTGTCCAGTAGCCATTTGTCAGTGCTAGTTTTCTTACTTTGTTCTAGCAGAAGAATATCTCCTGAAACTCAGACAGCAGTGGAGTTAGTAGGAAATTGGTGGCTTGATAATGAAACTTTTTGTTTTGTGGTCAGCTTCCAAGGTTGCTTGGAAGCTTGTAAATTTTCTGGGTTGCATTCCTGAAAGTCACAAAAGGTATATTCTGCCTCAGCAGGATTTATGATTTTGTCAAAGCAATATGTGAGGTGGAAATGATGACTTGGAAGTCTGTTCCCGATTTTGAAGTAGTCTTCTATCTGCCTGCTGGCTGAAATTCTGTGTGGAACCTGAGCGGTTTCTCTGTCCCCACACCCGTACAAATTCCTTCTTGTTCTGTAAAAAATGGAGCTTGTTTTTATAGATTTTTCATAACTGGCAGGTTCTTAATTTTCTCATGCTTACTTTGGAAAATAAAGTCCAGTTTTAGGAAGCTAAGGTTTTGAAAGCATACTGCATGTTCTCGGTGCAGTCTTGTTCCGGTTTTTCGGTTAAGCTCCCGACTGTTCCTGCTCTTGCTCCCGAGCTGCTGTGTGCTGTCCTTGCAGGCAGAGTGTGCTGCCGAGGAGCCCAGGGTGCTGTGCATCGTCCAGGACACCACCAACTGCAGGACGGTGACCGAGCGCGTGACCCTGAACCTGCCGGCTTCCACCCCGCTCAGGCGGCTCTTTGAGGACGTGGCTGCCAAAGTGGGCTACGTGAATGGCTCCTTTGATCTGATGTGGGGCAACGGAGACGCTGTCACCGACACGGTATGGCAGAGAGCTCGCTGCTTGCTCTCCACGGTGCAGAAAGCCTCCTGTGCAGCACGGTGCTCAGCTAACTCTGTGACCGCCTGTGCTGGCTGCACCGCAGAGGGCTGATGCCACTCTGTTGGTTTGGCTGAGTTTTAGGCTCTTTAATGATGCATCTGCTTAATCATTAAACAAAAACTAATATGAACATTCATGTGCAATGTTAGTTTTTGTTATCAGTATGTATTTTTAATAATCTCAATTTCCTTGAGTCTTGTAAGAGATGTTTTCTTCTCAGCAGCAGCATGTTGTGTAGTGAGTCGTAATGTTTCTTAGACCTATTGGAATATAATATTAAAAAAGAATTATTGATATCACTCCTATGCTTTTTTGTAAATCAGGGTTGATTTTAATTCATATAATTTCTGTAGATGCACTTGGAAAACTTTCTAAGATTTGTTAAGAAATAGACATCAGTTTATTTCAGGTTATGTTTATGCCTGTAATATTTTTTTTCTTTTAAAGACAAAAAGTATCTGCTTGCTATAGAGGACACTGGATGTCACAAGAAACTTAAAGACCAGTGTCTGACTCCTGAATAGATTAACCAACTGTTAAGATTAACTAACTGCATTAGGCTGTAATGTTTCTTAAACTGTTCCCAAGTTATTTCAGCACTGATGATGTGTGTTTTGTTTACTGAATAATTATTTATTTTTATGTGGTCTTACTGTGTCAGCAACCACATCAAGCAATGTACTTGGATGGAATCTGTTAATTGCATATAGGTCTGCTTCTAAAAAGTGTTGTTTTTGTTGCTTTACTCTTTTTTAGCAGACTCCAATAGATCAGAACAGTGACAAAACCATTCTTGATGCTGGTTTTGAGCCAGGGAAAAAGAACTTTCTGCATTTGACAGACAAGGATGGTGAGCAGCCTCACATAAGGCAGGTGAGTAAATGCCTAGACTAGTGATATATTGAGATTTATTACATAGCTCTAGTATCAGCATAATGCTGGCTTACTTAGCCTTTGTTGTGGAGTTTAGTTACCTGAAAAAGGGAAAAAAACCCATGTGTAAATATTTGTGCTCAAGATCAGAATTTAAGAATGATTCTGAAAAGAGTAATGGAATGAAATTTATAGGTCTGGAAAAAATCTTATTCTGTATTTCAGTGCAGAAAACTTGAGACACAGGAGATGCTAAATTGCCAGTTTACTTGTTGTGTGCATTGTAATACTGTATTTGGTTGTGCAGTGTTCCAAAGGACCTTCTGCCAGCGTTAAGAACAGTGTATCAAGAGCTTGAGAATTCGCAGGGCAGTACACTGTCTATCTGCAATTTTGAAAATAAAGTGTGTGATGTGCCTAGCAAAATTTATTTCTTAGCCATGAGAGAGAAGTAAATCTCATAGGTTCTTCAATAAACATATGTTGTCTAACTTGTGCATGCACTGGGTGTGTTTGTGTTTCAGGAGTCAGGTACAACAGAAGATGGTGCACAGGAGAGATTTATAGGCCCCCTTCCAAGAGAAGGCTCCACTGGATGTACCAGTGACTATGTCAGTCAAAGCTATTCTTATTCTTCAGTCTTGAGCAAATCAGAGACAGGTATTGTGTTCTCCCTTGTAAAGGCAATGCTAGTTTATAATTATTTTAGCACATTTTCAAATAGCAGCACCTCAGGATTTTTTTTTAAATTGCAATTTATTTTAAAAATACTCACATCACTGCTGCATTTTTTTATTCATGTTTTTGATGATATTCTCCCATCACTTTAGAAATGGAAGAACTGTATTCCATCCTTTCCTTACTTGGGACAGGGTAATTCAGACTCTGTCAGGGTCCTCTTTTGCAGTGTTTGTTTGCCACTCATCTCTAGTTCATAGCTGAATGGGTTGGATCAGCAGAGTGCCCCGCTCAAGCTGGAGGAGGACGGGATACCCTGTTCTGGAGGGGCTCCTGTCACATCTCTGCTTGGCCTGGGAATCCCTGCCAGGGGCTGCACTTTGTCTGCCTCCAGGAGGATTGCCCAGGAGGCTCCTGCTGCATCCCCCAGGCAGCAGGGCCTCCCTGGGGAAGGGAGTGCCTGGGTTCAGAGGCTGCTCAGCAGGGCAGGAGGAGACAGCAAATTACAGCTGCCAGCAGAGAAACTCCTCACAGGAAAGTTACTGAGCAGCCACAGAGCTGCCATTCGTGCTGCACCACTGCTCACCTGCTTGAGGCTTTTTACAAATAAGGAAGTTCATCTGCCTTTTTTTTCCATTTAATATAGTGAAAAAGTGATATAGTGTAGAGTATTAAATAAAGTACAAATGTTAAGAAAATGCCTGTGGGTGGAGTAGCTACCTTTTCATTACTAGTATAGTACTGAAATTAATTTTTTTCAATAATTTTCAGAGTATGAGTAGGCATTTTTAATTTCTTTATTATACTACACTTCAGTATATGCTCCTTATTTGTCGGTTGTTGCTAATATTGCATATTTTGGAGAAAATCTTAAAATTACAGCTTAGTTTAATATAAGTAAATAATTTCATTTTTGGCTAGTAAAAATGACAACATTTTAGTAGTAAAATTAATTTTTTAAATTAGTTTTTAAAATTAGTTTTAGGGGGAAGGGTTTAGATTAGTAGTGCTGTGTGGGCATTTGAGATTTAATTTTTTATTTCTGATTCAAAACCAATCATAAAACCAGTGCAGATACAAATTATATTAGCATTATCACTGGGATACTTTGCAGACATCCAGCAATAAGTAAACTGATACACAATTGTTTCTTAGAAAATTCTAGTTTAATCTGTAAAATATTTAAATCTGCTATTCAAATATTTGAAGTTATCTACATCCCCATTGGTGTAGTATTCAGCATTATATACTGCTTTTTATTGTGATCCAAAAAACAGCTTCGTGTCATTCAGGAGAATTATTTTTGTTATATAAACTGTTACTCTCTATTGCTCTCAGAAATTATAACATTCCCTCCATTTATAGTGTAAATAACAATAAATAACAGACAAATGCAGTTCTTAAACACTATCACAGAATTGTTCTCTTGTCAAGTGTTTTAACTCTTGAAGTGATTTACCATCTTTTTGCATTATTTCCATCTCATTATTCTCATATTTTTAGGTTATGTGGGGCTGGTAAATCAAGCAATGACTTGCTACTTGAACAGCCTTCTGCAAACACTTTTCATGACTCCTGAATTTAGAAATGCATTGTATAAGTGAGTATATAGAATCAAAAACTTCTTAAATTTGTGCTGGTTCTTATTGGTAGGAGACACTTTGGAATTTCACCTGTCAAAATTTCCTTGTTTGGATACCAGAAATCATAATGGAAGTCAAGCTGCATAGACTTATAAATTATGTCTGCTTAAAAGCTTCAGCTTTTCAGTAAAATAAAAGTTACTGGTTGTGGCATGGACGAACTTTTTAAACAATCTTGAAAACATCAAACTTAAAGTTAAATTTGATGCTAAGTGCAGTTCATGTCTGTACAGTGAATGGCTTCAAAATTTTCATTTGTTTTTATGTTTATACATTTGAAGAGTATCATTGCCATTTACTGCAGAAATGGAAAGCGACTTCATTTGACTTCTCTCAAGAAACAGAGCTGCAGTTAACCTGTGACATGGCAGACCTGACATGTAGTAAATGTTGATTTAATGCCTTTTGGAGTAAAGTTTTCAAAGCGGCTTTATTTGTCAAATATCTTATGTTGCAAATAGGTGGGAATTTGAGGAATCTGAAGAGGATCCTGAGAGGAGTATCCCCTACCAGCTTCAAAGACTGTTTGTTTTACTGCAGACCAGCAAAAAAAGGGCGATTGAAACGACAGACGTTACACGGAGTTTTGGGTGGGACAGTAGTGAAGGTAATGTGCAGCTGTTAAACTGCCTGCAGGGGGCTAAACTGTGTATGGAGAAAAAGACCACAACAATTGAGAGTAATTAATAGAATTGACTTTTCCAGTGGAAACAAAATGGATACTTTGTTGTGGGGTGTGTCTGATTGTAAAAGAAAGGCGTCTGTGAGTTTTAGGCTGTCGAAGTAAAAAGCATTAAATTTTTGTAATTCAGCTGTCCATTACACATGTTAATTTTTTCTAAAAAAGCAATTCTTTATAGGAAGCTTGCTTCTGTTTTGAATCACAAAAGTCAAATGCCCATGTTGAATTTATGGAATTACCCGTATTATTGTCTACTTAAAATCAAGCACTATGTGTGTCTTTTTTACACTTGCATGGTGTAATTTTGCCCCATAACCAGTTGATTTTTCCATTACCACATGATGATGAGTTGGAAGTTGGGTTTTGGCGAATCAGCACGAAGTGGGACACAAGTCAGAAGCAGTTTGTTTTATAAGAGTGTACCTTAGCAGTTCCGTATTTTTCACATATTCATGCACGTGTACATGGTTCTTGTTTATGCATAAACACTGTGAGCAAGCTGGCTGCTTATTTTTCTGACTTGCATTGAGAGGCAGCTGCCTGTGGAATTGAGCACTGGCCCAGTAGTGAATAATGTAGGTACACACTTAAACTAATGCGTAGTTTTTTTAGGAAGCATTCTCAGGCTACAGGCAGTATTGGGACTAATAACATCTCCTGTTTTAACTAATAATAGTTTTGATTTCCAACAGCGTGGCAGCAGCATGATGTGCAGGAGCTTTGTAGAGTCATGTTTGATGCTTTGGAGCAGAAATGGAAGCAAACGGAGCAGGTAAGCTTGGAAAAGCTCTTCATTCAGTGGTGTAATATTGTGGGCGTTTGTTGAGTTTTCTAATGATTGTAAAACTCATTTACTAAATTTTAAATACCAGCTTATTGAAAATCTGTGGTAGTTTCCCCTTTATTGTTCAATGCAATAGTTAAGTACTGTGACATATGACTTTCAAGAGTGTGTTGCATCTGTTTTCCTCCCCCAATTAAAAGTGGAATATTTGCACTCTGGATACTCAATCTTTATTTGAAGCACAGAAAGTGATTGTGTAACTCCCGCAATAACTTCCTTGCTGTCAGGATTTATTAGGCTTTTTTTGTGGCCTTTTTAAGCTCAAACTCTCCCTTCTTAATGGAGGAGAAAGTTAGGACATACCTTCCATATGAAAAAGGAACATATTCATGGCACAGGATACATTCTGATAAAAGGCCACCTTCTTGCAGGCCAGTATTGGTAAATAGGAGTAGCTGGGAAACTGTCTCTGGAGACACAGGAAAGGAATGCAGGGTCAGTCTGTTAACAATGTCTGCAACATCAGGCTCCTTTTAGGACTTCAGTTGGGTGCTTTTGTAGTCACTTAAAACATGACTCTAAAGGACACTGAAGCTTATGTAACATGTTTTGAGAAGCTAGTTTGATATGTGTTTTGGGCAAGAGAAAAAAAGAAATCAGGAGGTGGATGTCCTGCTGGGGAATGGTATTTTAAATGTGCAGCCACGCAATTAAGACTTAATTGACAATAGGTATTTTCTTGTAAAACTTGAAATAATGATATTGGTCAAGTTTTTAAAATCACTGTTGCTGCATCTGTTTGTTCCAGGCTGATCTTATAAATCAACTGTACCAAGGCAAGCTGAAGGACTATGTGAGGTGCCTGGAGTGTGGCTATGAAGGCTGGAGAATCGACACGTACCTGGATATCCCCCTGGTCATCCGGCCCTATGGCTCCAGCCAGGCGTTTGCTAGCGTGGTGTGTACTATTATGGTCCTAATAGTGCATCCATACACACATAGAGTACATAATGCCCCAGTGCTAGAATTGGTTCCCTGGTAAGTATCATCCTAGATACTCCATCTTGGGGTGTTCGTCTTTGTGCAGTCAACCAGCTAGCAAGTTCTACAAGATTTTTCTTTTTTTTTGGCTTTTTGGTTTATTTTTTGTTATGGTTTTTTTTTTCATTTGCCCTTCAATGAGTCCTACTGGTGCATGTATAAGGGGAGGGGAAATGCAACTTTACTGCCTTAGGGCTGCAGTAATCAATTGTTTTCTTCCTGCTAAAATCTTCAGCATTTACTTGAGGGATTTTTGTGAGATCACAAAGTTTTATTTGGGTTGTTCTTTTTATTGGCACATCTGCTAAATTTTCGTAGCGTTATTGAAAGTCTTAGTGAAAGAACAGAACGCTGACGTAAAATTTTTACGTTAATTGCTGTGTTGTTGCTGTGCTTTTTAAAGATCACTTCATAAATACCATATCCTTTTAATAAGCAATTTGATGATGATTCAAAAGTCCTGTTCTACATCAATGTTTGGGGTCTCTTTTGCTCCAGCTTTACTGATGCTGGCAAGCATAACTGTTGCTTAGTAAATATGTGGAAGTTATTTTGTTTGAGTTTTTCCACCCCCCTGAAAAAAAAAAAAATACAGAAGTGAAATTGCACAGTATACTATGGATGGAGTTGTGAGAAAGAATAAGAGTTAGTCAAACAAGTGTTTCAGTAAAGGTTGTTTTAAACAAACACTTGCAGTTTTTTGTTATCCATTAAGTATTTTCCCTTCTGTATTTAGTGTGCTGGCAGTATTTTTAAAGTGCTAATAGTCCATAATTCTTAACAGTAATTCTGTTAAGAATTGTTAGAATTAATTTAAACTTCAGTATAGCTTCAAAACACTTCATACTTTGAAACTTGAAATGCCAATCTTGAGAAGTAGTAAAGGTGAGGGACATTGATCTTGGAACAAGGATTCAAGTTAGTAACCTCCTCTGAATTCTTTTTAAGATTGCATTAAAATTTTCTGGAACTATTCAGCTAATTGAAGCTGTCTTAATACAGATTGATATTTTATACAGATGGCTTCCCTTTTCACCTTTTAACCCTAATTTCTAGCAGTATTTCCTGAAACAAATTTTATTTGTTGTAATTTTTATTCAATAATTAGATTTTTATGATCCATTAAAAAGAATGAAAACTATTCAGTTCATGTAGTTTAATTCTGCATTTAACAATGCATTGTTCGTGTGTCTCAGATGGAAATTTTTTTTCTTTAGTGGACAAGTCTGTAGTGCAATGCTAAAAAAAAAAGACTGTCTATTTGTAAAAACAGAAGACTTGAATAAATAAGGACTTAAATATCAGATTACTTTTAATAGTATTTGATATTTTCCCTTTCAGTCAGCATTTACTGGGTTTACTGCATTGAGGAAAATAGTTGTAAGATTTTTGTTAGACAAACTTACATGGTTGCAGCTTGTATTGATGCTTCAGTTTTTGAGCTTTTTCAATTCCTACTCTGATTCCATTCAGTTGATTCTCCTCCCTGCATATATATGATCAATAGCAGATGCAGTTTTAGTTCTGTAGTCTTCAGCAGTGGGGAGAGATGGAGGATACTTGCTTTTGGAGAAGGGAAAAATCGCCTGTTTCTAAATGGAATTCTCTGAAGGTAGTATCCTCCATTGATCCATAGGTGATGTGGTTTGGTAGGTGTAGGTAAGAGGGTCTGAGAGGTCAAACACTTGACACATGCGCTAATAGGGCTTATGGAAGGGAATGTAAAACTTTTTAGACCTTGCTAGTCAGCTCCTGAGGGAACTTGCAGCAGGCGACACAACCCAAGATAGGGGATCTAAGGAGGATACTACCTTCAAAGAACTCTAGTTAGAGGTAAGTGATTTTCCATTACTTTTGAATAGGAGAGAATGGATGGATGAGCCTTAAGTAAGGTTAATCTGTAGAATGCCATTGAAAGAGCATTATCCCACTGTTTGACATTGTGTGCTACCAAAGAAATGCAGACATTTGGAATGTTGCATTAATTTATACGTGTATCACTTCTCGATATATGGGGACATTGAAGAACTGGGAAGGATAATGTCATGCTTTCTTTATTTCCTACTTTGAACTAATTCTGAAATTCTTCAGTGGGGTCTTCAGGTTTGTAGTTGGAATTTTTTTGATTCCCCACTCTATTCCCCAGTTCCATGTAGCATAGCTGCAAACTCACCTAGGGCGGCTGTGGGGCATTGAGATATTGTCAGTGTGAAACTCAAGATGGTTTCTGAAAAAGTGTTTATGTAATCTGCATTGTTCAAGGGTGTGGTGTCAAAACCTCTGAATCAGGCTTTTCTTGAGGTCAGTAGAAATCTAGGCATGAAGACATTTGACTTATGTCAGGGAGGTAAACAGGAGCAATAATCCACATTCTGATTTTTGTAGGTACTAGTGTCTTTTGTATAGATGCCTGAATTTAACAGTACTAGGCATAAGCTGAAATGTTTTGCAGTAAAAAAAAATATATTTTGCAGGATGAATAGCGGAGAGAAAGGTAGATGCAACTAGGAACTAGCAGTGATGCTGAAATTATTTTACTAGAATACAGGGAGAGTTGATTTGTAACACCAGAAAACTAATAATGATCCAAGTATTCTGGAGGTGTAGCAAATACAGTTGTGTTTTGTTAAGTGTTGTTAGTTTTCATGACCTTTTGTATCACAGCTTTTCTTTTGAGAGTGCAAGTATGTGTACAAGTTGCCCTTCGTAGAGCAGAAATTAATTTTAACTTTATGTGAACTTACTTTGTGGTGTCCTTACCAAACTGTTGAAGGCAGACTATTGATGATGTGGATAATTCCTTTTTTATTTCTAAAGCTAGATCAGTAACAAGGTCTTCTATTTTTCATTGAACATATTCTTTGAACACAGGAAAACTGATGACCTGAAAACCTGAGATGGCAGTTAGTTTCTAGCTTTTTCCAAGAGCAGTTTTGCCTAAATGCCACTTGTTTTCCTAAAGGTCCTACTGCTCCTATTCAGAGGTTTTACAAATTTACACATTTACAAGTGCTTGCAGTATGGCACCTGTCAAACGACTGACTAGATCATAATGAATTTTTATGGAGGGAACGTTCTCTGCAGTGCCTCTCTTGAGCCAGACAATAATTAAGTGGAATTGTTCTAGTGGGCTAAAGTGATAGAAATCTTAGAATATTGAAAACTGGATAGACTCAGAGCTTGGCTGGACAAGGCTCTGAGCAGTATGCTTAAAGTTGGACCTGATTTGAGCAAGGCATTAGGATCAGATTATCCCCAGAAATTTCTTTCAGCCTGTATTGATTGTTCTTTTGATTCTTTGAACTAGAAAGAAGTTTAAATAGCTTTTGTCATCCTGGTCTGTGCTTTATTTTGGAGTGTGTGTGTAGGGGATTTTGGAAATGCTCAGTAACTCCAAGGGCAGGTAACAGCTGCCATTGGAAGGTAACTCCTGAGGTAACTGGCTTCTGGTGGTGCTGCAGGGCAGGGGCTGTGTGCTGTCAGAGGCTGTGAGCTTGGCAGCTTGGTCCCTGCTTTTGCTGAGTAAACTGTCACAGCAGAGAGCAGTGAACTGCACTAGAATAGGAGTTGTATTAAAAAACCTCCTAATCAGCAGAACTAACCTTGGTGTAAAGATTGTGTAGGAGGCAAAAGAGTCAGCCTGGGAAATAGCAGTGGTCATTATCCAAGGATTGACAAGTACATGGCTATTTATATAGCTCAAAAGTAAAGGAGGTCCCAGGAGCTTCAGTCAGGCCTTTCAAAGCACAGCTCACCATGTGTGCTAAGCAGTGAAACCTCAAGAGTGATGTAATAATGCTTCATTGCCTTCTCAGGGGTCTAAAGCATCATCACTTCCTGTCTTATGTAAAAATTTGTAGGGTGTTTCTTTGTTAAATTGCAAATCACATGAGTCTACATAAGCATGACACAATAATTTATGTCCTTCATATATTCCCATTTATATTCATGTTGATACATGAGCTGCAATTTTTTTCTTACACTTGAAATATATTTCTTTTTGCCTTGAATGGCATTTGATTCACAAGAGAGAGTTCTGTCACTCTGATTTTGATGTCATTAGGTGATGTTTTCTAATACATGTTTTCTGTATTGGCCATTAACTTTTTTACTTTCATGGAAATAGTCAAAATACAGCAATGCATTTCTTCTGCTTTCTTTTTAAGCAGGTTCTAACTTGTTTAGTCTGTTTTGTTACATTTTTGAATGAGATTCCTCACATTTCAGTGCACAATCTTACTAAACATTAGTTGTCTGTGACCCTGGTGAAAAAAGCAACTCAGCCTCTGTAACATTTAGGAAGTAAAGACATAGGCAGCAGTTCAGTTCAGACTCTAAAAGGTTTTCACATGTCTGGAGAGTCTCTGCCCAAGAGCTGTGATTTCAGGGCTGTTCAGAGGCCTTTCTGGCTGGCTCAAAAAATGGGAAATTGAGATGACTGCCTTCACTGTAAAATTGTTCTGTGGAGTTTGGCAGGTCTTTCATTTGTGAATAGTTGTCACCTGGAAAAGAGTCCTTTTTAAAAAGTCCTTTCTCCTAGAACAGCAACAGAGCTTTTGTAAAATATTTGCTTTGTTGTTTTTGCTGCTTGCCTCTGTTCTTGGAAAAAAAGAAGGGAGAAGAGAAGAACTGGGGGCTTTTGTGAAGAACTTGGCATATCCTTGATTTGTTCCCAAAGTGGGATTTGCCGAACAACACGATTGAGATACCAGTCTTAAGTTCTTTGCCAACCACGTTATGACTGCTGAGTTTACTGTGCCCAGTTAAGCCCCTTCTTACTTATACGGACTTCAGGGGAACAGCTGCAGCGCTTCATTAACACATGATGGTTTTAAAAACGTTGTTTCAAGTTGTATTTGTTTTCACCTCCATGGGTGAGCAGAGAGCTTTCCACTTGGAGTTCAGAAACCCAGAGCCTATTGGCTTGCAAGCTGACTGGGTTATAGGTTTTAACTTTGAAAATCTCTGGGTAAAATTCTTCGGTGAACCTATCCCAATATTCTTAGTGAATTCTGTTTGAACAAGTTCGTTCTCGAGTATTTCCTGCAAATTGTGTTAGGGAGAGGAATAATGATCAGTTTGGTTGTACTTTGAATATTGTTTGCTCTAGCGAGGAGCAAAGTAGAAATCATTGAAGTCCTGGGTGTAAGCATTAGTGACAGAACTCTTGGGGTTTTTTGAGCTACCCCAAACTAGGCAGCTGTCAGAAGACAAAATTCTGATTATTGCTTAGTTGTGTCATAAGATTTAGCTAGGAAACTCCTTCTGTCTTTATAGGAGACAGCCATATCTGATTCTGACTCCTTCAGGAGCAAAACTCAAATACTCTTTTCTTCTGTCCTTTCCCCAGCTTTCACTTAAAAATACTACAAATACTACATTTGATCTTCAAATGTAGTTTCCTAAGACCCTTGGTAGAACAGGACTAAGACTATCTTCATGCAGGGCATTGAGAAACTGAGTAACAGGTTTTTTTCCTTCCACTTTCTCTTTCCCCCTCTAAATATTGGATTGGATCTCTTGAGAAAAACTCCTTTAGAAATGCAGAGGAACCCTCTCAGAATTCTGGGAGAACAAGGACAAGGCAGGGTTTAAAAATAAGCTCATTTTCACAGCAGATGACTCTACAGACATGACTAAATGGGATATGCAAGGTAACAGGAGTAAATTTAACTATTAAACCAAAGACAATTTGGATTCATCAAATACTGAACTAGATACAGTTAATTGTGGTTTTACTGTTTACCTTGAGCTGGGTAGAAAAATTGATTTCTGGTCATGTTTACTTGAATATTGTGTCTGTACCAAAGTTTGTCACATTTTGGTGGTAAATTTAGTTGAAGTATTTATACATGTTTGCAGTCTCATTGTAAATTTATGCCTGCATAGTAAACACTCTTTAAAAATGGGGTAACATGTTTTTATTCTTAGGAAGAAGCACTGCATGCTTTCATTCAGCCTGAGATCCTTGATGGCCCAAATCAGTACTTTTGTGAGCGATGTAAGAAGAAATGTGATGCAAGGAAGGTAAAGACTGGTCAAATGATTTGCAAAAAATACTTTTAATAAATACCAATCCTGATGACAGGGACATAATCTTGTCCTTGTTTCATTTAGGGTCTACGGTTCTTGCACTTTCCGTACCTGCTGACATTACAGCTAAAGAGATTTGACTTTGATTACACCACAATGCACAGAATTAAACTCAATGATCGCATGACTTTTCCAGAGGAGCTGGACATGAGTGTCTTCATTGATGTTGAAGATGAGGTAAAGTATTTGGTTTCAGAGAAAAGCATTTAACTTCCTTCAAGTTTTTCATGAAGAAAATCAAAATTCTATTCTTACAAACCCATTTTAACAACATTATTTGTCTACATAAAATGTTCTTTAGCCATGCTAGTGCTATAATTTGAAGATTTTAAATCTGTCCATATGGATTTGGTTTGTTTTTTTTTTTTAACATTGCAAACAAAACATGTTCTCTGTAGTTGGGGTTCCTGCTTCCATAAAGAAGCAGTTCCGGATTTCTTACATCTTCATTCGACAGATTTAAAGACATGAGTCTCAGGGCTTCTGCATATATACTGCAATTCCAGAATGCAAGATTTATCAGAAACTTGTGTCTGAATCGTGTTGGTCATAAGAGGTGATGTAAAGGTTCAAAACTCTGAATACTGAAGTTAGTCCAGAATTCATCAGTAATGAATTCCTTCCCTCTGAATCACCTTTTAGTGTATACTGTAGAAATAAGATTTTTATAATTTTTTTTCCCCATCCGTCTTCTGGCTTTATACTTTTCAGGTTTTGACCAGAATTCATGTTGTGCAGGTATTTTCACCAAGAAGTATTTACTTGTGCATTTTGCATTGAAGACCAAAGTAATTCCTCTAACTTAATTCCTGAAAACATTTGTTGGTTTGCACTGGTATTAGAGAAATACTGCCTGAATGTGCATATGGAGAGGCTTTTCTGGCTCTCTGCAATCCTTGTCTTAGGAAGGATACCATAGACAATTGGATACCTCTCAAAGTGTAACTGGGCAAGGGACATAAATGACAATGAAGATTGATCTGGGAGAATAGTACTCAGATAAAATTAACAACTGTCAGAAAATCAGAACAATTATCCAGGGCAAGGAGATCAGGTAAGAGATTAATATAGTGAGTGAGCTGCATTCACAGTGTTGATGACACCATGCTGTTAAGCTAACAGAACACTGATCAGTCTTACTGTATTACCTTGGCTCGGTCCAGTGAGTTGAAATGGAAAAGAAAGTCTTTGATTGTGATTGAAAGTATTTTCAGTCAGTTCTGATTAACGGGGCCATGTTACAACAGATTTGTTGTTTGGTATTAGACTTCCAGGTACTGAATTGGGATAGCTAGTGCATGGAATAGGCTAGTAAATATAACCTTGCCAAGTCTGAAAGCTGCTAATTACCCTTCAATTGCACACAGAGCCCAGGAATGCTGAGTAACTGGACTGAAGACACCAACAGAAACACATCTGTTCTTGGTGCTGAACTGCAGAGGTCTCTAGTTTTTTGAGGAATTTAATTGCTTCGAAGAGTGAATTTTTTCATTTCACAGACTCTGTTATTTCTTTTTCCATGCAACTTTTAATTTTGTATAATGTTAGTGTGTATGTCTTATTTTTAAGAAGTCTCCTCAGACTGAGAGTTGCACTGATAGTGGAGCTGAAAATGAAGGCAGTTGTCACAGTGATCAGATGAGCAATGATTTTTCTAATGATGATGGAGTTGATGAAGGAATCTGCCTTGAAAGCAATAGTGCAGCAGAGAGGATCTCTAAAGCTGGCAGTGAAAAGGTATGATAACACTAGGGTGTTGGAAGGGTGGGCAGGAGGCTGGAAGGAGGGACACAGCTGGCAAGGCTGACCTGGATTCACTACCAGGATATTCCATGCCAGATTCCCTGCTGTGCACCATCATGCTCAGCCAGAAAAACTGGGGCTTTCCAAAGCTGCTGTTGCTCAGAGACTGCCTGGGCATTGGTCTGCTGGGAGGGGGCTGATTAATGCCTTTGCATCATGGTGCTATTAAGTTTTTTTGTTTCCTTTATTTATTAAACTGTCATTGTCTCCAACAACAAGTGTTCCCACTTGCTCTTCTGATTTTCTCCACCATCCCTCTTGAGGGGAGTAGTGACTGACTGGCTGGATGGGTGCTTTGTTCTTGGCCAGGGTTAAGCCACCACAAATGTAAATGATAGAAATATAATTAATTCTGACATTGGAGGTGAGGTGAGAAGTTGTGAGTGTGTAAGTTTATTGAAATTTTGAAAATTGACGTTGCAACAAAGGAAATAATTCAACTGATTTGGAGATCACCTGAGAATGAAGGTCCTCCCAGCTTGTTAGACTGAGAATTTCCAGTAACTTGTTTCAGCAGCAGGCCCTCAAACTGAAGACCTGTTTTGCCTTGTGAGCAGTGTTTTTACTTGTGGCCACCTGTCAAAAGCCTACCAGATTTAGCTGCAAAAGCATCTTGCAGATCAGTAGGAGAAGACTGGGAAGTTTTGGTCAGTGGTATAGATGAAGCCAAGGGTCTAAATGTTAAGTATTCCTTCAGTCATCTTAATATAAAGGAATTAAATAGCAAATCAGTCCAGAATAGCAGCCATCCTACTGTGGGACATCAAGGTTGGTGGAGATTGCTGATAACCTTGGTTGAGTTTTCATGGAAAATCTTGAACTTTATGCTAATGTCTACAATGTATGTTCTGTTGTTCAGGGAACTCATCTGAAATGAGGCCAGTAGCTTTCATTCAGCCTCATTAGGAAGCTGTTTGGCTTCAGCTGGTGCTTTCCTCAAGTAACAGTTCTAAAGGCTGACTTACATGTTCATTTCCACATCTGGCCCTGTTTGTATTTACCTTGAACCATTTGAGAGGGTTTTTTGGGTATATGTTCTGAATACTGTCAGTCTTAGTTGGAAATTATGAAAAAGTTGATTCCAGTCACTTGACTGGAACAAGACCAGAATACTTTAATGTGCCTGTAATACAGGTGGGGTGTCCAAGTACTGACAGTAGCTTTGGCCAGTTATTTCATACTACTTGTTCTCAAGGCAAACAAGCTGTCAAGCCAAGCTTTTTGGTTTGGATATCTTAATAATGGATGTGGGATATGCTGAGAACATACAGTGTTTCTTTTACATAATCTAAAAATATCCTTGTAACACTTGTGAGTCAGTATGGTTGAGTTTTAGTTTTTAATTTATATGCAGCACTGAAGGCATGTACTTGGTGCCCTGTATTTCCATCCATTTATCTATGAAAAAAAAAGTGTATGACAGCAAGTGTGGAGAAGAGTGAAAGCAAATAGACCTAAGCTTTGTAGCTACAAACTCCTGTGTAAAGTTTAGCATAGCAGACCTCTGTTTTTCTTCAGTGCCTGTTGCATTAATTAATTTCTATTACGCAAATCCATTCTTTGCATCCAACTATTTACCTGGGTTTGTGTCCTTGTTTTAAAACTTTTTTAAATTACAGTTTGCTTAGCTTTTCTTCACTGGATACGTATCACACCTTTTTCTTGTCTCCACAGAGTTCTTTACTGTATGAGCTCTTTTCTGTCATGGTTCATTCTGGAAGTGCTGCTGGTGGCCATTATTATGCCTGTATAAAATCTTTTAGTGATGATCAGTGGTACAGCTTTAATGATCAGCATGTTAGCAAGGTAAAAATAGTATTTTTAGTTATGTTTTCTACTCATAAAAGGACCAATAAGTTTCTGTTTTGTGGTTTTCCACTTTTCTGCCCATAAAACCAGCTTCATTTTATGTATTTCAAGTATTTCCTTGATTTCATCCTCTCATCCTAATGTCCTGCCATATACATATGTTTCACTCATTAGCTTAACTGATTTCTAGAGGTTTTGGAGGTTTTTTTATTTATTTATCTACATCTTTTTGTGTGGTTGGGACAGGAGTTTTTCTCCTTGGCAGTGGTGGTGGGATAGTTCCTAAAGAAACCTTTATTTGTGTACAGACCAGGCTGGATTTAGCTTTTTGCCTTCTGTACATGTGAAGAACATTTCTTGCTTAGAGAAGTGTTTGTAGATGTGTTACAGCCCAGACTGTGCTGTTAAACCTGCTCAGCTGATGGAGGTGTTCCAGCTATCATTCACAGGCACTATTGCAATCAGGAACCTGTATCTTTTTCTCTAAGGAGTTCCTACTTTCAAATATGTTTGCATTTGCTGTAAAATGGAGAAGCAAATCACTTTGAAATTGTTTTTGGAAGTCAGCAAATAAGCAGAAATGTTTTTAAAATTGGAATTATTAATGTAGTGTGTTATGTAATGCCATGTTTCCTAGTGAGATTAACTCCATCTCAATTAGTCCAAGTTTCTCAAATAATCATTACATTGGTTTTTCTGTTAGATAACTCAGGAAGATATTAAGAAGACATATGGAGGATCTTCTGGAAGCAGAGGCTATTACTCCAGTGCTTTTGCTAGGTTAGTAGTACTGAAATGTTGCTTTTCTTTCTGGTAGTGTTTTGGTGTAATCAAATGAATGGCCAAGGTGCATGTGCCTAACATGTTACCTTAAAATTAATAGCAGATGCGTCAGATTATTTTAAGAACTACTCTGACTACTGTTTCAGATCATGAAAATGTGACACTTACTTTTGAAAATCCTTCTTGATTAGATATGACATAGCTCCTTACTGAAAAATAAAGAAACCAGAGCAGCCTTTGAAGCCGATATTTTCTAAGTGATAAATTCAGCTGTCTCTTCTCTTCCCCTAGCTCCACAAATGCTTACATGCTGATATACAGACTGAAAGATCCAACAAGAAATGCAAGTAAGTTAGACAGCTGTGTTTGCAAAAGTTGGGGTTTTTTTTAAACTTAAGTGTTGCATGTTGTGGCTTTGTTTCTTGTTATGAAACAATGTCATAAAGTACACTAATCTGCATGAAGTGCCATATTTATTTTATCCCAGTATAGATGATATCTTGAGACTTCTATTATCAACTAATTCACTTTCTAGAAGAGTATTTGCATACATGCATTTGCATGGCTGCACAGAATCAAGTGCAGTCATCAGCTTTAGTGTATTTCTCTACTACAGCAAAGCTTTGTGTACTGGCATCTCTTGTTACTATCACTTTGTTGTGTTGCTGATAAGTAAGGGGAATAAGAGGCTGACTTCAGTTTAATTTAAATAATGGAAAAGAGAACAGGTTATGATATAGTGGAAAATTTGTCTGGAAAAAAGAAAGGGGTGAAAAGGCAAGAAAGATAACTCAAATATACCTGTAATGACTAAAGGGTTGCCTGCTGTGGAAAAAATTTATTTTTTCAAACTATTGCTTTGTTTTTACTGGCAGAGTTTCTTGAGGCACATGAATATCCAGAGCACATAAAACAATTGGTACAGAAAGAGAGAGAATTAGAAGAACAAGAAAAGAGGCAACGTGAAATTGAACGCAACACGTGCAAGGTTAGAATTTCTGCTGGACTGAGTAACAATACATTGCTAGTGAGAAACGTTTCTACAGTAATCAGTGGTTTTTTACTGTAATACAAGGACTCCTTTCTGATGAATGTTTGCACTAACAATTCTTTTAAATGAATTGCACACCTGTTGGAAACCTGTACATAGTACAGGCATCTGTTAGAGGCATTCACCAGACATTTTTGTCGAATTCATGTATTGCATGTGGATTTGAATTGGTATTTAAACAAAAAAAAAAAAAAAACAAACCTAGTTAATCTGGCATCATTTATTTTCAGCAAAATTACTTCCAAAGAATGTGCAATGCTGCATGTTAGGTGTTTTTGTACTGTTAAATCTTTTCATATTGTGACCCTTGGCTTTGTGCAGTGGTGCTTCTTAAACTTATTCTAAATAGTTACTTGGCAGAAAGAGCAGGATTTTTTCCAACCCTAGATTCAAGAGTAACAGACAAAATACGACTCAGTGCCTTACAAGCATGGCAATCAGCTGCTCTATCTATAAATCAAGTGATTGTTTTATTAGGAAGTTCTCTCACTGCAAAATGTGTAACTCTCTATATGAAAAAGGAATTTTCTCATTCATTGTTCATATGTGCATTTTGCTTTGGAGCTTTTGCTCACTGCCTATGGCTACAAGATGTTCTGGTTGTAGAAGCTGTACCCTAGCTGGGAGAAAGATTCAGATACTCACATATACCTGTGTGCCTTTGACATTTTCTGTCTTCAGTTGTGTAACCAGCTGAAAAGAAACCATCCCACAGCTGAAGCTGAGCTAAAGGTGTATTTCATATTAGATTGCTTGAATATGGGGTTTTCAACTTAAATGGAAAGACCTTTGAAAATGCCTTCATGATAATTTTTCTTCCTTTTGTATTTCATAGATTAAATTATTCTGCATGCATCCTACAAAACAAATAATGATGGAGAACAAATTGGAAGTTCATAAGGACAGAACACTGAAGGAAGCTGTGGAAATAGCTTACAAGGTATGCCATGTGTAACAGGACAGTTAAATTGTTTGGTGTAGTGTTTTCTGCTGTGTTTCTTCAGATTTTAAATTTGTAATACTCTGGGAGTCTTTGAGAGGGCTTGGCTGTGGGGTGTTTTTGGGGACTGGGTCTTGGGAAGTTCTGTATGATGGGGTTTTTGTGTTCTGTTTTTTTTAAAGATGTTCTAGTTTGCCACTATTGACTAAGTTTTCTGCTAGTAGCCATCAACTGATTGCTGATGGGATTGATGCAGCCTGCCCTTATAAAAGGCAGTATGATCTGGCATACCCTTATTTTAAAATCAGACAGTGAGAGCTGCTGTTAGACTCACCATGGCCTCAGCAAATTGAAAGAATTCTGAACACTTTTGTTTGTGTTGCAGTAAAAAAAACCTTGTATTAGATACATAGGAACAGAGTTCTTGAGAATCTTCCTGGGTAGCTATTTCAGTAACAGAAGCGAACACAAAGGCATCTGCTGATCTCTGCCTTCCACGAACAGGTGTGAGCTGAAGGCGTCAATTCTTGCTCACCTACTTCTGCTCTCTGGTTCTTTCCCTATATGTTTTTGGCTGGGAGAGCACCAGAAAGGCACTTATGGATTTGGCATGTGCTAACATGTCCTTGAGATGCACAGAGAGTGATTAGTGGATGTGACTCCCTCAGGCCTCTAAGGTGTCATCTGGTATAAGTGATAGGCAATGTATTCCTCTGAAAGCACTTCTGGGACCTGTCTTCGTGTGCCTGTGTACATACTTTACGGAATTCCCTCTTCTGCATTTTCATGCAGGCTTCTATTTGAATTTGGAAACATGTATATATATATATTGCATGTATATAAAATAGCTATGGTGTGTTTTCGAAAACCAGATTGACTGTCGGGAATTGAGGGGATTCCTGGATGTAGACACAATGAGGTATTTCTAGCTTGCAAGTTAAGCACTAAGCTCACTGCTGAGCTGTTACTGATGTTTGGGGGTTCTGTGTGTGCACGTTGCAGATAATGGATTTGGAGGAGGCGGTTCCCTTGGACTGCTGTCGCCTTGTCAAGTACGATGAGTTCCACGACTACTTGGAGCGCTCGTACGAAGGAGAGGAGGATACCCCCATGGGTTTGTTACTCGGAGGAGTCAAGTCAACCTACATGTTTGACTTACTGCTGGAAACACGAAGGCCTGACCAGATTTTCCAGTGCTATAAACCTGGTGGTAAGACATGTAATCACATAAATGCTTTGAGCTTGTCCTTGTCTATATTGTGTGGTGGCACAAGACACAGAGCTGTAAAACAGCTTCAGTATGAGGTGTTGGAAGAAGAAAAAAACCTACATTTTATCGTCAATATTCAGAACTATATAGTATGCTGTGCTGCTGACTTGCTTCTAGCTGAAGCAGGTCTGAGGTATTCTAACATTTGTCAAACTGGAAGGTTTTTTCTTGTTTGGCATTAAATTTGATCGGAAAATGTAATTCTGAAATTCGACTGCTTTTCAAGTTCTTACTGCTTGTATTTAATGCAACCCCTTAATTATTACATCAGAGAAGTATATGTGTGTTTTCTTTGCCTGTTTTCTCTGTGGATATATGTGACTTTCTTTTTTCTCCTCCCTGCAGAGGTCATGGTAAAGGTTCACGTAGTCGACTTGAAGACTGAATCTGTTGCTCCTCCAATAAGTGTGCGAGCTTATTTGAATCAAACACTTTCAGAGTTTAAACAGCTAATTTCAAAGGTAATTTACTGTTCTTAAGGACTTGTATTAAAGAGTTTTCATTCATTGTAACTGTGAAATGTGTCATAATTTACATACCTAAAAGGAGAGTCTGTGCCTTTTGCAGATCATGCTGTGATTCCTGTCCAGCAGGGTTCAGTTAGATGCTGCAGTTGAGTTTATCCACCTGCTCACTCCTGCTGAAAGCAGCAGGCTGCTTCTTGCTTCCATCCAGAATTAGTATCTTTAACAACCGCACCGAGAGTCCAGCTGGTGACAGAAGTAGTGAACTGTTACCATACAACTCAACTAACGTGTAACTTCCTCACCATCTTTAACATTTGAAACCTAACATCCAAAGCTGTCCATGTTCTTTGTACAATCTCTCCTTTTCATCCCAGCAGTCACTTGTTACTAAGATGCAAATTGATTTTTACATGGCTTTAAACCAAGGGACATTACTGCTTCCATTGCATTGGAAGACAGATTGCATTTGCTCATTTCTGTGTAAACTAATTAGTGCTTGGTGTAACTTCATAATATTTGTTATAAAATGTGATTCCTGCAATTTGAGTTTAGTCTAACTAAGAATTAAGTGAACACTGTGCAAAGCCTGTTGTTTGAGAATATTTTGAATTTTCAATTGGTTCCTACATTAAAGATAAGACCATTGTCATAAATTATTTTCTAGTTCTCTGCAAAGCCAGGCCATTTTATGTATCTGACCTTTTGGAAAAACTGACACTTGTTGCATATTAAAAGGCAGAAGGAAGGCACTGAGACTGAACAGGTCTGGGAGGTTTCCCCGGGTGTTCTCTTTTGCAGTTTTAAAGTTGACCTGCTCCTTTCCCTGTGAATAATCCCAGAAATGAAGCAGGTTTTTTCAGTTTTGAAGGTGTGTGTGATGCACATGTGATCTCCCTGTCCCTGTCCTGTTCTAGGCCACGCACCTGCCCGCTGAGACCATGCGGGTGGTGTTGGAGCGGTGCTATAATGACCTGCGGCTGCTGAACGTGTCCAGCAAAACACTGAAAGCTGAAGGCTTTTTTAGAAGCAACAAGGTACCTGCTCTGGTTTTTAAATTTTTCATTCCTTGTGGTTTTGTTTACCTATTGTGTTGTAAGAGGCATGGAACTATGTACAGAATTGATACTGGATAACTGTCACGTATTTTGCCCTGTAGTGTCTGTGGTTTCTGGTGCAGTGGTAGTGAAGAATACTCCAGGCTATGTATGAAACCAGGGGTACATAGGACAGAGTGGACTGAGAATCAGACATCTGGCTGTTACTCTGGTTCAGATGATGCTGATCTTAACAGCCTTATGGTGAGGACTGTTAAAAGTCAAGCATTCTTAGGGAACAAAGATTGATATATTGCAATGAAGCCTGCTGGATGTGTTTGCTAAAGCACCTGAACAACTGTACCTCCTCTCAATATTAAACTTCTTAAAAAACAAATATCAAAACTAAAAGCAAGTTTTTGATAGGTTTCTATCTTAAATTCAGTAGTTTTCACTATGAAGATTCGCCCTGGACAATTTACATTATTTTTTCAAAAATTTCTAAAAATTATTTCCAATAATAATTGTGTAATGCATTCAGAAAAAGAGTAACTTAGTACTCAAATAAATTTAACATTTTAAGTTAATACATTGCCCTTTTTTACTACAGTAAAAAATAGAAATAGCACGTTTTTTAGGACATTTTGCACATTCTCTGTCTCTGAAGTTGAAGCTCAATGTTAAATCTTGATGAAGGAAGATTTAAGGAAGGCTTTGATGGCTCACATCTGAGCAGAGCAATGGCACTGAGTTGTTACTCACTTAGAGGCCCTTTGCAGTCAGTGTTGCTACAACACAGAGCCCTTTGACGAAGGGAAGAGAGCTGTTGCACTGTTAATTTGCACTCTTGCATGCATGTGTATACATTGAAAACTTTGTCACTGTACTAGAAAATAGACACACTCTGCTGCAGTGGTGGAGCTTATTGCTACCATAACACTGCTGTGCATAGGTGAAGGATGCACATGGAGGGATTTATGAATCTACATCTGAATATGTGTTTACTGCAGCTGGTCAGTCTGCTTACAGTCCACTCCAATCTTAACATGGTTATGAAAACAAAGAAAAGTGAAATCATTATTATACTACAGACTCCTCAATCTATCTTTTTCTAAGCGTATATTTTAACATTTTGATAAAAGGTGATGTTTCTTGATGGCGTTGTTTCTAATGTGTGCTCAATCCTGTGTTTGCTGTTGGATTTATTTAGAATAATACTACATGATGGAACGCTTCTTGTCTGTTCAGGTGTTCATTGAAAGCTCAGAGTCTCTGGACCGTCACGTGGCATACACCGACTCTCAGCTCTGGAAACTTTTGGATCGCCATGCGAACACGATCAGGCTGTACGTTGCCTTGCCAGAGCAAGCTCCTGCATCTCAGCTCAGAAGGGCACTTTATCAGAAGTCTGGTGGGGGTGCAGGCAACTTGGATGAACCTTGTGAAAGAGTAAAAGGACCTGTAGGTAACATGAAATCTGTAGAGGCAATTTTGGAGGAAAGCACTGAAAAACTCAAAAGTTTGTCCCTGCAGCAACAGCAGCAGCAGGAGGGAGATAATGGTGACAGCAGCAAAAGCACAGAAGCCAGTGATTTTGAAAACATTGAGTCACCTTTAAATGAGATAGACTCTTCAGCATCAGCAGAAAACAGAGAACTTGACAACCAAATTCAGATTTCTGATCCAGAGAATCTGCAGTCCGAGGAGCGGTCGGACTCGGATGTCAATAACGACAGGAGTACGAGTTCGGTGGACAGTGACATCCTCAGCTCCAGCCACAGCAGTGACACCTTGTGCAATGTGGACAATGCCCCCCTCCCCCTGGCCAATGGACTGGATTCTCACAGCATCACGAGTAGCAGGCGATCAAAAGCCAATCAGGGCAAGAAGGAAACCTGGGACACGGCAGAAGAGGATTCTGGAACAGACAGTGAATATGATGAAAGTGGCAAGAGCAGAGGAGAAACACAGTATATGTACTTTAAATCAGAACCCTACACTGCAGAGGAGGGTTCAGGAGAAGGGCAAAAATGTATGTATTCTTTTTTAAGTACCTTAAATATAATTCTGTGGGTTTTACTACTTAATTCATATGCTATTTTAAAAAAGTCTAATGGCAGTATTGAAAAGCTTGATTATAGTATCAAAGCTAATGAAGGTGCAGACAGGATGTGATGTGTAGCAAAAATCTAGCCCAGTTTTGATCTTGTAATAAGTGATTACAGATTTGAAAAGTGTCTTGCTCTTTTGTTTGTAAGAAAATGAACATCTACTTACATGTATTGATAGTGTTCTCTGGAGAGCAAGCTGAGTTGTCTTCCAGTGAAAGGATCAGAGTTGCATCTGCTGCTGATGATTCACTTGTTTCAATATGCACTTATTTAATCTGGTGAAAACAGCATATTTCTGTTACCATTTATATTAACTAACCTGAAAAGCCCTGGTAATTTGACTGTAAAGAAAATTCAAATATACTTGATATTGACAATTTAATTCACTAACTGAAATACAATGGATACAGTGAGGCATATGGCTGATGTGAAAATGTCCAAACAAGTTCAGTATAAGAGCCTAAGGGGTATATAATTGTCATAAAAATAAATAATTTCAGCAATGCTCTGTACCTGTATGTGCTTTATAAGTAACGGAACAATAATTAAAGTCTAGCAGGATGTAAGATAAATATTTTGAAAGGCAAAGGCTTTCATGTCAATCCAGAAACTCTGGTTGTGATAGTAATAGATAAAGAAGAATTTCTCACAGAGAAATTTATTTGCCTGTACTAAAGCTTTGATAAAATTACTCCTTTAGCTTGGAATGGTCTTTCTTTGGGGCTAATTCTGAACTGCTTTCATTTTTCCCTGTTTTGTTTTTGTAGGCCTAGTTGTATTCAGGAATTATTTGTTTGCAGTAATTTTGATGTTATCATAGTACACTGCATAAATTATTATCCTGAGGAGAAAGCTTTTATTTATTTTTAATATACTTTAAATAATTTATTTGTTCATTTAAATACTCTGAATAGTTTATTCTAGAGTGTCGTAATGTTATATAATCACGACATGGTTTGTAGTGTAGTATATATTGTATTAAGAAACACAAATTTGAGAAACTATTCCCTTTCCAGAATTTCGTGTTGCTACAGTTTTTCCTAAATTACAACGTTATTCCATTAAAAAGTCCCTTAATCTGGATTTGACCTTGCCTTGTGGTACCCTGTGGCCTTCCAGAACAAAGAATTAACCTTTTTAATCCTGAAAACCAGGAAGGAAAACAGAAGGGGTTGGGTCACCTGTGCCTGGCCAGTCCCAACACCAAAGCAATTCCCTGTCCCTTGAGGCAGGGAAAGCTGTAGGAGGATTATCTGCAGTTGCTCCATGGAATTCTGTTTGTTTTCTTTCTGAACAGACAAGGTACTGCTTTGCTGCGCTACGTCACTGTGTGCAAACCAGGGCAGTTCCTGGAACTGCTGCTGTGTCCTCCGGAAATATCTGCCCATAAACACTTCAAATACAGCAAAGCTTTTAAAGGTTATGATAACGTCATTAGGGAAAATGTAAATGTAGCCATTAACCATTTGCTGCCAGTGCTAACTCTGAATATATGGAAGTTGTATGTGAGAGT
>VXBQ01015062.1:532435-564833 GCA_013400175.1 Phainopepla nitens | reverse complement strand
TTTTTTGTAGCAAAGTGTTTCATACTGTTTTTGTCTTCATCTTTGCTTAGGGCTGATGGTGCACGTTGATAAAAGAATTACACTGTCTGCCTTCAAGCAACACTTGGAGCCTTTTGTTGGAGTTCCATCTTCTCATTTCAAAGTCTTTAGAGTCTATGCCAGCAATCAAGAGTTTGAGAGTGTTCGGCTGAATGAGACCCTTTCATCATTTTCTGATGACAATAAGGTTATTTAGCAGTTATTTTGAATCACTGAAAGTATATTGGAACAATATAGATAAAGTTAATTTACAACAGGCTGAATAATTATTTTGGTCTTGGTAGCGTGTTACAAAATACAATTCTGATTTTGATACCAGTTTTAACAGATATTCCTTTTGCATTGTAGATAACTATTAGACTTGGAAGAGCCCTTAAGAAGGGTGAATACAGAGTTAAAGTCTATCAGCTCTTGGTAAATGAGCCTGAGGTAAGGCATTGAATGTTTCGAGACTGATTCATGAAAATATTAATATGTGCCTTGGCCAAGGTTTTGCTTTGAAATCTTGGGAAAAAAACAAAACTCCTTCTTTACTTCACATTTCCCTGCAAGTTTTTCTGGATTTAGAAAGGGAGTTCGAGATGATTTCTGTTCCAAATAATCTCTCAAGTGTCTTTATTTCTGTAGCGTAAATAGAGGACAAGTGAATTGTTTCTTTATTTCCCTTAAATGCATGACAGTCACGTAGCATTCTGTCCAAAGAAGAAACTGTGTTTGCTTCTGGCTGTGGTTTTCAGTGATGCTGAACTGATGTGATTCATCCCATTCATGTGCTGCAGATAGTGCTTGTCATGGGGGTTGTCTGGGAAATGGTCCCCTCTGCATAAAGGCAAGCCTGAAACAGAAGTGCCTCTCTTGCAGTAAAGCAGCTCATAAGCTTGTTACATCTTCTGGGACATGAAAAATACAGAAGTGGTTATATAGACTGTAGACTGGATAGATTGCAGTCTTTAGAAGTTGACTTTGTATGCACTTTAATTTTATTTTTTGGGCAAAACTGCAGAATATTTAGTAATAATGGGTGAGAGACTAAGCTGAACTGCTAAAGCAGGGAATAAGATAAATTTAAAAGCAACTTCTGTGGAGTCATGGAGTTCTGTCTGATTCATGAAAGCCAAGAAAGTGACATTTTTATGATGGTGTGGCTTATTTAATTTGAAACCTCCTTTGCCATTGTGTGGAATGTGAATGTAATGGTAGGAGTTAGCAGCACAGCACAGGCAGTATTTCTGCACGGGCAGTCAGAGATTGGAGTGTCCTACTGAAGAGCTGCTGCTACACAAATTAGTTACACCCCATTTTAATTCATTGCCCACCTTGTTAATGAGAAACCTTCTACTGATCTTTTTGCCAGGTGGATGGGACTGGTCACAAAGCATAAACAGACGTACAGTTTTGTATTCAAAAGAATTCTGTGTTTAATCTCTTTCTGTTTATGTTCACAGCCATGCAAGTTTCTTCTGGATGCAGTTTTTGCTAAAGGAATGACTGTCCGACAGTCCAAAGAGGAGCTGCTTCCTCAGCTTCGAGAACAATGTGGCCTAGACTTGACAATTGACAGGTAAACCTGATTAAATATCATTTTGAAATATGTTTGGGGATTTCTTTCCTCTTGTGGAAAAAGAAAGTAATGAAAGAAGCAGAAATAAATTGCTGTGGTCTTTGAATCAGTTTGTGAATACAAACACTAATTCAGCAATTCTTGGCTTTCATCTCATGCAGAATGAATTCTGTAGGGGATAATATTTACATAGAATTGCCTGTCTGTGACATGTCTGCAGCTTTACATCTCTCTAATGAAGATTTCCTTCAGAAAGGGGAACGTTATGTAAATCAGTTCTTGAAAAAGTCACTTGCTCTGTGCATGCAAGCCCAGCATAGATCACTGCAGCAAACTGCTTGTGCAGCATCATCATCATGTTTGTGTACAGCACTGATCTGTTGTCTGCCCTTAACCATAATTGGCTAATCCGTAATTAGGAAAGTTTTCTTCCTTTAAATCCCTGTATATTTCCTGCATTGAACAAGTGGAATACAGACTTGTTTCCCTTGTGTTTATGAATGATTCAGCACTAAGCCAGCAGTGACACCCTGCTGTCAGGACTGTTTTAGAACATTAAAGTTGTTCCTGTTAAACTCCACCAAGCCTTGAATCAATGAGTAGTAGTATTTCAGTTTTGATCTCTGGCAGTGCTAAGTGTTCATGAGCAGATAGAAACTCACCTTTTTTTTTGTGATGTATTTATAGGTTTCGCCTACGAAAGAAAACCTGGAAGAATCCAGGCACTGTGTTTCTGGATTATCATATCTATGAAGAAGATATCAATATTTCCAGCAACTGGGAGGTCTTCTTAGAAATACTTGATGGTAATGATTTCTTTTTGAATTAATATTAGTGATGACTAAGTAGTTGAAATATGTGCATGCAGATACGTAATACATTTGTATAATTTAAGTTGGCACAGCAGTTCAGTCATTTATCGTTTTCAGACAGGATTGAAAAAACACTTCTGTCATGAAGGAATTTGGAACAGAAACTTTTGTTCATCAAAACAATGTCAGAATCAAGTGTTAGAGAGCAGAATGTTTCTGAAATTCTGCTTAAATATAATTTAAATTATGCCATTTCTTAAGCATTCCTTGGAATATACACTTAAATTTTTGATTCTGAATTCTAAAGCATAATTTAAGGGTAAGAAAAGTAGGCCATGCTCTTTGGCTTCTAGATTAACAGATATTGCAGTTAATGTATAGATGACAAATGTGAATTCCATTAGCTCAGGAATTTTCTTCCCAAGCTTACCTGGTTTAAGAAGTCTCACTTAGCTGTTAGTTGAGTATTTTGGCAGCTGTGCTCAGTTCTGGTGTTTTCAGTTTTAACAGAATTGTGCCAATGCAAGTATCAAGATTTGAAATGAACCGGGGGAGATCAGGAGGCCTGCACATTCCTGTGGACATATGTATCAGCTCCCACTGCAGTTCAAACTTTACAGTTTAAAATTTTTGTTAAATTATATATTATTAGATTTAGATAATTGCTGTACTGTTTCTGTAGTGAGTAGGTGTTGGAGATACAGCTTTAGACACTGCAGCCCACCTAACTCACAGATAGATTATAGATTACAGGGCTTCCAAGTGTTCTGTAACAGTTGCACGCAAAACAAGCATGTAATGTGAGATATAAATGCCTAAGCCACGTGTTCGGCATGCTAGGTGATTAAATTATAGACTAATTAAAAATAAAAATAAAATCAGCCCTTGAATATCACTTCTGCTTATCTAATTGTAATATGAACAGTATTGCTCCATCAGCCAGAGACAGCTCTGGAACCTGGAACAAGGTATAAAAAGGCTGGAGGCAGCACGTACTAAAACTCTTGAAGGTGGTGGGTGGAAAGAAGATTTCAATAACAAGTGTGAGGTTGATGAGGGAAATCTAGAAGTTAAAAGGGAAAAACTTATTTTGATAAAGGAAATGAAGCACATGAATAAATACTGGATGGCTGAGGAAGGTCTCATGCAGATGCCAGATCTGGTGTCAGCCTCTGGTTAGGTGGATAGATCTGCTGTGGATAACTGTGTGGGTGTTGTGGAAAGCTATGCCCTGTGGCTTCAAGGAGAGTCTGCCCATGAAAAATTCCTTTAAAGGAGCTGATAACAGAAAACTTCAGCTAAATCATAGTCCTTTTGTCTTCCCCTTTTTTATAAGTCAACTGCTTGCAGCACACTGAGTGTCCTCATTTGTGCATGTATCTCTAGGGCAGTCCTCCATATTAGAGTATCTTCATGCAATGGACAAACCCTATCTTAAAATAGGGTATTTTGTGATGTTAATACAAAAAATTTCTCTTTTTTTGCTAGGAATAGAAAAGATGAAATCCATGTCACAACTTGCTGTTTTATCAAGACGATGGAGGCCATCAGAGATGAGATTAGATTCTTTCCAGGAAGTAGTACTAGAAAGCAGCAGTGTCGAAGAATTAAAAGAGAAGGTAAAATGTGTAACATGATGCAAGTTTCTTGTGATGACCAAGAGCCTTGTGTTGTTCTCTGGTGGGAAGCACAAGGATATCATAGCTCCAGAAATCTTGCTGCATGGTGATTATTTTTCCCCGGGAACTGATAATCTATCCCATTCCATCACCAAACTGCATGAAGTATCAACTTTACTTCTTAGTTTTGCATAATGGTCTGGTCTGAAAGTATTCAGGTGAATACATGAAAAAAGTCACATCTTGAAGTTTAGGCGGCTTAATACTACCTATGTCCCTTATCCTCAAAAAACACACATGAAAGGAAAGTTAAGCTATTGCCTCTTGGTGTTTTTTCTTTTCTAATATTTCGTTACTCCAAATTACAAAACCTTTCAACCACCTCATATTTGAATTTGAGAGCTGTTGCTGAGGGGTGGTGTTGCTGTATCGAGTAGGTTGAACTACATTTTGGTTGGAAAAAAGTATGGCTGTGGTATGGTTCGGTTTTACCTAAGGCCAGGTTGCTCTAACAGGTAAGCAGACCTGTGTCATCCCAGCAAGAAATCTGGAGTAGGAGTGTCTCCTGTTGAGACTGTTTTGTTAATCAAGTGTATCACAGGGCTCCACTCTTGGAGAAATGTTTATTTATATTTGGCAATACCCAGGTGTCAGGAGGCCACTTTGGATGGCTAGTAAAATTGTGGCCAGTAGAAATGCTGGTGTCAGTGACCCTAAGAATTGATAAATTAGGTGTGTTAGTTCACAGGCTGGGTTTGTGTTTTACACAGATTAAGCTATCAGCTGCTTTCTTGCATTCTCAAGGTAGAAATGAAGTTATGACTACAGGTTCTCGCATGCAGTCAAGAATTCTTCCTCGCTTGTTTCTGAAGAAAGAGTTGGCTGCCCTTGTTTCCTTGCCTCAAGAATTGATGTGCAGAGAGCAATTTCATTAAGTTCTGGTAGGAAGCGCAGGTGTGTGGAGGTGGCTTAGTCATGAGTATTTTCCAGCTGTGCCTGCTCCCAGGTTGACTGGATAACATCTTCCATGTCACACAGGTTTTAACGTGAGGCACTTGGTCTCT
The DNA here is from genome assembly GCA_013400175.1 of Phainopepla nitens. Taxonomy (NCBI): domain Eukaryota; kingdom Metazoa; phylum Chordata; class Aves; order Passeriformes; family Bombycillidae; genus Phainopepla; species Phainopepla nitens. The sequence continues at coordinate 559,738 of VXBQ01015062.1, read as the reverse complement.
CTGTATCTTGGAACTTGAATGTTATTAACGAATTGTTTCTATGAACGTTTTTTGTCTCCCTTCAGTATTAAGAGAAGTGTGATGAAATGCTATCACAGCAAGCGTCACTTGTGACACACACTGGTAACTTCAGAAATGCTAAGAATGTGTATTTGTCACTGTAATTTTGTACTTTGGAGGACTTGCAGATAATTCAAGTTCTAGATTTGGCAGCTGTTGACTTTATGTAGACACTGTGTAATGTTGCTTTGGAATAGTATTAAATCCACCATTTCTCTTCACAGCTAAGTGAAATAAGTGGAATACCCTTAGAAAACATCGAATTTGCAAAGGTAAGATTTTGTGTATTTTTACCTTTTAATGGCACAGATGTGTGCTTATGACTTTTATTGTATTTACGAAGTAATTTCTTTTTTCAGGGTAGAGGAACCTTTCCATGTGACATTTCCATACTAGAGATCCATCAGGACTTGGACTGGAATCCAAAAGTATCTACATTGAATGTCTGGCCCCTGTACATTTGTGATGATGGTGCAGTAATATTTTATAGGTATGTATTTCATTACAGTGTAACAAACCATGCAAAAAGAGCTGTGGTTAACATTTGTGGGGTGATGTAATGGACAGGAACATAAAATACTCTTTGTTACCTTCAAGAAAAGGTTGAAAACATTCAGCTGAAATATATGTGCTTCTCAGCTTTCTAAACGACTGAATATTAATTAAGTTTAGGAAAATGAGCACTACATCTTTTTACTCAATCCTCCCTCTCAAACCATTGAAATTAAAGCTAGTTGCTATGCTTGAGTGTGTATCTGGATTTAGTTTCTTAAAATAGAGCCATATCCCCTGTGGACTTAGTGAGAGTCTTGCTGTAGGTTTTGGAGAGCAAGGATTTTATTGTCTGAGTTTATTCCTTTGAGAAATTAGTATGGATTCTTTCTAAAAAGCCTATTACACTAAAAATTCTGTTAATGTGAAAAATGTTGATCAGCTGGTGGCAGTAGCCTGAGGCAGGAGTTGAGGAATGAGAGCTTGAATATTGTCATTTCTCCTCAACATGGTGGGGTGGGGCAACCTCATGGACAGGGGGCATGCCTCATGCTGTGGCACTTTGCATAACTGCATGTGAGCTGGGGAGAAACAGCTAGTTAATAAAAAATTACATGGGAGGACATCTGGTAAGGACTGGCTGACACACTGCTTCCAGCTGTTGGCACTGAGACCAAAAGCAGGGCAGAACTTTGATTGTCTATAAAGAAGAGGAGTAAGAGAGATGGAGGAGTACGAGCTTGTTCCTTGCCCTAGTCTGTAGTCAGGCAGAACACTGAATGTTTCTGCTGGAAAAGCAGGTTTAGACACTTTGCCTGTTCCTGCAGAATAAAGCAATCCCTGAAAAGTATTATGCTTAGCTGTGGTTTTTACTAAGTTGCTCCAAGCAAACAAACAAACAAACAAAAAAAAAAGCAGAAGTCTACTTGTGGTTACTGTATTGATCTGAGTTTGAACATATGTTTACATTTTAGGGATAAAACTGAAGAATTAATGGAATTAACAGATGAGCAAAGAAATGAACTGATGAAAAAAGAAAGCAGTAGACTCCAGAAAACTGGACACCGGGTAACCTACTCTCCCCGTAAAGAAAAAGCACTAAAAATTTATCTGGATGGAGCACCAAATAAAGATTTGACTCAAGACTGATACTTGCTATAGCATTTTCCCTGGGGAATTTTTTTTGTTTCAAATCAAAAGGTTCACTACTACTGTGTAGTGCCATTATGGCAGGACATTCATTAGGTGTAAAGCGCTGACACCAGCAGAGCCGGGCGGCGCCGGCCGCAGGCAGGGCCCCGCTGGGCACTGTGGGACTTGGAATCATGTTGTGCACTATAGTCAAATGTACTGTAAAGCTAAAAGGGATGTGCAAATAAAAGATTAGAACTCAAAAGTGGGCGGGGAGGGAAATGAGTGGAAATTGTTGAGGACAGTGTGCACATAGTAGCTAGTGAAACTAGCCTCCAACAGGATACTCATAGCTTAATAATAAAAGCTGTGCAAAGGCCATGAAAGAATCCTTTTCTCTGTTTGTTTCACTGATACACGCATTACCTCATCAGAGAGTCTGGAGTAAATGTTATTAACACATTGGTTCTAGGAAAGCAGCAGGGAAGGGCCGGGCGTGAGAGTGCTGCAAGTGTCAGATTTTAGAATATTCTTCCACAAAACAGGGGTCTGAGAGGTGTCTGCAGGAAGCTGCGGGCAGGCATTGTCTGTTTGCAGAAGTGCTGTTGTAAGGTAAAGTGGTTTTTAATAGGTTACCGGTGAGCAGCTCTAGTGTATTGCGTTCGATGTGTAAATAAAATCTGCCCTATCCACTTACCAGAACTGCAGTTCAGCTATTTACCATGCTATTTCTTTACACATATCAGCATTCATTGTGTACATTTGGAAGTATAGTTGCCTATTTAAATTTGTATTCATTTTATGTTTGACGATGCTGAGTACTTTAGGGTTGTACTTCCCCTTGTTAATGAAGTTTTGTTCTGTTCTGCTACTTTTTGTACATTTTGTTTTTAAGACTATTACAAGTTTGCATCTTCTCCATCTGCTGAAAGTCAGTTTGTTTTTCCCAGAGTTGATTCCATAGCTATATGTAGTCAAATATTGGAGCAACCTCTTAACACCTCAACATACAAACTCGGTAGTTCAGGCTGTGGTGCAAAGACTGATGCAGTCAACATGATTTCATTGCAAAGCCTAGGAACAGCAACTTTTTGCTTTGGTCCATAAAGATCAATAGAGAACGATTCTCCATAGTTTTTGGAAAAACCACCTAATTTATAACAATCAAAAGATTTTGGTAAAATTTTTCATGCCAGATGTTGTTTACAACAATGAATATGCCAATAAAACATTTGTTCATTCTGTTGTGTTATTTTAATCATTAAATGCTGTGGTTCTTATTAAAAAAACTACGGAATTGTTTCATGGAAATACAGTCTTACCCAAGGAAGTGCTGGAACTGCAAGGCTGTGTGTTTGTGTGTATGTGGACACTCCCTCCATGTACTGAGTGTTACAGAACTGGTTTATAACCTGGCTGCTGCTCCTCTTGACATTCACACCAAATTTTTCTTCAACTGTGAGTTTCTTTTTCCAGAACTGAATTTCTCACCAGTGAAACCTCCAAGTTCCAAGTACAACTGGGGGCTAAATTCCACTCCAGAGGGAAAGGAGTGTTCAGTAACAGAACCTTCAGTTCTTTCTTGCCTGCTGGCCCAAAGCAGCCTAAAAATGCTGAGGAATCTGGCAGTTTGAGAAGTAGGCATTGCACAGAGGCATTCCCTCATTATTCCTCTGCATACTCCTGTGCTGCCTGTTGGCCAACATCTGTGAGGTTGGAGGTGGGGGCAAAGGGAGCAGAGAGGGAAATACCATCCCCTAGGTAGGGTGTTTCATTAAACTAACATTTACCACAGATAGACTGCTAAAGCATCCTTAGAGCTTTTGGAAGAGAGAAAAAATTACCTATCGGATGGATCATGAACTTTCTTCAAACTTGGACATTTGGAAAGGCAAAAATGTAGAGATTAAATCCGGGGATGACAGCACTGAGAACTTGAAAGAAGAATACTGTCCTTAAGAGGGCAGTACTTACAGACAGTTACTGCTCTCATGGATATGTTTTTAAACATGAAAATTGAAGTGGCACTTAATTCCTTCTCCTTGTATAGATGGGGCTGCCTAAAGCACAGTAATTTTATTAGGGAGAGCAAGGGAGGGTAGTGCAGTGAGTGTCTCTGTGTGTGTGTTGATGTGAGAATGGGTTGTAGAATCCTTAAACCAAAACTCAGACAGTTATAATTAAATATCCTGCCTGTTTATAATGATAATTGCTATTAATTATTACTTCTGGTACCCAAGGAATTTATTGAAAAGCTTTCATACACAGAAGTGGTAAAAGATGTGTAGATTGGTAGCACAGTCTTACACCTGCTCCTGTTACTGGTGCTCTGCTGTTCCAAGCTAGACATGAGCAATAGGGATTATTTGGGAAGAAGCACCATGAAAAGTTACTTGACTGGAACCTCACATCCTGTTTTTTTACCATGTGCAACAACAGAGGGTGAAATCATTACGCCAGAAAACCATTAATAGTGGAGGAGCAAACTACTGAGACACCTGGGAGCTGGGGAGATTGGGGGGTCAGATTTAACTCTATTGATTTTTTTAGATCAATGACCTTTTAAGATGGTAAAAATAATCACATCTTGTAACATGCAGAGATTTATGCTTTTGGAGTGTATTAAAAGCACAAACCAATTCTAAAGAAAAAAAATAAAATTACTTTAAAAATTCTTTAAAATCTATGACTGCAAAAGAAATAAAACAACTCTGGACATCCGTACTCAAAGGTCACTTCTATAGTTTCTAGCAACTTAAAATTATTTATGCTTGTGTGTATTTTTGAATGAGTACAAGTACTAAGAAGTTTATTTCTGACATACAAGGGGAAAGTACAAATCCAGAAGAGCACTCCTATGGTTCCCATTTGGCAGAAGGTTTGGTCCAGGAATGAATTCCACAGTAGCTGGGACATGCAGGTTTGGTGCACAGAGAAGGATGCTCCTTGAAGACCTTGTTTATTGCACTTCTATCCAGCAGTGTGAGTTCAGGATTTATACAAGCAAGACACTAAACAAAAAAATATATCTAGAAATAACTAACTAAATGGGTGCTTGGGCTTTAAATTTCATCTCCCAAAACCAGCTCCTGAGCTGAGTCAGGCTCAGGCTTCAAACCTGCTTGGTCCTCCAGGCTTTCTAATTCTCTACGCACTTCCTGGATGACACTGCTTTCCTCATAATCAGAGAGGAGATCCTGGGGTGTCAAGCTGAGAAAGGGCATCTCATCCATGATTAAGGGATCTTCTTTTTCAGTGTGCTGGGTTTCATTGGCAGACAGCTGACACACAGATGTAGTGCTGTGGCTGTTGGGAAAAGGCACATCTGGTCATTTAGTACATCATTTTGTGTTCTTCTGCTAGTCTATGAAATTCTCCATTCCCTCCCCACATGAACACATGTTAAATGCACAACGGATCTACCCTAGCTGACTTCACAAGCACCTGATTCTTACATGGAATCAGGTGCTGGAGAGTTATAAAAGTGATTTCCACCTACAGAGATCCTAACAGCACAAAATATTTGATCCTGGTAAATAAGAGAGCAGTGGCCCTCAAAAAAACAGGTAACAAATAATATTACTTGAATCCTCAAATTCAGATAAAAAATTCCAGACAGTTCAGCTGTATTCACAGCCTAATTAATTTCTGTGTTTCTGTATCCTCATCTGAAATGTTGTTCTTACTAGACCTGACATTTGCTGACAGACCTTCCCTGAGGTTAATGGCGCGTTAACAAAAATTTTGGTGCTGACAGGATGGGATCAGCTCTGCTTGCTTCCTTAGATGACATTTATGAAACAAAATGTTACCCAATTTCTTTTCAGGCATAAAAAAGCGTAGAAAGAGTTGGACACAGAAGAGAGAAATATTAATCTGAATCTCTGTCCCAGCTATGGTGTCTTGTTGGAAGTTAATATCATGCTGGAAGCGTAAGAGCAAAATTGGAGAATTTATTAAATAGAAAACATAGGTTTTCTAAAAATGCTTTTAGCAAAACTGAAATGATCTCACTTTCTGCCAGTGAAACGGCTGATGATGCAAATAACTCCTTTTAAAGAAATATTAAAAGCATGACCTATGAAAAGTTTGTATTAAAATTCCTTCAACATATCTTACATTCTAAAGCAAGCAAAAATCTGATAGATGCTGTTCCACATAAAGAGTTGGTGAGCAGGGACTGTATGCAGAGAATTAAATTGGAATGATGCATTTCAACAGGTGGTAGCATTGACTGATTAAAAAGCAGTATCAGCCTCATTAATTCACACACAATTCACACTGAATTAATGTGTTGCCAAACTCAATTAGGCACATCTGTGTGGGACAAAGCAGAAGGATTCAAGGCTACTGATGAGAAAAGCTGTCAACACGTTTTCTAGTGAGGCAGAATCTGCGAGTTCTGTAGCTATTTACCACAGAAATACCCCTCCAAAGCTCCCAGCAGCCTGTTTGCCCAGCTCTGGTGCTCACTCACCTCTGGGGCTGGCAGCTCAAGCCGCTCGCGCAGGGGCACTGCTCCAGCACTCCGTCGGGCTCCAGCTCCCAGGTGATCAGGTTGAGGAGTCTGTTGGAAGGATCATGGCAGGGCTCACCTTCCTCAGGCAAGGGTGTGCACACAGGAAACAGCAGCTCTAGGGGCCCAGGAAAAATCATTTTAGGAGAACTCCTTAGCTGTCTGCTAAACAGGGGTGACCCCATGTTTAACTCCATATGCAAGATACAAAAAGACAGGCTTGATCTCTTTTTAAGTCCCCTTACATGATAGGGAGCCATAACCACGTTTTTTCCACTAGGTGGGAGTAAGTTATTTGAAGTTCATCCTTAATGAACAAGATCAGCTTGACTCAGAGACTGCTGTCAAGGCAGTAGAGCACAGGCCCATCCCTTGGAGATTCCAAACTCTTCTAATCCCAAGAAAACTAACATTACAGGGAATCCTTTGCAATGAGTAGCAATGGTCTGAAATCTGAATAGAGACATACTTCTCCGTCTTAAACTGTTATTTCTTTGCAGAGGCTGCAAATGCAGAGCAATTGTTCAGAAACTGATGAGGTTACAAGAATTACAACTCAGACGTTTAATTTCTTTTATCGATTCTGCTGTGGGCAAAGCTGTCTGATGGCATCTGGGGCTTGGCACCCTTGTTTCTACACAGGGATGAATTTCAGCCTGTGTAAGAAATTATTTAAGAAGGCTGTGTCCTTTGGGTTTCCTCATGCCAGTAACTCCCAGTCTTAGTCTGGAATTCAGCTCTTCCAGATGTTCCTATAAAACCTCCCTTCCTCCTCTTGTCTTCAGTCACCTCATATGGCAGGACAAAATATGAGAAGAATTCAAAATTAAGTTTTTAAACCGGATTTGGTCAAAAGACATATATGCAGGTCTTTTGTCTACTGTCACAGACTGTCTTTGTCTACATGCACAGACACATGTGCTTTAAATGTACACGACCTATCAGTTCCCAATTTCAAAACATTATATACTGAGCAGCAAATACTGCACAGTTTTATATAAAAATACTACAGTTTTATATAAAAACACACATCCTTATTAGGACAATCATTTGCAATACTCTAGTGATGGAAAGAGGCCTTGAAGTTAGGCCTAACCTGAAAAACCCTAAAGCCCTGCTAAAGCAGACAGCCATAGAGAATAAAAATTCATTGCTATTAATCAATAGCACTATTTTATGTTCTAATTAGAGTATTTTATCAATATTTATTGATGTTCTTACCTATATGTATATAATTTTCTCAATAACTATATAAATATTGTTCCTTCCTAACCAAACTTACTTAGCACCGATGGTCCACTATGTAATGCTCAACATCAACATGGGGAAGATGAGCAGATCCTCTTCACTTTTAAATGGTGCTGGAGCTTTCTCCTTTGTTTCCTGGAATGCCCTGGCAGCCTGATCCACTCGCAGGCTGAGAATGGGACAGGCCCAACCATCAGTACAAGGTCTGCTCTGGTTCACAGCAAGGAGAAAAGCTAGGGAAGGATGTGCCTAGTGTAGGGAGCTGGCTGGAATTGTATCCTGTCACTACGGAAATAAGGTGAACTGTGATAAATGCAGTGAGGAATTGGTGGGTATAAAACACTAGAAGAAACTGGACCACAACCAACAAGATTGGGGATTGATTTCAGGCCCAAGACCTTCTCCTCTGTGCTCCCTTCTATAAATCTAGTTTCACATTCCCATATGGAACTGACAACATAATCTGGGACATCATTCCCCTGTGTCTCTTGGCTGCCTGGTCACACTGCATGGTGTGATGGCCTGGAAGGTTCACATGAAACTCGGAGAATGAAGTGTATCTGCAGTCTAATTCTGATGGACTGCTTGCTGAGAGGAAGGAGAAGCCACTTTCAGCCAGCTCATTAATTTGTTCTGCACGTTTTTAATTCTCATTTTTGCTCTATTGTGTGTAAACTTGACAGAGAGCTCTCCTGTTTTTAAATGCCTAAGATTCACCTTTAGAAATGTACATTTTTATGCTTCTGCTGCTGATCTCATCTCTAGTGTGCAACAGGGTTTGCTTTCACCAGCGTGTACCCCATCAGGCTGTTTCTCACTTCTAATTCCATCAAAGTTTTCTAGTGGAGTTAACCTAGTGCATTCCACAGGCCAAGGGAGGCCAACTTGCTGATTCTGTAGAGATGGAACCGCTTCCCCCGGGCCAAAGAAAGCCAAATCTCCGCGCTCCTGCATGCTGAGATGAGTAGATTGAAGGCCTGTGTACCTTTGTGAAAGGCACAGCAGGTGCCAGGGCTGCAGTCGTGCTGGCTCTCACAGATGGTGCCGTTCTCCCCTCTGGACGTGGATCTCTTGCACTGGCCCCACACGCAGAGCTGCTCCCCACAGCACTCCACATCCCGTGAGCAGGGCTGCCAAGGGCAAAGCATGGCACAAAACTGGCACTTTAGCACTCTGCATGCTAGCACACACAGCTACACTCAGAATTGGACCCCCCTGCACCCGAAGACAACAATAAGTACTTTAAATACCTGCCATATGCCCACTGTACAGGTAGAACTGCTCAATGTCTCAACTGGAGCACACATGGAACTATTGGCAGACAGGAACCTCCAGGGCAGAGCAGCAGCACTCCATCCAGCCTGGCCTTGGACACTGCCAGGGATCCAGGAACCGCCACAGCTGCTCTGGGCACCCTGTGCCAGGGCCTCTCCACCCTCCCAGGAACAATTCCTGCCCAATATCCCGTCTCATCCTACTCTCTTTCCATTTAAAAACATTCCCCTTTATCCTGTCACAACATGCACTTGCAATTTGTCCCTCTCCAGCTCTCTTTAGGGCTGAAGTACTGCTCTAAGCTCTCTCTGGAGCCCTCTCTTCTGCAGTCAAGGTAAACAAAAATTAATAAATGAAACGTCATCAATGGAGAATATTACTGATGTTTTCCATTGTCAAATGCAGTCAGGAATTTACAAGTTGTTCAGAAGGATTGTTTTCAAAGAGCAAAGCAAAAAAAAAAGTCTTACTAAAATCTGTTTTTTAGCTGTAATAAGAACCAGACGTCATCGGTAACCAAGAATCTCTGAAAAAAATCTCTTTGCAAATCAGAAATGCAAATTTCTACCTAAAGGTTGCTTTGTATGACAATTGCCCTAGTGTTTCAACTACACGCACTTAAGAAATCAACCTAATAAAAGCCATGTGTGTCACTTTGTTTCCTTTTTTTAGGTAGTTTGATTAACAATCCTAGGAGTTGTAGCAGGTCAGCGTTTCAGCAGCATTTTCCTGTCTGTGTAATGCCCTGTCTGGGCAGCCATACAAAATCTGTATTTCCTTTCCAGTGGATCCCACACACAGTGCTTAAACACAAGGCAAAGAGTAGGACTACACTGGCACTACTAAGACCTGCTAATTAAGGCAAAAAATGCTCTGCAACTGTCGAGGTTCTAGGTCAGGGAATTGATCCCACCTCCTTCAGCCTGAGCTCACTTTACAAACACAAGAGTTGCTGGGATCCAGTTTTTACTTTCTTTATCCTACAGGTGTTCTGCTGAGAACTGCAAAGAAAAGGTGGGGAGGGGGTAGGTGTTGGGCCATCCCAATCTTGATTTTTAATTACTGCATGTTAACGTGAATTTTTTTTTACCCTCAGGCAGAAAGCTTTGCAGCTTCTTTTCTGTCAATTTTGACTTGCTGCCATTAGCAACAATAACTTACTGAGTTTCTAAAGATCACACGAAATCCCATCTCATTCAGGACTTACTGTGTGCTGGGGCTTGCAGAGCTGACATTTGTATTCAAAGGTGGAGAACTGGCAGTATTTCCCTGGTTCACAGTCTTCGTCAATTATACACTCCTGGAGGAAAGGACAGAAGTGTGATTTACCAAAATCCATGCCTCTCCTTGAAATACTAGAAGCTCTTCACTGATTATATTTCTTATTTGGGAACCAAGACAAGAAGCTTGCTGGGGTTCTTTGTAGAAACATAGTTCTCAGACCAGTGCCCTCTGCCAGGCTTATCTAAATCCTCTGGTCTCAAATTGCTGGGTGGCTTCACTGCCTGAGCCCGTGGCAGTGAGGAGAGCACAGAGAGTGAGAGTGATATATTTGTGCATCCTCATGTCTGGTTCACAGGAAGGGTTTCCCCATCTAATGGTTACCTCCCAAAAATTGTGTGATTAACCCTCTTCTCTAAAGCGTCTTTTTTTTTTTCCCTCCAGGCTGGAAATAATGTAGTCAATAGAATAATAAATCATAACACCTGTACTCCAGCACTGGTTTGTACCATTGTTAATGGAAAGGAAGAAAGGGGGGAAAAAAAGGAAAAGGAAAAGGAATTATACAAAAATTTCTGAATTCTCTGAAGTAAGTACTTGACTGCTCTTTGGCACACAGTAATCTCACTTGCTGGAGCAGATCATCTGTGCAACCTCTATTGAAAGTTCCCACTAAGCTTCTCATTGTCTTCAGATCTTGTCCAGAATCAGCCTTTTGGGGGGTTCTTGCCCTGTGTGAGGCAAGGCTGCTCTGCAGGAATCAGCCTTGTCTAAGTTACCCATCCTGGCCAGCTCAGATGTTTTCAAGGAGTTTGATTACCCAGAACACAGAACAGAAGCTAAACACAGCCTGGGGTCTGACTCTTTTCAAGTCCATGACTTAACGTTCAGGTAATGTGTTTATAATTCAGAAGAAGTTATTTTAGCTGTTTTAAGGAATTAGTATCACCAGGCCTAGGCTGCTATAAATTATCACAATGTTTTTTAGCTTCATTATCCCAGTACTGTGTGTTCTGCTTTTTTTTTTTTTGTCTTGCTTTTCTGTTGCTACATAATCAGTTGGACCAAAATCCAAATATACAGTTATGCAGTATGTTGGAGGTTTTGTAGCTCCAAGAGAGCAGCCAGCCACTTCTCTTCAGCAGCTGTGCTCTTCTAGGCCAACTTTTTTTCTGTAGCTTTGTCAGCTGCTTTTATGAATGCCCAGTATAAACCATACCCAGAGCAGACTATACTGTTCCATTCCTATTCCATCCCCTCTCAGGCAAACAGCCAGGTCTCGCTGTAGTCAGGTTTTCCAACTGTCCTTCTCCACAAAGGAGAAATCTTGCCATGATTGTTTTTAAGCTCTTGGAATAACGCTAGCTTTAAAACCACCTAACACCAAAGCTGCAATTCTCCAGTTGCTGCTTTCTCCTGAATTAATGAGTCCCATGCCAAAAAACTTTTTCCTCTTACTGAATTGTGTCCCACCAGTTCAGATGTTCAGTTTTGTGAGGGTTTCCAGTCAGGGAAAAAAAAACCCTTTGTGGTTTTCTTTCTTGGCATGGCAAAGACTTCCTTTCATATGTGCTCTGTGAAATTGTGTGCCACACTCCACACCAATTTACCTCACCCAGATATCCACAGTTAATGCAGAACTCAGTAGCGCTTACATGCAGATGTGTAATCATATACATTTTTTTTATTATTTATTTTTCCTTATTTAATCAGGCAACAGACCTTTTGTAATTGGGCAGGTAACTTACAGACAGAATTAGCTACACTGATAATGATGTGCACCTCTCTGAAATCCTTTTTGATGTTATACCAGTTAATGCTGTGGCAAAGGAAAAGACTGCTTGGAAGTGCTAAAGAGTAATACAGAGTGAAAGCAGCACTGCCTATTTATTGATGGGTGTACTGGGAGCTACCAACAACAGAGGCCAGGATGGAGAATCCCATGCCATGTACCTGTAAGGACACAGTCAGCATCCTGTTGACTCTTATTATAATATGGTGTTCTGCAGTGAAAATCCTGCAGCACCTGGAAGCTATTTGGGTATTAGGATCTGTTCCAAAACCAACAGGGGGAAAAAAAAAAAAGAAAACAACAAAAAAATTAAAATAATGGAAAAGGTTCCTAAGTCTGCTGAAACAACTGCTGCTGAAAGAAACTTCAGGTTTCTTCTCTTTGGTAGATGATTTAGTCAAAGATTATTGCTTTCCTAAAGAATGGTTAGTGTCCATTTTATTTGCAAAGAAGGCAGTGAGTGAAGGTGGTGACAGCTGAACGTGGCACTGGAACAGCTGGGGCAGGACTGTGCAGGCCAGAGCTGTGGGATAAGCTTTGACACGAGCACTTTCCCCCAGGCCTTTGCACACACGTGGGAAGGCACACAAGAAAAGAGTTTTCTCTGGGTGTGAGGTGCCAGCCTGCAACCCCCAGCAGCCCTGGGCTGGGCAGGTAGCTCTGCAGGCTGGGCTGGCAGCTGGAGTGCATCCATCCCACCCTGGAGGGGGCCACGCCTCCTCTGCCCATACAGCACACCCAGGGGGAGGAACAGAGACAAACAAAGAATTGCCCATTTCAGGTGATGAAAGCAGAACAACAAGGCCAGAGTTAAACTGCTTTCACACAGAAACCCACTGCCTTTGGCAGAGTTCCTTTGGTTCCTGTACCTCACTATGGCAGTACTTCTAATGCTGTTTTGCTGGTGATGCAGTATGTACTGAAATAACACTCATTTTGCTTTGCTCTTATTCCCCTTAATCCTTAATTAAAACCCTAATTGTAGACAAAAAAGAATTATTCTGATGATGTCTAACCTTCAAAATGGACTCACTGATTTTGAATTCACAACTTACATTTGATTTATCCATTCCCTCTCCCCACTCACACTCACATTGCCTCCACATTTTCAGAAAATTCTTCTTCCAAGATAACATTAAACAAAACTTTCTCTTCCCTACTCATATCTTCAGCCAGTATTTGTCAGGGACTGTCCTGAGTGAGTCTTTCTCTGCTCAGATCTTTACTCTTTAGTCAAGACATGGCCATGACTTAATATTCAACTTTTCTGTGGTTCTCTAGAATGGCAACAGTGAGATTCAAGCAGAAGAACCCCTTTTCCCCTCCTTGTGTAATCTCCATGGCCCAGTTTACTGGACTATTTTCATCCAGGTAAAGTTTGTGCCTACAAACTTCTGAGGGAGCTGAAGGGAGAGGCAGGTGCACTGCCAGTAAGCCAAAACAGCCCTTCCAAAGTAGTCATTCCTAACCCTCTATGCATTTCACGTTTCTGAGCCATGAGATATAGAGGCAAAAATCAATGATTTTGGAGAGTGAGGAAGTTCTGCCAGCAGAAACACAGCACAGGAAGCAATGCCACTAAAGCAACTGGTGTGACAATTAGAAAATGAATTTTAGTGATAACCTTGGAAATGCATGGGAGCACCTCTCACTGTATTTTGGGACAAGTGTGTTCCAAAAGCTTCTCTGAACAAAAGCCCCTTTACATGTTTATTACTAAGTCCTCCTACAAAGCAATTCTTTTTTCAAAAACCTGTAACTCAGGTAAAACTCAGTGTTAACCTCCATAAACCACAGCTATAGATCCTTCCCAAACAGTGCCAGAGCTCACTCAACTGCACGTGGGACAGCAACAATTCCAGCCGTGGCTGCAGTGCCATACCCACATTGGAACTGACACCTCTCAGCAGTGAGTCCTTCTAAGAGTTAACGTTTCTGTGTTTACACAGAAAACAAAACCTTCCAGGTTTTGCTTCAATTTCTGCAAGTTGTTTCATGCAGGGCTGCTCTCCATTACTGCAGCAGATGACAAAAACTGCTGAGTAGTAAGGAAAAAAAAGAAGCATAAAACCTGTTTTATATCCTACATGTACTAAAATAAAAAGGCAGAATTACACAGAATGGAATATTGTTTTATGGAAACTATTGAAATGCAGTAGCATTCCAGGTCCTAATCTCTCAGTTGTCTAGACAGGGCACATAATGCATTTGTCTTTAATGAGATATGAATTAATTTGCTCTGAAATACCTCAAAACCTCTGTAATATTTTCCAGCAGCTCAAACCTCTCACTGCTGTCCTGCCAAGCACATAGCACTCATAAAATTAAGAACTTCTGTTAAAAAAAGACGTCTTAAAAAGAGCAGACGAGCTGCAAGCTGCGTTGGGGGTCACATCCCAGTGCTGTGGGGAAAGCTAACTCTTTGGGCAGCTGTTAAACAGGAATGTGGCTGCTGAGGTCAAAACTAATAAACAACAAAACACAAGTCCCTTGGCTTTGTCTTGAACTTTTCCACAGAGCTAATCCCATCCGATTCCTTTTCCCACATTTCCCAGAAACATTTTATTTGGGAAAACTTCAGTTCTGGTTCTCCACACGATACAATATAGATGGAGGCAAAATATGTCTACATGACATAACTGAAGGTGGCCTGAAGGCACCTGAGCTTGGCTTTAGGTACCCAAAGCAACACAGCTACATTAGCCTTAACAGGCTGTCAAAAAGGGAATTACTGAGGCAGGCTGTGACCCCCAATAAACTGCTCACCAGTGTAAGGACTGCATCCCTTTCTACACCACCTGCTTATTCCCACCACACAAACAATGACCCTGCTACTGATCAGACCCTTATGCAGTTAACACTCAACGTCAAAAGAGGAAATAAATAAAATATCATCTTACGCACAGCTTCAAGGAACTGACTCCAATGAAAGAAGAAACTACAACCAAAAAAACCCCCAAGGAAACAAAAACCAAAAAAAAAAAAAATCCTGGCAAATGCCTCAGAATAATGAAAAAAAAGGTGCCTAGGTGCTCTCTCAGATCATGCTCTGTTCACTCTTGGTCAAAATCTCTCTCTATACCTTGCAATAATTTAATAGCAGGTCACTCTGCAGAAGCGGCCACTTCATTTTCTTCACTCACCCTTTTCTGTTCCTCAGTAATAATAACCTGATCCTGGCAGGACTACAGCTTCTGCAAATGCTCCCGTGTAGGAAACACAGTGCCAAGAACTCATTTCAATCTATTTTGCAATGGTATCAAAGTGGGCACCTGAGAATAGCTGTTCTAATTTAGTAGAAAACTCCCATAAATTATATATTTGGTAATTAACTTAGTCTGGAAACTAGGATCTATCTAACTAGGGAAGGAGAAAAGAACTGTGCTATGTGTGTGTGTGCCTGTGTGTGTGTGTGTGTGTGTGTGTGTGTGTGTGTGTGTGTGTGTGAAGTCAAACTGCTCATGCAAATGAGTTTGCAATCAATGGTCCTCACAGAGAAATGCATCCACCTGTGGATCTGTTGATGGGAGAACAACAACTCTCTGGTTTTTGATAACCGGAAGATATGTCCAAACACTCGTGGTCTGAGACATGCTGAGTGCTCTTCCAAATGTCCTGAGCTGCAGTAGCAGCTGTGGAGCCACTGCAGGGCTGTGCCACAAAGCTCTGAAGTGCCACTGTTTGTGAGCAGCAGCGATCACACACAGACACAGCTCTGACAGCTCTGAGGCAGTGGTGCTCCCCGGGAGCCCAGTTTTATTGCAGGCGGCTCTTGTCAATTGGCAGCTACAAAGTTTCTGTGATTCACCACTGAACTATGTCATCTCTGCACACTTTTAAAAGCCAAACAACACAGAGTAGCTGTGCACAGCGTGGATGTGAAACAGCTGGGTGAAAAGCCTTTGAAAACAAGATTTCTGTACTTAATAGCTGCTGGCTAATCTTCATCACTAAATTAAGAGTAGCACACTGAGAGTAAAATGTTGACCTGTGCCCCATGCCTCACTGAACTGATTTCAAACCCTGAATCTTATGGGCTTTATTCCTATATAATATACTTTTTTGGTAGTCTGTGGTTTCAACAGACTTATTAATGCTGTTTAAAGTCCCAGCCAAAGATAATAATACTGGATCAGAAGTACATTGGTAAGGGTCCACATTCAATGGATTTTGCCCATGGCAGAGCTGACAGTACGAGATTGCTTTTACTATAGAAGAAATGGAATCGTTTATTTTCCATGAGCTGTAGATGAAAGAAGAAGGGGTTTGAATTACAGCAACAGCATTGGAATGAATAATCTCCAGCACTCAAGGATTTTGGGAACATGGGATCCATGTCTGCCTAAGGATGGAGCAGGCATCTGGGCCATGGATGTTGACTCTTCGAAGCTGCGTCAAGACCTCCTCTTTGGGGCCTTTGCTGGGATTACAAAGGAGCCTCTTTTGTTTTATTATTCTCTTAATTTAATTTTCCATCTGAAGTCATATGCCTAGAGGATATCAACAACATTAGATGATGACTATTCATGAATATTCATCCTATTTCCTAAACAAACATAAATGAGGAAGAAATTAAAAAGGGACTTCAGCACACTTTTTTTGTCCTTCCAAAAGGGACATAAGAACATGAAGGTACTGCAGATTTCCACCATGAATGAAGTCCAAGACTAACTCCTACCAGGGGACCAAAACTTCCCCTTGCTGACAGCTGTGAGGTTTCTTTGACCCAGGAAAATCACTGCTCCCCTTTGCCTGATACCTTGATGACAAACTCCACATGCCCTGAGATACTGCTTCTTCTCCTGGACTTTCCAAGGGAAGAAGTTTGAGGGATTCATCACGTGATTTAAATTCACAAGCAGGCTCTGAGTCATTTCCAGACAGAATAACGAGTAAACAGACCCAGAATTCTCACCCCACCCTTTGTACCTTTACTACAATCATGCTGTGTTACAATATTTTACTGACTGGAAGGGAGAAGGGAGCTTGTGGTGAAGGTGAGGATCAGGACAGGTGGGACAGGTGAGGGGGCTCTCTGTGTGAGCTGCAGAGGTGAAGAACCATGAGCTGGCAGCTGATGCAGCCACCAGTGTGGTGTCCCTCAGTGCTATCAGTGACTCAGCCCCTCACAGGCCAGGCAGACACTCACTCCACAAAAGAAGCCAAAATGCTCTTTGTGAATCACGTAGGAGGAAGGACAAAATTGAGACTTGTCTGACACAGAATTGCATTTCTAGAGGCATTGCATTTCAAACCACCATTCTACACAGCTTGCTCACTCTTTCTTCCTTCCTTTCTTTCTTTCTTTCGTTCTTTCTTTCTTTCTTTCTTTCTTTCTTTCTTTCGCCAAACCTTTGATGAAATAGAACTAAACAGAAACAACTTCAATTCACCACTTTCCATGGTTTAGCTGAATAAATCATAGTGCAAAACACCACCAAGCTGGACTGGTAGCATTTCACACCTCTTCCTGACTCTCCACAAATGCACAGAAGGCTGAGCAATCACCAATCACATTCCTTCTCTCTCCTCCTACTCACTGGTATAAAACCAGTATCATTCTACAGATTTTGTAGAATCTAACCCTCCTCAAGTCCAGGCAAAGGTTAGCTAAGACTTAGGCTCATCACATGTGGAACGATGTGTTATTGGGCCAACCTCCCAGCCACAGGAAATTCTGTCCCCTTACCTATGACAACACAGATGTAACCAGCTTTAACCCATTTATTTGCATCCTCTGTATCTATCTCAACCATTACAAGATTATAACAGATGCAAATAAAAGATGAAAAGGCAAAATATCTCTGCTATACATCCAGTGCTGTACCCTCTATTTCCTAAAGCCTTAGCTACTGTTGATACCCTTCCAGCTAAGGCTTGCTGCTAAATTAGATAACATGATTTCAGGTAAAATCTCAAATAAGCAGCTGTTGGAGCCAATGGATTCAGTCATGTAATCAAAACCAGTGGAAAATATTCTCATTTGCCTCAAAGCTTTTCCTCTCATGATTAATTTGCTACATGTGTATGGCAAGAGGAAAGAAACACTGCTGATGAACCTTCAATAAAGAAAATCCATACTATGATCTCTTAACAGATAGACATCTAAATAATGAAATTGCCACCAGCCCACATAAAAGATTCACTCTTCTGAACGGATGTTACCTTAAAAAGAAGATAAGAAAACCCTGAACATTTCTCTTAGAATAAATAGGTTGATCTAGGAGAGGCAGAAAGTAAAATCATTCACGGTGAATTGTTTTTATATCTCCCTACAACTTGGACATGATCTATAAAATACAACTGCACAGCCTTGGATCCCCAAACCCAGTGTTATGAGTGGGAAAACTGAACCAAAGCCAGGTTAAAGGCAAACACCCTCCCTCTGACTTGCACTGCTCCCTTACCACGGCTTGTTGGCAGAGGAGTTGAGACAGCCAGTGTGCAGACAAGGGAGAAGCAGGAAGCTTCATTCCTCCCTGCACATGGAAAGCTTCGGACAAGGCAGGATTTATTCCCACAAGGAACAAGAATGCTGAGAGCTTTAGAAGCAGTACATGGACACTGGGGAAGCACTGGCTGGAAGAGAGAGTTTTGTACCGTTCAGGAGAGCTCACTGCTTTACCAATCTGCTCTCACTAACCATGCCCAGAATACTGAACCAGTTCTAGGCACTGTCACTGTGTTACAGTGACAGCTCGTTTTTGGTGAGGAGAAATTTATCACAAGAAAAATTTTCTCTCTTCAGTATTTAGCTACTCAAAGGGTAATAGTCCAGAGAGATAAAAACGGAGAGGTGGCTCTTCAGCCAACTTGATAAAAACATCATTTTTCTTTGGGGTTTAGCTGGAAGAGAAGTACCACATTACAGCACACGAGGATCTGGCAAATTTCTTAACAATTCTATTAGTTAGAACTAGTACTATTAGTACTACATCATTTTGTTTCCCTAACTCGACAGAAAAAAACCAACTTAAACCAAGCTAGACTACCAGGAAATATAAGAGGAATCCTAGCCACTCTTTTAGTATTTTTTTTTTTATTATTACTAACAAAGCAAATTTACTAAAGTTATCTGAACTGTTTCAGACTCCCACCGACACAAACCAGAGCGGGATTTGATACCTTTAATTAGGGTAACCCTTTTGCTGTTAACTGCTTCACTGAGTAACTGTTTGCAGCAGCTTACTTGCCTGGAAAACTAAACCATCATTTAAGAGGAAAAAAAAAAAACCAACAAAAAAACCACCAAAACCCAAAAACCAACTGATAGTGATCCACGTGTTCTGACCGCGGCTGGTTGTGTTTTCAGCCAGAACACCTGCCCAGCTTGCTTCACCTCTCAGCAAAAGGCACCTTGCTTCTCCTGCCCCTGGCCCTGGCAGGGTCTGGCAGCTGCTCCCACTGATGTGTGCTCAGGGTCCCTGAGCCCCAGAGCTGAGTGTGTGGGAACTGAGCCTCACTGCTCGCCCTGCAGGGTCCCACGGCACCTGATGTCTGTGCACACTGCCCACTCCTGCTTCTGTGGGCATCCACAACTTCCCACACAGCCTTCCTGGGGAGAAAAGCAGCTCAGGGTGGACTAAGCTTAGCAAAGGAAGATGTAGACACTGATGAGTGGGTCAGGCACTGGTAATTACAGGGATTTCCCACCTTCCTCCTCAGAGAAGGTTCTTTGTACGGGATCAGACTTGACATTTGTATTTCAAACTCCTTCTGGCAGGTCTTTCCATTCACTGGGGCTAACATTCAGGGGTTTTTTGGCCCTAGGCCAGTGGACATCAGATGACTGTCAAAACCACTGGGTTTTGATACACTGTGACTGACAAGAAGGCCATCCTGTCATCCATGACCTAAATTAAATCTCTTAATAGCTTTTGCACCACTAAGGAGCATTTGCTGCTTATGGAGTTCTCTATGAAGTCTCAGCGATATACACACAGTCCATCACACCTTTCATGCAAGAGTAAGTCCCTCTCTACAACAAGATTCACAGCCTGAAACCACTCCAGATTAATCAGAGCAAACTCAGAATGCTAATTGAACAATTCTTCTTGTCTTTAGCTAAATCCTCTTTCCCTCTGCACCCTTCTCCACATCATTTTTTAACAAACACAGGCTACTTGTCCTCATTAGCTATTCACATTTGCCCCAAATGCAAATGCTTCACATTCTACATTGCCAAGACCAAAACTGAAAAGGGAACCAAAAAAGGAGGTTCAGTAAAACATTAAGAATTGTTCAAGGATGTATAACCATGCCTGTCTGAGGAGTCATGGCTCTCTGAAACAAGTACAATTTATCTTATCTGCTCCTCCACCAAGGATTACCTAAAGGGTGGATGCTGTGCAGAAAAGAACTGCACTGGTCCAATGGTTAATGGAGCAGAGCAGGCTGGACAGAAAAGCAAACTTAGAGTACCAGGAAATTGCACTATTAAACATACAAAACCTACTAGATTTAGATATGACGTGATTTTTGGCTAGGCAGAGACCTGGATTTCAACCCAGGAATGAACTTATTGTGTCTATTGATAGTTTAACATTGTTGAGTGCAAGTCACCAGGGACTCAAAATTCTGTGAAAAAAGCAATAAAAAATTGGACCCAAATATAAGACTGCCCAAAAGAAGTGTCCTCTCTGAGACATGAGGGAGCAGAAGTCAACACCAAGGTGCTGTTTTTTCAAATTTCTGCCATTGACTGCTCTCCTGCAGTGCTGCTGATGGAAAAATTGCAATTTCCATTCCATTGACTCTTCCTTCTCAATTTCTAAAGCTTCCTTTCTATAGAGCACTGGTAGGAACTCCTCTCCCTGCAGCAGTATGAGCCTCAAAGAGAGCAGCTGCAGGACATGTGGCTGAGAACACGTTTGGTGAAATCCTACCCAAGGTGCCCAAACAGGAACCAGGTGGTTACTTTGGTAGTTCTGGATATCAGCAGTATAGTGGGAGCTTGAAGAGCTGCAGCTTAACCATTTAAACCACTGTTTTTCTCTAGAAAAGGGGGAAATTGAACTGTTTTCTTTCTTTTTACTACTTTACTGCTAAAGATAAAGGTTGAGAAAAGGTTTAAATGAGGCTTTTATAAAAGGGATACCTGTGTTTTGTGTGTACAGATAAACCAGAGCCTGCCAGATCAGCCTGTAAAGGCAGTTTCACACTGACACCTCCCTGCCCAGAGCTCCAGGGGTGCAAACAGCAGCCTTCACTCTGAACGTGAAGGCCTGGGCGTCCCAGGTGCTCCTGCTCAGGACCGGCTGGTGTTTGGAATCCCTGGGAGAGCAGCTGCTGTTCTTGCAGAAGGTGTGTCCCCAGCAGAGGTGTGCATACAGCCCCTCCCACCCTGCACAGAGCCACACCGAGGACAGCTCTCCTCACCCTCCCACCAAGAAACTTTAACCTGAGCTGTGTGACCAAAGAGAAGGCACAGCCCTGCCCTCAACAGCCTTTGCTACCAGGGCAAGGAGAAGAAAGGAGTCTGTTCCACAGAGCCGAACTGAAATGAGAAATGCATCATATTCTCCCAGTTCCCTGGTTCATTCTACCTAGACACCAGCATCATTAAAATTCTCTTCCGAAAAAGATAATTGAAAGCTAACAGATAGAGTTCTATTAAAATTTGAAAAAAATAAAAAAACAACTCACAAAACAACTTAGCTAAAAAGAGGTATTGCTTTTTAAAAATTATTTATCATATTACTAGAGACAAGAAAAAAGTTCATGTACACTAGCTTTGAATTAGAAGACAGAACTTAGAAGAGAGAGTAAAATATTGGTCTGAATGGAAGAGAGAAGAAATGCAACTAATCTTTGTGTAGCAAACCTTATAGCACCAGTTTTGCTTCCTTTTATTCCCTTGGTTAGACTAATGTATCACAACTGAAACAGGTCTAGCCAACAAGCTAGAAAAGATTTTGATTTTCATGGGATAATGAGGAATGTTGTTATTTTTTCTGTGCTCTGTGCCTGAACTTTTGACTGAAAATACTCTATTAATTTACAAGCTACCCAATGCTCCCTGGAGAAGCAAATTACAGAGTATTTGAGCCTTAAATCCAGGAACAAATGGATGTCAAGCCCTCCACATGGTTTATGCCCATCCAGCTACCTCTTGCCTGTGTTTGGCCTCTATGAAGGCACTGGACTGAAGCCTGATGTCTACAGGGGTGATTGCCAGCCCTCAGTGACATCTGAGAAAGCGAATGTGAGGCTGGGAATGTCCATGGGGCCTCCCAGTAATGCAGCACCTCTGAGGAACTGGATTGCATTGCCAGAAATGGCAACAAGCCCAGCTCCTTTTCTGGAGACAAAACCAGCCGCAAATCGACAGCCACAAAAGCACTGTCAGAGGAGCCGTCGGTAACAAAGAGCAGTCTGAGGAGAACGCTGCTGTGATGCAGAGCCAGGAAGAAACAGTCTGAAAGGAAAAGTCTGCATGTGGAGGATTTTCCCTTGTGCTTCTGTAATATCTGCACTTCATGTACATGTACATGTTCATATACATTTATTTATATGCACTATTTGTGTGTGTATTGGTACCTGCCTCAGGAGCACAAACACTGTGATTTAAAATGCAGGCACAACCTGTTTTCCACAAAACTGCTTCTTCAGTGCTGAATTTATCATTCCAGCCAAGGAGTGGATTTATTATTGCAGTGCAGACATATCTTTGCCTTCTTGTGAGGCTCATGTCATCTCTCAAAGCCCAAAAACTTCACATGAAAAACTTTCAGTGATTTCAGAGGCTTATAACTCAGCACAGAAAATAAATATAAACTGAGGAGGTGTAGGGTTCCAGTTATCACAAATTACTGTGGTAATAAATTACACAGAGTTTGAATTTCAGAGCAGGTGGTTTGTGATGGTGCTTGGAAAATTCTTCTTTTTACCACCCAAATTTGTACCTAAAGTGCAGGAGCTGTGGAAATCCTCAACTTTCGTAAGGTAAGCCTGTAAACAGAGCCTATTAAACCAGTGAAATCACTCTTCCACCACCTGTTAGTCTGTGCAGCCTGTGGCATGGAGAGTGACCTGGACACGTCACAATGTCACACAAAACTTCAGGTGTGAAAATTTGTGTACATAAAAATGACCTAAGGGCCCAGTGAAAAGTTTTCTGCAACTCATTTCCCAATACTTTTACCTTAAGTTTACAGATCTAAGCAACAGTGCCTTTTAATTTGGACAAAATGTTTCTTCTACTTCACAGATCTCTCTACAGCACCACTTTTTTCCTGGCTGTAACCCAAATCTTCCAATTCTTAATTGCAGTACTCCTACAATATTTCTTTGTCCTTGTAATAGCAAAAGTGATTCATATTCCTCCTTAATGTTTAAAGTTTGCAAGCATTTTCAGCTTTACTCCTGTTAGACATCTCGTAGTCACATTAATTTCACACTCCCCTTAAATAAGGACCAAGTACATCTGCAGGCTGCTTTTCCTCGAAGTTGGCAACCTCTAAATAAGGTGTTTGTACCGTGGGCATGCTGAAAGCCCAGAATGAGTGTGAGGGGGAAACCAGCATTAATGCAGCTCTGTTCCAGCAGCTGCTGCAGGGGGTGTTGGTGAGCAGGGACTAAAGTGAGGAGAAGCTGACGGAGCAGCTCGGGATGTTCTCGATCCAGAGCTGCATGGAGGCTGCCACCAGGAGACCTGACAGAAATCTGCACTCAGCCCTCAAATCCTTCAGCTGGAGCACTAAGAACAGTGTGAGTTCTAACGCAGCACTGGCTTGGTCAGTGAGGCAAACTTCCCATATGGAAAATGCAGCTGTACCTTGACATATGAAGCTTATAAGGAACTTCGTATGAACCCTGGAGAAAGTTAATTTAGAAATAACTTTTACAGCTGTGAAGAATGATTAGCCACCAGGCAAGCCAAATACATTATGAAACACCACTAGTGTTGTGTTGCAGTGCTAAGAAGGTTTAAAAATTTGCCTTTGTACACTGGGTCTGAAGATGATGATCACGTTTGCTCGGAAAAAAACCCATTTGGATTGTCTTCACTACACATAATCTCTATTAAAAACCACTGAGTAGGATACTAACACTTTGTATAGAATCAGTTGTAGTTTAGAATAGTTATAATTTGCTTTATACCTTGAGCTTTCACTTAAGCTACAAGCTCTGCCAAATAGTCAAAATAAAAAAAAAAGTTGCTTGTGTGGGCTATATTTTGCTACTTGCCATTTTCAAACTTAAATAGCAGTATAAAAATATGAGCTGCAAGAGGGAAAACTTTAGAAAAGAGGCACTAATTTCAGGTTCTGTGTCCATTAAAAATGAGAACTACTGACATAATTTTTCCATGATTATATTTATAAAATAATTTCCATCATTATATTTATAACATAGTTACAGAGCTGCTTCTGTGAAAGAACTGGAGGTAATTTACTCTAAAAAAAGCCAAGGCATGTTGAAGTAAATCAAACCACAAACTATTAGTCAGATGAAGCTGGCTATCAGAGGAAACCTGGCAAGCCCACTCGTAGTAAGAGCACAAAAAAGAATCCATTTTGGTAAGACTATATCAAAGAAAACACAATTTTTTTAAGTAGTGGTATGTGCTGAATTTCTAATGTGACTACTAATGTTTAGCAAATGTACCTGTGCTTGCAAGAGTTGCACAGAATATTCTCGATCTTTTAAACTCCTTTGAGAGTCCTTAAACAACCATATTTTGAGGGGAGGGGGATTTATTGTCCCATCACTCTCTCTTCTCCTCAAAGTGACATTTCATAGCCAGTTGTCCCTCACTGTGTTAGGCTGAAAAGCAAATAGAGCCATATGTTGTTCCAAAGATTCCCTATAAATAGATGATTTGGGGTTATTTTCAACTGTCAAAAATCTACAAAGCAATTTTTTAATGGAAGACAATATCACTGTTATGCTGAGGATTTATCCACACTCACTGGAAAGGGCTGTGTAACTATCTTAGCTATTTAATATTTACATTTGACAGACCAATTGAATACTCAAACATGTTGATTAACCACAACACTGAAACTCTGTTTCCAAGTCATAATATTCCTAAATTAAACTAATTGAAAAACACAAACATTTTTGACTGCTTACCCCAATGGTTTTGTGTGTTTCAAAATGCTACAAAATTTTGCTAGGTGAACTCTGTCACAGTCTTCTGAACAAGGAACCCAAAGTATTTGTTTGATTTTCAAAAGGGAAGAAATATGCTCACTTACATGATTCCTTTTGTTTTCTCCATCTCTTATGGATGTAATAACTGTCTCAGAAAAAACTGTTGATCCAGTTTTGTTATCTGTAACCTGATACAGGAAAAGAACAAAATATCAAACTATGGTTTTTATTAGTCCTTTGTAACTCTCAGTCCTACATCCTGCAATAATTAACCCACTCCCACCCCCTCTTCTTTTTCCCATTTTGCTGTCACTCTTAATAAACCATAATCTGAGGGTGAAAGTAGATGACAGAGCGACCTCCTTGTCTATTTAAAATGATGCCGTAGAGAAGCCAATGGAGCAGGAGATGGTTGGGTTTTCATCTCCCATGTAATAGCTGTAGCTGTGTCCTATTTTCAGCAGGCCCTTTCTTCAAAACAAATTGTTATTTCACACTAACCTTTCATGACAGGCGTTTTTAACACCGTGACTAGTCAAGCACAGAAGATACAATCAAACCCCAAAGTAATTACATCAGGAAAATTTACACTCCAAAATATTTTGTGAATAAACATGTAAAATTGGGCAGGAGGGGAGGTTGAAGAAAAGGTGTGTAAGAATGGAGAGCTCACAATATACAAGTTTTCTCATACCTTATCAATTTCTTGATGAGTCTGAACAGTTCTGTTGCCCACTCTGGTTTCCATGTTGGACTCATTATGGTAGTTGGGAGGTAAGTCTTCAAAGCTGACTTCTGACAGCTTTTTTGCCCCTTCCTCTTCAGCTTCCATCTGCCAAATTAAAAAAAAAAAAAAAAAGGAAAAAAAAAAATCACCAAAAAAACCCACCAACCCAAAAAAACAAACCAACACAAACCCAATTAGCAAAAATGTCACAGAAGAGACCGAGCCATGCTCCTTGTGCAGGCCCCAGTGACAGATACACTGCCTGCAGCAGCCCTTTTCATGGGCCAGAAAAACAGGGCTGAGCTAAACCCCTGAGCTCTGGGCTGCTGAAGCCCAAGTCAGTCCCTGTGAGGGAAAAGAGCGTGCAGGCCACTGGCAATTTGGTCTCTGCACAGACTGGTGTCAGTGGAGAGCCTAGCTGTCTGTTCTGCACAGAAAACCACTGAAAACTTCAGGCAGACTTTCCATTCTGACAAAGAAGAGAAAATATCCTGGCAAGAGGGAGAAACCAAATCCCCTTGAAGTCAACAGAAGCAGCCCTACAGATGAGGGTGCACACATCCAGAATTTCATTCTCTATTTCAGCTCTTACTGTCTTTGTGGGATGAAGAAGGGTGTGAATTTTGTAAACATGCAAGAATAAATCATGTTCTTTTATTTGCAACCGCTGTAACAGAGCTAGGAGGCCACAAGTTCAACAGCATGAACAACAGGATTTTTCCCTGTTGACAAAATCTCTCCTTTTGGTGTGTCTGTTTACTTTAAATAACAGCTGCAAATCTTTTGAAGTGCAAAACATTTATCTCCTAAGACTCTGCTCAAATAATTCCCACTTTGTGCTACACAGAGATCATTTCCCAATCCAGAAATGACTGTAGAGTCAAACAGGCAGAAATTCTGATCACACGCTTAAGCATCTTTTCAGCATTGTAAAGAATGGTTTGTCTCAATGTGTTTGCAGTCTAAATGAAGTGGATAACAGAAGTAGATTTCAGCAACCGTCCACATGACAACAAAAGTTCAGAAATTATTTAATTCTAGTAAACCAAGGTCTGTTTCTCCAGCAGGTTGGCAGTTAAAGGTTTTTGTAGACTAAGTATTTTTGAATGAGAGGAAAAGAGAACTTGAAAGGAAGATTCCTAAAAGGAAGGGGAATAAAAAGCACACAAGAAAGGGGAGTGCAGGTACAAGGTGTTTTGATAGCCATATGATATGGCTTTGGGTCTAGTCTCAGCTCCTGGCTGTGAAACGAGTCCCGCGCGATTCTGGGCCAGCAATTTGAGATCAAGGTGCGCAATTACATCACAAGCAAGCTGCTCCCGCACGCATTTTCGGGACACTTACAGCCCCGAATCCTGGTTTGGGATACCCTCGTGCTCCTTAGCCGCTGCCGCACACAGACAAGCCCGCAACTCTTCCCTCCGCTCCTGCCCTCGCCGCGCACCGTCCCTTTCTCACTCTGCGCTCCAGCCGGACTGTGGCCCGCCCCTCTGCCCCTCCCCAGCCCGGGACGCTCCCGGGGCGAGCCCCGCGGGCCGGCGGGCACCGAGCCGGGGGCTCCCGGCGGGGAACGCGGAGCGCGCCCGGGATGCCGCCGCCGCTGCCCGGCCGGGGGGATCCGGGAGCAGACAGCCCCCGCGCCCCTCACCTCCTGCACGGCGTTGCGCAGCTTGTGCTGCGTGTCCTCCATCAGCGCCTCCACCTCCCGCAGCATCTCGCCCAGGCTGGCCGCCCGCCGCCGCC